>JARHVA010000149.1:1800000-2130000 GCA_037957365.1 Torreya grandis
TGCAGCATGGGCCGTTCTATAGAACAAAGCGCCAGGCCTTTCTTGGCTACTATATATTGTAATCTCTTATGTTATGCCAGGGAGACTTTTCCATTATAGAAGCGAAACTCTGCCAAAATTGAGAGGCGATTACTGAGACTTTGAGCTCAGATTGTTCATCATATTTCTTTGTTTGAATGAGAAAGCAAGTTACTTTCAGACTTTGTGCTGTTATAGCTTTTGTCATTTTAGGAGATTGTTCTTATGTTTGTTTTTTGAATGTGTTCTTGTCCATTTTATTGAAATAAACAGAACTAGTGGAAGTAATCAGGGAGGTGTCCTGAAGCCAACTGTGGAGAGACTTTGTGCTGTCTACAATTGCCTTTAGTGTGTTTATCTATTTTCTGTTTCTGTGTAAAGGACTTTGGGACGACTTTGTGCCCTCATTGTCCTTCGTATTTCACTCTTGGGCAGTCGAGGTGGAGACTTTGTGCTACATCTCAGTCTATTGGTTACTACGTCCTTTGTTACCAGTTTCTTGTCACTACCTGAATGAACTCCTGCACCCTGCTGAAAGACCACTTCTGAAAGAAGAGAAGTGCCTTCGGTATTATCAATAGGATTTCTCCTTTGTTTGTGAACATCATCTCTGAAAAAAGAGAGATGGATGGTGTTATCCTACCCCTGAGTGTTACTCTCTGCTATATATAGTATATAGCCTCCTATTTACAGGGAACCTCCTTTTGATGAGAGGAGAGATTTGTCCCCTTTTGATGTAGTAAACCTACACACTTGGCCTACCAATCTCCCTTGCTGTGGTTGATAAGACCTATTTTGCTCATCAGTTAGCTGATTGACAAAATAATCACCCAACAAAACGAACACAGGTTCAATATATGTTGAAGATGAGATTAATAGCATCTACAATATCATTGTGCACATATAGGACCGCCTAAATGCCATTAATGGAGTACTCAGCTTGGAGGGCTTCGAGTCTATTTTAGAAAGCAAGAAATCATATTAATGTCCACAAATGACCTGTAGTTGATCCTAGAAAGATGGGGTTTTTGGTGACCATGAGCTCTCAAGTTGTTGGCGCGCAACAATCCAAACCATAGTAGCAAAAATTGTTTGGGGGAAAACATCGTTTTTTAAAAGTGTAAGCGTTTTTCAAAAAATCATGATTAATCGAGAAAAAATCGAGAAAAAGTAAAAAAATAGAAAATCGTCGAAAAATGTGAAAAAAGAAGAAACAACTTTTTTTTTTAAAATTTAAAGGCATAGAGATACATAGTAGGCATTTCAATTGCATAGAGAATAGATACAAATTACGAGAGGAAGTTGAATGAGATTGTATGCCATCAAAATCAACGAATTGTTTTATTTCATTAATTTCTAGACTATTTAATTTGCATTTCAAAATACATGCTATTGTCGTTTACAAAAGAACAAAAAATGAGAGGGAGCCAATGGCAACTAGGTAGACTAGGGATCAATAGGGGTAGATGTTGAAGCTCTAGGGTTATAGCCTCTCCTAATTTGAGAGACAACCTCAGTGTCGTACCCATCCTTCTCCAACAAGTCAAAGTCAACTTCATAAATAGGGTCATTATTTTCAAGCCATTTGGATTTTGGATTGATTTTGTCAAGTTCAATTCACTGATCTTCCTCGATGGTACCTAACATTATCAAATAGAATGCATATGTTAGAAATAGTTTAGTGGTATTGCACATACGAGAGATTATTTATGAGGAATCTTACTGTGTATGGTGCATTTCCTTTATTTTTCTTAATAGCTATCTTGCATCCTTGAAGGTGTGTGGGGCATTGATTATGGCATGCATTCTAGATTGTATCAGAGTTTCTATTTCTCTATTGCATCCATTTTGAATGTTCTTGCGGGAATTGGGAAAACTGAAAATTGTAGTCGCTACCCTACTCATTTACTTTTAAAAAGTTGAAAAACAGAGAAACAATATATTAATGTTCTTATTTTTACCCTAGTCATTTACTTTTAAAAAGTTGAAAAACAATATATTAATTTTGTTATTTTTGTTATATTATATGTTATTTTGTTTATCCTACTCATTTACTTTTAAAAAGTTGAAAAACAGAAAAATAATATATAGGTCATCTAGGGTTTCTTAGTACCCATCATATGGATTTTCTTTTTGGGTTCCATCCCCACCTTAGTGAAAATTGTTCTTTGGATCTTTGGAATTTTATAACCCATCTTCCTAGCGTTGTCTATTCGTATAGGTTTTTGTGATTACATTTTGACATTTGTAGAGGGACACTAGTGCTGTGATTATTCTTGATCTAACAATTTTTCATTTTTTACCCAAATTCGCTTTGTTGCCATTGATTTTTCTGATAGATCCTTGGTGTTGCAGTAGTCCATGCGTCGTTACAACTATTTTGATTTCTGAATTTTTTGGTATATTTTAGCTTAGTGCCATCTAATTTTTGTGTTTCTTGTTGTCAACCTGGAGCTGTGCCCTGATTCGAATACGTGCGTGAAACAGCCAGTCCTCTATCCGGCTGAAACATTGGGATTTTTTCACGAGGGTGGGTGCCTCAACGGTGAGAAGAACCTCCAGAGAAGGCTGGTTCTTGTATGATGTATCAATGAAGATCCCTACTCTATGCTGCGGACTACCATGGAAAAGGGAGAAGGAAACTTAAAGGGGAAATCCTACCTAAAAATGGTGATACACCAGAAGTTCGATCCACTTAACTTGGAACCTTGAACACTGAACAATCAAGGGAAAAGGAAGACCTTAGACTTCAATTAATCACTTATGCATAAATATTTCATGAAGAGGTTTGATCAATAACTAAAACTTGAGAGAAAACGATGGAGAAAGGTCTGATAAAAGACACTGCGGCCACCTAACATCCACTTACAGCTTCAACAAAAGACAATAAAGAACACTTTAACATGACTTGCATAAAGATAATCTAGCAACTAGGTATGACCTAGAATTTGGGAAGGGAGATAGATCTACCACTTATGCAAATTGCTGAAGAAATATACACTATGCCAGTGCTTGAAATTTGAAAGTACAGTCCTTATTGATTGAAGAGGTTACACAACTCACCAATGGCAGAGTCTGGTCTAACCAAGAGAGAGATTGAATGATTTTTAAACAAGGCTGAAAGCTATTATATAGAAAATTACAAGAGGCCAAAGATTGGCGCTGAAAATTTGAAGAGAAGGATTCACTAGTGTTAACTCCAGGGTTTACTTGGCCTTTCAATAAAATATGTTTTCCTTTATCTTTGCATGAAGTTTCTTGCGTTTGATGAAGTGAACTTGTCTTTGTTATGAACCGCTCACCTCTCTTTGCATGGAAATCCACGCAAATGTTAATTGTAGAATTTCTTTGTGAGCTGCTTGATGCCGAGTTGTAGCGTTTGAAAGCTGAGTTAAACGAAGAGATCATGCTGAGTTGGACTCTTTGGTATGCTGAGATGATTTGGCGATGAGCGGGACTTTAATAACCAGTCAACTGAAGCTTTGGATGGCATTTGAAGATAGCTCCTGCTGCATGTATTCTGTCTGATTCTGGTCTTCCTGTTCGTGTCTATTTCTGGCGGGATTCTATATTCGGATGTATTTGTCTATATTTTTACCCGTTTGGCCTTTTCTTTCGAAAATTTGGCATTACCTCTGTTCCAACGGTTACTTCTCGCGGTCAAAATTTGACAGCTTGCAGGACGTCACCGAAAGTTTTCTTATTTCCTTCGGAATTTCTTCTCTGTTTATCTTCGGACTTCTGTCTCGCCTCTTTCCCGCGAATAAAATGTCCGCAAGAATTATCTCGGTTTCTGGCCTTCGGAATTCCTACTTCGGGTTTTTTTTGTCGGTTTATTTTCTGAATTTCTTCGAACTATTTGTCCGAAGGTCTCTTTTTTCTGTCTTTGCCTTTGCTTTGCAACTTTTCCGAATTTCTTCGAGATTTCTTCCGTCGGCTTTTCTATGGGCCTTTGTCCGAATTTCTTCAGAGAAAAGTCCGAAAGAATTCATTTTCTTTGTTCTTTCTCTTCTTTTGGTCCCTCCTTGTGTCTTCCGAATTTCTTCGGACAAATAGTCCGAAGGATATCTTCCCTTACCTTTTCCTCCGAATGTGCCTTTCGGCCTTTGAAAAGTGCCCTTCGGGAAATTTGCCATGGTCCCTTCCGCCGACCAAGTGCCCTCCGCAAGGGCATTTAGCTCTCCCTCTATGCCTTTCGGAAAAATTGTAGGGCACCCGGGCTTTTTGCTAAGGTTTTGAATTTGGTCTTGTGCCTTTTCGGAGGGTAGGTGCCCTTCGGGAATGTTGAAAATGATCCTTCCGAAGGGTACTTCCTTGGCTTTGCTTGTTTGAATGGACTTTTGGTTTCTCCGAAGCATTCCTTCGGACAAAAGTCCGAAGGAATTACTTCCTTTTGCTTATAGGCTTCCCTTTTGTTATTTGTTATTTCCTTGGCTTTGCCCTTGTTTCATGAACCATTCCTTCGGACAAAAAGTTTGAAGGAATTCATCCTTTTTGTAGCAAAGGCCCTTACCAAAAACAATGTATCCTTCTTCCCTTGGCTTGAGACATGAACTTTCTAAATGGCAAAAGACAATCCGACTTGTGGAAGAATTGTCAACATTTCTTTTGTCTGATTGTTTTAATCCCGATTCTGTTCATGGCACATGTTCCTCCTTTAGATCAACGCTCTTTCAGACTCCAAGGCAAAGTGCCCGAAATGAGCAAAGAGGAAGCCCTTATGGTGCTTGATCTCAAGAAGCAAAACCTTAAGTGTCAATCCACAACCAAGAACCACAAGATTTTAAAAACATTTGCCTATGATAAGTTGGATGATTGTCTCCCCCCTTCCTCAATAAGTAGATGGTGATGATATTTTTGGCCAAGGGAATGTCCATAACCCCCATAACTAACCTTCTCCCTTGCCCTGCCACAAGTGGGCTGAACCTCCTCACTTCAATCAGGCCAACTTCCTCCACCTCAAAAGGAATCACTTTGTGATGGAAGTGAAGAAGGCAATGCTTTGGTTAGGGAAATTTGTTAAGAGGCTATGGCTCCCATGCAAAAGGATATATCTAACTTGTTAAGCACAAGCTTATATTGAGAGGGGGGGTGAATCAGTATAAGATATTTTTTCGCTTTCGACTATTAATCTTAAATCCAAAACCTCAAATTACTCCGAAATTAATATATTCAAAGCAATCAAAGAATACAATGCAAAACCACACAATGCAAATAGACACAGATTTGCGTGGAAACTCTTTCGGGAGAAAACCACGAAGAAATTCTCTTAATATAAATATTCGTATGCACCAACCTACTGGAGCACCAACTCCAAAAACAATTTTGTAGGCACCAACTTACAGGGGCACCAACCCCTTTCACCGAGCACCAACTCAGCAAGAGACACCAATCTCTTCAAAATGAAGGCACCAACCTTCTCAGAAAAAATCACTCTTCTATCTCAAATTTGTTGTCAAAACAATGGATGATATAACACTTGCTTTATCTCCTTTAGATTCGATCTACATTTGAGTGTTTTCGCTGCTATACTCTTCCTTGTTGATTTTTTCTTTTTAATATTCTCACAAAAATTTGCTTTAAAAAATTCTGCTCTTCTTTTATATATCTTCCACTTCAAATCTACCAATTTTGCCATTTGTTATGCACTTATTTATAACCCACAGAAAGCCATAAATTACGGTCATGACTCTTCAAGTGAAAAGGTCCTTTCGAACTGTCACAACTCCTCCCAATAGGTCGGCCAAGGTTGACAACTCCGTCGACAATTCTGTTCACTTCCGTCGACATTACTGTTCACTTCCGGCAATAATTCCGTTCACTTCCATCGACATTTTCGTTCACTTCCGTCAACAATTCCGTTCACTTCCGGCAACAATTCCGTTCACTTCTGTTGACATTTTTGTTCACTGCTGGCAATCAATTCCGTTCACTTCCGGCAATAGTTTCGTTCACTTCCGGATTTGACATCAATGACAATATTCCAACAATCTCCCCCTTTGTCATTGATATCAACCACATACTGAAACTGCTCCCCCTTGCTGCACTGTCTCTTTTGTCTAAATTCTTCTTCGCTGTAGCTCCCCCTTTCTGTGACATCCTCTTTCTGTACTTCTCCCCCTTTGACATCAATGGCAAAGGGTCTATCCAAGAGCTAGTACTTAGCTCCCCCTCAGTTGATGCTTCCCTTCAGTGGCAAGAAGCAAAAGAAATTACTTCCAACTTCTATCGTAGGTACTCAAATGTTTCCTTTGGAAGTGGCTTAGTGAAGATATCTGGCATTTGTTCGGATGTGGAAACATATTTCAATTTTACTTGTTTTGCCCCCTGTTCTCTCAAGAAATGGTACTGTATAGGGATATGCTTAGTTCTGAAATGCATAATTGGATTCTTCGAAATATTTATCGCACTAATATTATTGCAGAATATGGAGATTGGATGATTATACTCTACTTTGATATCTTTCAAGGTTTGTTTCATCCATAGAACTTGTGTACAACATAGCACTGCCGCTATGTACTCTGCTTCTGCTTTGGATAGAGATAAGAATTCTGCTTCTTACTCAACCATGATACTAGGCTATCTCCAAGAAAGAATGCTCCTCCAATTGTACTTTTTCTATCATCTACACAACCTGCCCAATCTGAATCCGTGTACGCTACCAATGTGAAGTCTTTACCTCTTGGGTACCACAACCCATAATCCAAGGTTCTCTTTAAATATCTAAATATACGTTTCACGGCTTGCACATGTGTTTCTTTTGGAGCTACTTGAAATTGTGCAACCATACCTACTGCTTGCATGATATCTAGCCTAGATGCCATCACATATAGCAAACTCCCAATTATTGATCTGTAAAGAGTTTGATCAGTATTCGGAGATTCATCATCTTTGCTCAACTTCATACCTGTAGCCATAGGTGTGCGAACAGGACATTTCTCCATATGGAATTTATTCAACATCTCTTTCACATACTTGCTTTGGGATATGAATATTCTTTTGTTAGATTGAGAGATTTGTAAACCAAGGAAAAATGACAACTCACCTAACATGGACATCTCAAATTCCTTTTGCATATCTTCGACAAATATCTTAGACATTTCCTCATTGTCTCCTCCAAAGATTATAGCTACATACACCACAACAATTAACTGGTGATCTCCTTCAGTTTTGTTGTAAAGATTACTATCAGCTTATCCTCTCTTGAATCCTTGGTCTTATCTTGTAGGTATTTATCAAGCCTAGCATACCATGCTCTAGGAGTTTTTTCAATCCATACAAAGCCGTCTTCAACTTACACACATAATCCTTGTTTTCTGAGAAGAGGAATCCTTCTCGCTGTTCTATGTAAACTTCCTCTTCTAGATTGCCATTTAGAAATGCTGATTTAACATCCATTTGATAAACTTTGAAATTTTTGAGTATTGAAAATGCAAGAAATATTCGAATTGCTTCTAATCTAGCAACAAGAGCAAAATTCTCTTCAAAATTTACACCTTCTACTTGGGCATACCCCTTACATACCAACCTTGCTTTGTTTCAAGTGACTTGACCAATTGCATTCAATTTGTTTCAAAAAACCCACTTAGTGCCAATCACATTTTGATCTATTGGCCTGGGCACAAGTTCCCAAGTCTCATTCTTCTCAATTTGATCTAACTCTTTTTCCATTGCTTTTACCCAATGTTTATCATGACTAGCTTCAGAAAAATTCTTAGGCTCTACTTTGGATAACAAAAGAAAATTTACATGCTCAGGTATTTTTACAATTCTTCTTCTGGTTTGCACCCCAGCATCAATGTTGCCAATGATCTGACTTTCAGCACAATTCTTCTGAACAAAGCGAGATGGTGCTTTGGTGTCCTACCTTTCAGATTCACTCAATTTTTCTACATTTTCTTCCTCCCCTTCTACAAGATTGAGTATTCTAGAGGCTCTTCTAAAAGTTCTTTTGCCTTTTAATTCATGATCTCATCTATTCTAACACTAGCACTTTCTACGATAGTTTGTAGCCTTTTGTTATAACATCTATAGGCTTTGCTTTTGATGGAGTAGCCAAGAAAAATTCTTTCGTCAGCGCTTGAATCAAATTTGCCCAAGTTTTTTTCATTTCTGTTGATAAAACATTTACTTCCAAACACTTTGAAATGTTTGATCGAAGCTGGTCTTCCTTTCCACAATTCGTAAGGAGTTTTGTCATTATTAACTCTGATTTGCCCTCTATTCAAGATATATACTACTGTATTAATTGCTTCTCTCCAGAATCTATCTGATAGCTTAGATTCATTCAATATAGTTCTAGCCATCTCTTGAACGGTTCGATTTTTCTTTTCCACCACTCCATTTTGTTGTGGAGTCCTTGCAACTGAGTATTGTCTCTTAATTCCATGATCTTCACAAAACTCAATGAATGCATTTGAAATAAACTCACCTCCTCGATTTGACCTTAGGCATTTTATTTTCAGCTCTTTTTCATTTTCTACTAATACCTTGAAAGCTTTAAACTTTTCAAATGCTTCTGATTTTTCTTTTAGAAAGGCTACCCACGTCATTTTAGTATAATCATCAATGAGCAATATAAAGTAGCTCTCACCTTGCATGCTTTCAGTTCTAGTAGAACCACAAAGATCCGTATGAGTTAGCTCTAGTGGTTTGGTGGTCGAATATTCCTTCGTTCTGAACCTTGTTCTGGTTTGCTTCCCATGTTGGCATTTCTTGCATAGAGTGCTTGAAGGTTTCGTTATCTTGGGCATATATCACATAGCTTGTTTGTTGCTGATTTTCACAAGATTATCAAAATTTATGTGCCCTAACCTTCTATGCCATAGCCAACTCTCTTCAACTTGACTCAGACAACATTTCTCTCCTCTCATTTCTCCAAGCATGTATAGGTTGTTTGTGGTTCTATGAGCATTTGCAATTAATTCTCCCATGTCTCTTTTTCTGATCTCGCAACCTTCAGAAAAAAATTTGAGTGTGTGTCCTTGATCACACATTTGGCTAACACTTAGAAGATTATGCTTTAACCTTTCCACATATAACACATTTTTTGTTTTGGTTTTTCCATTATCGAGACTAAGTGTACCTTTACCTGTTATTCTGGCTGTAGTGTTGTCTCTGAACTTCACCGTGCCTTCATTAACATTTTTTAACGAGATGAATTTGCTTTTATCTCCAGTCATGTGTATCGAGCATCCACTATCAATGAACCATTGTTGTCCATCTCTAGCATGGAATGCTGTTTGAACAATCATGGATTCTTCTTGCTTTTTCTTCTAGGTCTTTGATGGTTCTCTTTTCTTTATCACTAGAGCTTTGAACTTTTGATCTTGTCTTACAGATTCAAAAACACTTCTACAATAGCGTGCTATATATCCATAGTTGTTGCACTTGTAACAAACTATAGCTTCATCAAAGTTTGATAAGGGAGCAAACGAATTGTAGTTTCTGTTCGAAGCTCCATAGGTTCCTTTGTTTTTGCTCCTGACTTCAATATCCGTGGCTCTCTTTCTACAATCTAATTTCTTATGACCAAAATGATTGCAATAATAACAATATCCATCAAAATAATTACCAAACCTGGGTTTATTTGCATATCTTGGAGCAAATGGTTTTCTGAAGTTTTGTTCTCCTTTGCTTTCTTTGTTGATAGAGCTGGTTTTTGTATTCCGGGCTTTTTCCTTCTTGATCTCCTTTTTCACTGGTTCCTTAAGAGTTTCAACATAGCTCTTAGCTTTCTCTTTTTCCTTCTCATACCGAATGCCTGACTTGTTAGATGGTGATCTTTGACTCTCTAGAATCTTATTCAAAACTTGAGTGCTTTTCTCAGATTTCAATTCACTTGCTATTTTAGAATTCGCCTTTTCTAGATCCCTTTTTAAAACATCTATCTCAGATTCATACCTTTCATAGTCTTCTCCTTTCTTCTTTAGCTGATCTGTTAGATCTTCAATTTTCTTTGCTTCTTCGATTTGGACTTTTAGATCAGCAATTACCTTGTTTGATTCCTCAAAGACTTGTGATGTCTTCGCTTTGAAGTCTCGATTCTCTTCTTCATATTTTCGGAGTTGTAACTTTAGTTTCTAATTCTTCTTCTTAAATGCTTTTATTTCTTCCAACGCGCAAATAAGTTCTTCAAGGTTCACTTCACCTTCTTCTTCCATGTCTTCGTCTTCCTCCAAATTATCTTTGCTGGTGGTGGCATTTTCATCTGTATCCATGAACAGAATCTCTTCATTATCACTCTCAACATCACTTTCTTTGTTTTCTTCGGATGAGCTGCTATACCTCTTGGAGTATAGGCTTTTCTTTTGTTTCTCAAATCTTTGCTTGTCTTTGCTCGACTTGAATCCTGTTTTGTACTTTGATTTGTTTCTCTCATCATCGCTATTTCCTTTATTTGGACATTTGGCTGCAAAATGACCAATTCTACCACAATTAAAGCATTTAAACGGTAACTTTTCTTTATATTTGCCCGATCCTTTCTTTAGCTTCTGAATGAATAGAGCTTCATTTTCATCTTCTTTCACTACTTGAATTTTCACTTGATGCTGGTTCTTTGATCTTCTCTTTCTTCGAGACCTTGAATGATGCTTCCTTCTTCGACTTTCTCTCAGATTCGGTTCTCATTTCGTAGGCCGTAAGAATTCCATGGAGCTCGTCCATTTTCATCGTGTCTAAATCCTTCATTTCTTCAATGGCGGAGACCTTCACATCAAATCTCAATGGTAGGGATCTCAGGGCTTTCCGAACGATCACAGATTCTTCAATTTTCTCTCCGAGTCCTCGAATGACATTAACAATCTCATCGACACGAAAAAGATACCCAGCAATGTTTTCATCATTCTTCATTTTTAAACTTTTAAATTGCCTCCGGTGGGTTTGGAGTTTTGCTTTTCTAACCTTACTATCACCTTCATAAATAGTGTTGAGTTTATTTCAAATCTCTTTTGTAGATTCACAATGCATAACCTTAACAAACTCATTTTCTGAAAGCCCGCATAAGATTACATTCATAGCTTTCGCATTGTTCTCACTGGCCTTTTTTCCGGTGGCATCCGTTGGTGCAATTTGTGGCGTTGTGTATCCTATTCCACTGCTTGCCAAATATCGAAACTTAGGGGCATCAAATAAGTCTTCATTCTAATGCTCCAAAATGCGTAATTCGTTCCATCGAACAAAGGAGCCTTGTTAGTGGAGCAACCATCTAGCACTTGAGATCCTGCTATATGTGCTTTCCAAGATCTACCTTCTAGCAGTTGTGCTAACATCGAAGAAATTTGCTTTGATACCAATTGTTAAGTACAAGCTTATACTGAGAAGGGGGGTGAATCAGTATAAGATATTTTTTCGCTTTCGACTATTAATCTTAAATCCAAAACCTCAAATTACTCCACAATTAATATATTCAAAGCAATTAAAGAATACAATGCAAAACCACACAATGCAAATAGACACAGATTTGTGTGGAAACCCTTTCGGGAGAAAACCATGGAGAAATTATCTTAATATAAATATTCGTAGGCACCAACCTATTGGAGCACCAACCCCAAAAACAATTTTGTAGGCACCAACCTACAGGAGCACCAACCCCATTCACCGAGCACCAACTCAGCAAGAGACACCAATCTCTTCAAAACGAAGGCACCAACCTTCTCAGAAAAAATCGCTCTTCTATCTCAAATTTGTTGTCAAAACAACGGATGATAGAACACTTGCTTTATCTCCTTTAGATTCGATCTACACTTGAGTGTTTTCGTTGCTATACTCTTCCTTATACTTGCTGATTTTTTCTTTTTAATATTATCACAAAAAATTGCCTTTAAAAATTCTGCTCTTCTTTTGTATATCTTCCACTTCAAATCTACCAATTTTGCCATTTGTTATGCACTTATTTATAACCCACGGAAATCCACAAATTAAGGTCGTGACTCTTCAAGTGAAAAGGTCCTTTCGAACGGTCACAACTCCTCCCAATAGGTCGGCCAAGGTTGACAATTCCGTCGACATTTCCGTCGACAATTCCGTTCACTTCCGTCGACATTTCCGTTCACTTCTGGCAACAATTCCGTTCACTTTTGTTGACATTTCCGTTCACTTCCGGCAACAATTCCGTTCACTTCCGTCGACATTTCTGTTCACTTCTGGCAATCAATTCCGTTCACTTCTGGCAATAGTTCCATTCACTTCCGGCAACAGTTCATTTGACATCAATGACAATATTCCAACATAACTTACCCACCAATTATCCAAATGTGATAGGAAAGAACGTAAGGCTTCACCTATTAGTGCAAGTTCAAGCATTCATTCTAATCAAAGTGTCTCTTTCCTAACTTTTAGCAACCGTGGAGCATCTCATAGAGGTCTTTACCCACCTAATATGTAGGGAACCTTACCCTCCTAGAAACTGAAAAAAACCCTCCACACAAAGAGACTGATCCCTAGCTTATAAGCATAGAGAACACTTTATTAGGGGTCAGGATTGCCACTATAGGAGTCCCACTCCTACTTATTCCATGAATGTCTCTACCTACGAAGAAGATTATCATTACGAAGAAGAAGAATATCATTGCGAAGAAGATTATCATTACAAACATAGGAACCATAGTAATCCACTATCGGCAAAGCCATAATCCTTTTGAGGAGATTAGAGACCGCAGGAGACCACCTCCTAGGGAGTTTAGAGAACCTTCCCCTAGGCGCCATAAAAGGTAAAGGGATGAATCACCTTACGATTTTGAGCATAGGAACCTACCTAATAGGAAATTTCCTCATGTGGACGAGCTTGTTGAATGTGTAGTTGGTTGATTTCAATGTTCATTGAGAGACAAGTCTCTTTGAGGGGGTGGCGGGAGGTATGCTACACACGCTGATGGTAGACGTTGCCCTGCCATGGGTTATCCCTTAGAAGATTTCCGTATGAGTCTTTTAGCTACCCAAGCAAGAGGCCATCTCATTGCTACTTCGCTTCATAAACTCCCAAAGTTTAATGGAAATTCCTCTAAAAATCCATTCGATCACATCAACATCTTCATGATGGTATGCATGGATTGGGAGCACGGTGACGAGATTTAGTCAAGATGTTTGCTTGAACCTTGCAAAGGAAAGCCCTTAAGTGGTTCCAAGACCTTACCACTAATTCCATCTGAAGTTGCGAAAGGTTTATTGAGATTTTTGTACCCTTTGATGTTTCTAGGCCATTCAACTTAGACATATAGTCCCACACCACTATGAAACAAGGTAAAATGAGTCTAATTTTGAGACCTTTTGGCACTGGTGTCTTGTTGTCCATTTTTGTAGGATCAGATTCAATGATTGCAACTCTAACATGTTTAATTGCACATTAAGACAATAAATCTATCTTAATATCCTTAGGTGAGAACTTGTTTCTCACGAGGAAGCCTTAAAAAAACCCCTCAAGCTAGAAGTATTTTGAAATCTGAGGTGGTATTTGACCATTTCCCTTTAGAATTCATCTTCCTCTCATTCTTCTAGACACCACAATTGCAATCAAAATGCAATCATTGATGGTATAACTCTTCTATAGGAAAGAATGATTCTTGTGACATCAATGCCATTAATAAGAAAGAAACTAAGGGATAAGGGAAGAAAGATGAAAAATTAAGTTATGATCCATCCAAGTCTTGTGATTGGCACCATACCAAAGGTCACTCTAAAGATGAGTGTTTGGCCAAGAAATGTTATGACACAAAGCACAACAAAGATGCCAAGTCCTTTGAGGACTCTCCACTTGCCCTACCTAACCACAAGTTTGGTGTCTTCAAGGAACCTTTGCCTAATCATGTTAATTTTTAAAAGAAGTGGGGGAAAGATGAAAAATATCACTCTCAATCGTCCTCTTTTTATTTCTTTTCCAACTCCTTTGATGGTGAGTCTGGCCATAGGGATGCTAAACATATTGTTTCATTTGATGTGGAAAATTTTGAGATTAATGTTGCCACTTGCTTAGGTCGTACCATTGACTCCCGTGGAGATGTAAAGGGAGTAGGATTCTTTAGACAGGAGCAACCAATCCCATAGTCCATGTTGACTTCCTATGGAATATCACAATGCATGCTAGATTCCCATCAATATTTCGTTGTGGACAAACTGGAATCCTTGTCCTCCCGAATCTCCTTTTGGGACTTTTACATCTTTTGTTGGATCTAAGGTCTCTAATTCTCAACCAACTTGGCCTTGTTAAGGAGACTTTTCTGCAAGACGTTGTAGAGATTTTCCTTACCTCTCTAGTTTCAGTCGAAAGTCTCAACTTGAGCTTTGATCCTTTGATACTCCCCAACGACAAGCTTCTCGCCCGTCAATTATATTTTCCCATATATATTTAGATGTGGGTAGGCCACTACGACATTAAACATTGAGTTGATGATGAGTAAGCTGCATTCAACATCATGCCTATCAATGTGTTCATTGTTCAAAAATATTTGTGGCCATCGTAGTAAGTTGTATGAATTTGATTATAACTATGATGGTTTCAATAACAGTTTAGTCCAACTTATTGGTAATATAATGCTTGACATCAGGTTTGGGCCTAAAACTGGTAAGGTTGAGTTCTATGTGCTTGACCTAGATCCTTCGTATAATCTCATCCTCAACGAACTTTGGACAACCTCTATAAGAACTGTCCCCTCTGCTAATTTTTGGACTATTTAGTTTGAGCATGAAGGAAAGGCTTGTCATCCTTGCGAATCATGATCCTTGGGATTGGGTTGGGGTTAGATTGAAAGATCATACCACCACCCTTGTTTGTATTGTTGTTGTCAAAGAAAGTCTTACCCACCTTGTTTGTGTGAAAGATATCAAGCTCACACTTAGCAAGTACAAAGAGGCATTCAATGATTGTGTGTGCTCCTCATTCTAGCATTTACAAGGAATCATTCACTACTTCCATGTCTACTCGTTCGACCCCATCCCTGTTAAGTAAGTTTCTTGATGACCTCATCATTACCCATTCAGATGCGGTTCTGTTATGATCCAAGATGGACAAGGAATCTAGGGTACTAGTTGGAGCAATAAATGCTTCTCCTGAAGTGTCTGTGACTATTGAGCATCACCGTGAGTGCAAATTCATATAACTTGATGCTGGACATCTTGTCAATGAGAGGAAAGCTCATAAGGATTTCTAGAAAGCTATGAAGGAAGAACATCCTCCCTCTCATATCCATCTCACATATGAAATTTCCTTGGTTTTGCCCTTGACCTTCGTAATGTTAAATTAGCTTGAAGATCTTGGAAGTGAGCTTTGAGGAGCTTCCTCCCTTACCTGAGTGCTTTGAGGAAGGAAATGCAATGTTTGTTGATGACACTATTGACATCAATCTAGATATTGAAGAAAGGCCTAGGATGGTCAAGATTGCAATTTTCTCTCCCTTCTGAAGAAAAGGAGCTCCGTGTTAATCTGCTGCATGAATACATTGATGTATTTATGTGGGAGTATGCGAACATGCGGGGGATGTATTCATCTGTGGTGGTCACAACATCTTAACAATCACAACTCAAACCTTGTTCGTTAAAAGCAATGCCCCATGGTCCCCAAGGTCTCCCAATTTGTTAAGGAAGATATTAAAAACTCATTTGTGTGGGTTTCATTAAAGCTGTCAATTACACCAAATGGGTCTCTAATATTGCCCTTGTCCTAAAAAAGAATGGCAATGTCTGAATTTGTGTAGAATTTCACAATCTTAACCTTGCCTGCCAAAAGGAAAATTTCCTAGTGCCTTGTATTGATATAATAGTCGATACTATGGCTGGATTCTAGTTGCTCAATCTTACAGATGGTTTCTTGGGGTACAATCAAATTTGCATATCCCCTGATAACCAACATAGGACGATATTCACTATCCCATGGAATAGATTTTGCTACGCTATGATGCTATTCAGTTTGCAGAATGTTGGGGCCACTTATGAACAAGCCACGACCCATGTTTTTCATGATCTCATTGAGAAATCCCACAAGCAAGTCAAGCATGTTTAATATCTATGGTTTATTTTCGAACAACGGTGCAACTTTTGCATCAGCCTTAACCTTGAAAAGTGTCTTTGGCATCTCCATTGGCAAGCTTCTTGAGTTCAACATGTCTCATCGAGGCAATGGATTGGGTTTTGCCAAGATCAAAGAGATCCTCAAGATGCCTCCGCTACATAATCTTAAACAATTGCAGTCATTCCTCAGTAGAATCAACTTCCTTTGGCAATTCCTCAAGATGAATGGTCAAGATGAAGCCTCTAACAAAACTATCCAACTAGACTTGATTGTATATGATTCCAAAATCATCCTCCCTCTGTAATTTAGTCTTACAAAAGCCTATGTAATGAGGAAAAACACACATCTTGCCTTGCTCAGCTGGAGCAATTCAATGAACGAAGGATTGATGCTGCAGAGCATGATTGAGACTATCAAAAACCCCAAAGTCAATCTTTTGAAGAGAGAGTTCACCCTCACACATTCAAGACAGGTGATAAGTTGTTGGTTTTCAACAAGAACTATGATAAGAAGGGTAAGTTCTCACCCAAGTGGTTTGGTCCTTTCATTATTATATAGTATAGAGAATAATGCCTATTGCCTCTACATTTGTTGGATAGCCACTCAAGAAACTAGTTAATGGGTTTTGCCTAAAGACGTATGTCTAAGGGCTTGCTTTTGGACCATGCGAGTCCCATATTTGGTGGTAGTGTGGGTTCCTCTCCTTTGAGCTATGTCACACTCCATTAATAGACGTGCACTTGTGCTCATGTGGGTTCATTATGTGCTTTTATAATTTCAAATCCAGTCACATAAAGAAGACAAAATTTATGCATCCACATCAAAACAATGGACAATTGTACACACACACACACATCTTGAGCAAAAAATGACAATAAACGTTCTTAGTACAAAGTAAAGGCTTCAAAACAGCTTTGCACTGTGCCCCCAAAAATAATTTACAACTGCTAATTTGGTCTACACGAATCCTCTACTCCTAATTGTTGGCCTTGCTCTGTTCCACAACGCTATCAACTGATAGACTCTCATCTCTCTATCATTCACAACTTGGTTGTCTCTTTCTGAAATGCTGCTCAGGGGATGCTATGGCATGTACAATTCTTCATTTCTATCCCTAGGCTTGTCTTTTTCAACATAACTTACATCCCCTTATGAATGTGGATACTTCCTCTTGCATATTGATCCAATATACATACCTTTGCAATGAGCCATGGTCTTATCAACACTAAAGTTTCTTTAGATCTTTAAAGTCGCTTCCCTCATCAATAGAAGTCGTTTCTCCTTTGGCACACATAGCTTATCTCACTTGTAGAGTAGCTCATTCTTGAGGCGACATCCATCTTTGCCTTTATTATCAACCTTTTTGGCTTGCAATTGCTGTAATGTCTCTCCAAATTCTGCATCTTGTGCATATGCTTCCTCATAAGCCTCTTTCGTGAAAGGCTCAAGTTGTGAGATTGTTTTCAAAGTTGAAACTTGTTTTATTGGTGGCCTAGATAATATATCTGCCACTACATTTGTGCTGCCCTTCTTGTACTTGATCACCAAATGGAACTGTTGAAAAAATCCCATCCATTTGGAATGTCTTGCTTGTAATTTTTTTTGTGCTTTCAAATATTGAAGAGGTTTGTAGTTAGCATGCAAAATAGTTTCTTTACGGAACAATTAATGTTTCCATTTCTTTATTGTCTGAACTGGTGCTCACATTTCTTTGTCATAAACAAGATACCCCCTTACTGCTGAAGAAAATTCCTTTGAATGATAGCAAATGGGTTTACCTCCTTGTAACAGTACCAAACCCGTAGCATATTCACTGTAATGTCCCCATTTTCGGTCACTTCAGTATTGTAGTTGGCTTCGGCTTTCTTGGTGACTGTCAAACTTGTCAACGGGGATGTTTGATGTTGGCAATGAGCTCAGTTGGTCTAGAGGACTCCTATGACACTTTTTGAAGTGAATTCTGGCTTTTGGGGTGTTCTCCAAGATTCTTGGAGAGTAAGTCTATTTATAGTAAGTCACCTGGTCGGGCCCGATTTTCATTATTCATCATTGGTATCACTCTAGTGCAGTCGATTTTTGATTTTGATGTTTTTCGACAATTTCCATAGCTCGGGTGTAATATTGGCTATAATTTAATTATTTTACTAAGGTTGCTTAATTTAATCAAAATAATTTAAAAGACACCTTAGTATTATAGCTCGTCAGAAAAAGAATAAAAAGTTTTAAATCATGGACGCATAATATTGGGACCTTGTGAATCAAATATTATCATTATTTTGATAAAAAGGTCTTTTGGAGCCAAAAAGAAGCTTTTAATTAAAAAGTGAATTAAAAAATAAGCTTCTAGAAAGGTCGATGGGAAAAAAAAGTATAAGAGGAGGTTGTGAGAGCTCATTTGTGTCATTTTCAGAAGTTTGTTTATTTTCTCTTTGGAGATTTGAAGTTTTGTGCCTGTGGCCAAACTCTTACCAACAAGACAAAAACTCCAATGGTTTCTTGGTTGATTGCACGAAAACCCAATTCAACCCACTTGGTGGATTCACTCAGGGTTCACAGTTGCACATATTGGTTTAGAGTTTGAGGAATTCTTGTGCCAGAAAGAGACATTCTTCGTAGGATTCGAATATTTGTATTTGCAGGATGGATTGCTTGATAAATTTGTGAGATCTGTGTTTCAAATACAAATTTATTTATGCAGAGATTTATTATTCTCTGATGAAGATTTTACGAGGGTTTTTTGGCCCTATTATTTCCAGCCGTACCAAATTTGGGGATTTAAAGTGTGAAGGGAATGCTGGCCGTACCATCTCTTAAATAAGAAGGCAGCCGTACTAGCATTTGGGAGAGGTTTAGTGGTTTGTGGCCCCCACAAGCAGCCACATCATTTCTTAATACCAACTACACCTCTTAAGGAGGATACAAAATAATTCCCAGCGTGTACAAGACTTACGTTAGACTCATAAAGGAGTCTCACTTGCTGTTGCAGCATATAGCGAAGCCATATCAGCTAATGTAAAGATTGGATCTCCTCCATTTCTATGTATTCTGGGGCATATTTGAGCTACAACAATGCTGTTTCGAATATATCTACATTGCGACTGATATACAACGATTACAGAGATTGTTCTTGGTCTACATCAACATAGCATTCAATTTCTATGTATTTGGCATCTTTGTGAAGGTTAAAGATCAACTATTCTATGCATTTGTACTTTTTTTTAGCAGCAGGTTGCATTGTTTATGATACTTGGTTTATCAACTATAACAAAGACCACAAATGGTTTGACAAAATGCCTGTTAATCATCTTTGTATCTTGTGATGAATTTATGAAAAAAACCAATGCATGACAACCATTTGACGAAATCCCTGTTTGATAGAAGTCAAAATACTTTGTGGGTTTTAAAAATAAAAAATCTTGGTTTCAATTTGAGGCAGAGCATTACATTCACATGCATCCATTTCAACTTTGAATGGCTACTGCAAATTATGAAGAGCAAGGACCAGTGCATGGCTGATCTTATACTGCAATGAGTCAAAAGCATTATCATATTCCTTACCCCAATGGAAGTTCTTACTCATCACTGCAACTATATGTAGAGGTGTTGCAATTGCGGAGAAAGCTGGAATAAACTTCCTCGTGTATTTTGCTGCTCCCACTAAGCTTCGAGTCTTGGTGGCACATCTAGGCATGGGCCAATTCGTTGTAGCCTCAATCTTTACTGGATCCACTCTTAGTTCTCCTCCAACCACATGCCCCAAATAGATGAGTGATTGTTTTACAAACGCACATTTCTTCATATTGCACAAGCGCTGTTTTTCTTTCAATACTGTTGACCATTTTGGTCCTATAGGCCAAAATCGGTCTCCTTCCCATGCTGTTCTAAACCAGTTCAAATTTGGTTTGCACAAGTCTTTCGGAAAAAGGATAAACCAGTTCAATGGTTCGACGTCGGGGTTCAACGGCATGATCTTTCCAAGAACTTTGAACCATTGTTGGTTCAATCGGGTGGTTCAGGCGGTTTGGTTCAATCAGAAGGTTCAAAAGGGGTCTTCTAAACCCGAAGGACAAGTGCCCTTGCGGAGGGCAGTCAGGCACAAACTGGACCATTCCAGCAGGCTGCGGAGGGCAGTTCCAGACCCAAAAGTACCCTTGCGGAGGAATCAAAAGGGTGAGTTTTCCTTCGGAAATGCTACGGCAAAAAGCGAAAACAAAGGTTGAATTTCTTCGAGCAAAATGCCCAAAGGAATTCTTTCGGACATTTTGTCCGAAGAAATTGCCAAGTCAAAGAACAAAAGGATTATCTTTCGGAAAAATTTCCGCGGCAAAAATTCACACAGGCAAATCCTTCGGACTTTTGTCTGAAGGAATTCCTTCGGACTTTTTGTCCAAAGGAATTTTTCCTGAAGATAAAACCCGCCGAAAGAAGCAAGCGGCATAATGAAGGAAAAAATGTCCGAAGGATTTAAAGACCAAGGCTGCCCGAAGTACCCCGAAGGGCAGGGGCCCTTGCGGGGGGCTCTCGGCGCCCGTGAAAGGGACCTTTTCAATACCCGAAGGGGATGTCTCTCAGAGAAACGGTCCACTTGCAAGTTTTCAAAGGGCTTTTTTCCTTGACCAAGTGCTCCACACAAGTCTCGAAGGAATTGTTCAAATGCAGAAAGTTCTAAGGCCAAATTCTTATGGAGAAAGTGCCCTAGACAATTTCTCCGAAGGGTACGTTTCTTAGGGAAGTGTCCTCTACATCTCCTTCAAAGGATCTTTCAACAACGAGGTGGACCAAATGAAAGGCCCGAAAGGTCAATTCTATTGGAAGGTGTCCCAAACAAAATCCCACATACAGGGTCCGAAGGAAATGATCCGAAGAAATTGATGACGGTTGCACAAACGTCAACTTCTGCCTCAGCAAATAGCTGTTGATCTTTAAATGCCTAAGCATGAATCCGAAGGAATTCAAAGGCCTTAAGGCCAAGGAAGACACTGCTGAGAAAAGAGCCTAAGGAGCCAGCCAAGGATTGATGGAAGATAGCCCTGGGGGGCTCGGATTGCTAGAAGGAGCCAGGAGATGACAAAAGACAAGGCCAAGAGAAGACAAAGTTGGAAAAAGACAAAAGTTAAGAACAAACTCAGCGACCTGCTGATAAAAGAGCCTAAGGAGCCAGCAAAGGATGATAAGATAGCCTCGAGAGCTTAAATTCCAGGAAAAGGCCAGGAAGAGACAAAATAACGAGATATGGACAAAACTACCCAGGTGGCAATTGGGAGGCGTCAACAGGATAATTATTACAGTGGTTGGAACAATCCCTATGGAATGGTCATCAAGGAACACGAACAGTGAACGACGCGGCTTGTTTTTTCTTCATTTTGTATTAATGGTCAGACAACCGCGTGAATGTCTTGAAGAAGGGGTCTTGTTTGCAGACAAACGGCGCGGCCCATGTTTTCACACATGACGTTTAATATATTTTAAACGCCTAAAGTCAAAATTGGCAGCCGACACAAGATTCTCCTTCAACGTTTCCTTTTCCCAACGCTCTCAACGCACATGGGCCAAATTGTAAAAAGGCGTCAGTCTTTTCCAAAGGAGCGCCGTTACTTCCTCTCTCTTTATATATATTGTAACCTCTCATTTGGGAAAATATATCTCTCATTTTGTATGGCGCAGCCCTGCCAAATTTTCACCTTGAATCAATAAAAGTGTTTTACCTCTATCTGGTTGGATATATCTCTGAGTGTGCCTGAGTATTAACCTTGTGTCCAGTCATTGTTCCATGATGCTTTCACTGGCTTGATACCAGCACACCTAGTATAGACAAAGTGCCATTCCTGCAGGTAGCAAAAAGCGTTGTATCTGGAGCACATAGATAGGAGAAGGTTATCAGACAATGTGTCTTTTTACAGCACCTGTGGTAAGTTCATCTTCTGGGTGTCTTATTAAGCCTTTCTGTTAAGTCCTCTACAGTCTGGTCCTTTTATCAGGTAAAGTGTATGTATGTGCTCTTATGGTTTGAAGTGTGAGCAAATGAGTAGATCAAACTTTTGGTGCATCACCGTCTTAGCTTAGGTTTTGCTTCAGTAATCCTTCTCTCTTTTCAACCCCCCCCATTATATATATATATATATATATTAGCAAATGTTACTGGAATAACTCAGAGATACATCAAAGGGAGCTAGCCCTTATCTAGAGATTCTTCCCTCAGTTTTGTCAAACCCACAGGCAAGAGAGAAGTCTCCATTGTGCCGCGTGGAAGAGAGAAGCCTTGTCTTCTCTCAAGGTTGCAATCCATAGCGTCAACAGTTTTTGGCACGTCCAGTGGGACAAACTAGTTTTTATCCAAAGAGTTGAAGAATTTTGGTGTGATCTTCAACCAACCAGCCTTTGGAGGCTTTTTCATCAACACCAATGGCGACTCCGAGTTGAATCAGTTGGTTAAGCAGTCCTGGTGCCATCAAAAAATCGCATTTTGGTATGTATAATTCCATTGCTCAGAACCATGGGTCTTGTATTCCTTCATATAATTTTGATTAGGCTCAAGTTGTTCAGGGAATCATCTCAAGCAACAAGGATGCATGCGGTTATGAGTTTTGCCCTTTGCAGGCTGGTGAAACATTTTGGGCTTTGCTCTTCCTCCTCAGTTTGAGCAAGTCCTTGGCCAGCTTGGCTATGATCCTTACCAGCCTTGTGTTGATCCTTATTGGGTCCAATATGACCAGTCTCAGCCCTGTCACGAGCTATATCAGTTTTATGCCCAGTCTTCTCAATGTGTTACTTCTCCTACTCAGCCTAATCATTATGCCAATCAACTCATTTCCACCTTCAAACAAGCATTGCTGGGATATGAAAAGTATGTAGTGGAGCTTGACACTAGAAGGGGATGTGGCCAAGAAATTCCTGATGATTCCATTCATCAAGTGAGAAATGCATTAGATCTGGTTAAGAGTGAATGGACTCCTATTGAAAGAGCCAATTGGCAAAGGCTTACAAGTGAGATGTTGGATGTGAGTGGTTTGATTGCATCTTTGGAAGAGAAGCTAAGTATTCATGAGAGGCAGCCTTACCAAGTCTATCAACCTGCATACCCGCTGCCCCAAGTTTCATATCAGACATACGCAACCCCTGCTCATGGGCCAAGTCAAACCTGTCAAAGTCCTCTCCCCAATCATGTTGAGGAGAGTTCTGAAACAATAAACCTTGTGTTTAAAGCCAATTTTGATAAGCAGATTGAATTGACAAATCTTTAAATGCAACAGTCTATGTTGGTAGCAAGGGAAGTGGAATCCAAACCCTCACTACCCTCTCACATTGCAGCCCCATCACCCCAAAAGGAGATTTCCAGTCTTAATATTATGAGCTGGAGTAATGTCGTTGAGTCATGGAACAACGAGGAGAAAGACATTGTTTGAGAGTGTGAGGTACAAAATGAGGCTAGTCCTTTTCAAGTCCCTCCCACCCTTCCTCAAGAAGCTTCTTGTACTCCATGGCAGCCTTCATGCACTCCCCATTTCCATGATGATTCCTACGAGCTCCAAGAAAGACTCTTTCAGGATAATCTAGCTAAACAAATTGAGGAATTAG
Organism: Torreya grandis; assembly: GCA_037957365.1. Lineage (NCBI taxonomy): Eukaryota > Viridiplantae > Streptophyta > Pinopsida > Cupressales > Taxaceae > Torreya > Torreya grandis. The sequence continues at coordinate 1,823,594 of JARHVA010000149.1, forward strand.
AGGCTAAGGTGAGATTGCTTAGTGAAAGAGATATGGAAGTTTCAGACCTTGTAGAGGAGTCTACGCCAAAAGACACCCCTTCTACCAATCCTCAAGCTAATTTCGATATTGATAAAGTGTTGGTCAAGTGGAGGGATGAAAATCAAGTGATTTTGGCCCAAAGTTTGCCCCCGTTTTCTCATAAGTTTTCAAAAGGATCCCCTGCTTTCCATTCCCAACTTGATTTTGACAATCCTTGTGTTCCACCTCCTTGCCTGGTAAATGAAGAATGTTTCTCATGTGTTGAGGAACCATCTTGAAGGAAGCAAGTGAAGAGTATGCTCAATTTATGACTGATCAGGGAAGCTTTACGAATGCAGATGAGGAGGAGATCACCATAGGTACCCCCTTTGATGAACAAGAAGACAAGTCACAAGCTTTTGCCTCTATCTTTGATGAGGAAGAGATGATCTTTGACTCTTTTTTCACTTTGCAAGACGTCATGGAGGAGCATGGACAGATTATTGATCATGTTTTGAATGATTTGTTTGAAGTCATTGGGGCAGGTTACGCTCTTCTTTGAGGAGACTATGAGCTGGCTAAGGGTGGAGAAGGCAACATTGGGACTCAAATACGTATGCAAAGGGGCTGCAAGCTTTCCGATTTATCTTTTCAAGAGGTCGGTGAATCTGAAGATGATATTTTTGAAGTCATCAAGGAGGATGACCATGCCATGAAACCCGAGTTGGAGGAGGACCAGGAGGATGTCTTTGAACAACTAGAGACTCTGGTCTTTGAGCAGGAGGCTTGTCCATCTTGAGGAAAACTTTGAAGAAGAGAGCCTTGCACAAGAAGGTGATGTTCTGTGGGATGAGCAATCAGTCTGTGATCTCATTTCAGACATCACAACAATCACCCTTCTTCAAGAAAGCCATTATCAAGCAGAAAATAAGTTTGACAGTCTCTTCAATGAAGCAGAAGGGGACAAGTCAGTCCATGATGCATGTCAAAGGGACTATGCATATCAAAGGGCTTATGGTGATGAGCCAACAGCCATTGATTTCTTGATAAAACACACCAGCATGAAGAACTAGCAGGAGGCAAGCTTCCAAGAACAAGAAGAGTACATAAATGTTGGAAGCATGTTTGCCCCCGACTCATTTGGATACGAGCCAATCAAGGTGGCAGGGAAGAAGATCAAGTCACCAAATCTTCATTCCATTCAGTCACTTGTCTGGCACCATAAGTTTTCTTGCCATGAAGGAGACTTAAGAAGTTTTTGCTTTGATCCAGAAGGGATGCAAATGTACCTGGTTAGCTGTACATAGTAGTTTGCTTTTAGTTTTTCTTTCCCTATTTTCCCTAAGTACTGTTTGCACAAGTAGTGTTTTTTAGTCTTGTGTGTGTTTTCCTATGTGTTTGGGGTAAAAGCTTCGTGATTGATTCTTGGATCTCTCAGGGCTGTTGCTAACCTTTTTTCAAGCTGCGTTCTGACTCCGTGCCCAATGGACTTTGAGGCTACTGGTTTCTTAAGCATAGCAGGTATGCTTCCCTTGGGAATTGCCAATTTGTTGACCATTTTGGTCCTACAGGCCAAAATCGGTCTCCTTCTTCCCTTGCTGTTCTAAGCCAGTTCAAATTTGGTTTGCACAAGTCTTTCGGCAAAAGGATGAACCAATTCAATGGTTCGATGTTGGGGTTCAACGGCATGATCTTTCCAAGAACTTTGAACTTGAACTTTGAACCATTGTTGGTTCAATTGGTTGGTTCAGTTGGTTTGGTTCAATCGGAAGGTTCAAAGGGGGTCTTCTAAAGCCCGAAGGACAAGTGCCCTTGCGGAGGGCAGTCAGGCACAAACTGGACCATTCCAGCAGGCTGCGGAGGGCAGTTCCAGACCCAAAAGTACCCTTGCGGAGGAATCAAAAGGGTGAGTTTTCCTTCGGAAATGCTAAGGCAAAAGGCGAAAACAAAGGTTGAATTTCTTCGGGCAAAATGACCGAAGGAATTCCTTCGGACATTTTGTCCGAAGAAATTGCCAAGTCAAAGAACAAAAGGATTATCTTTCGGAAAAATTTCCGCAGCAAAAATTTACATAGGCAAATCCTTTGGACATTTTGTCCGAAGGAATTTCGTCCGAAGATAAAACCCACCGAAAGAAGCAAGTGGCAGAATGAAGGAAAGATTTCCTTCGGACATTTTGTTCGAAGGATTTAAAGACCAAGGCCACCCGAAGTACCTCAAAGGGCAGGTGCCCTTGCGAGGGGCTCTCGGCGCCCGTGAAAGGGACCTTTTCAAGACCCGAAGGGGATGTCTCTCAGAGAAACGGTCCACTTGCAAGTTTCCGAAGGGCTTTTTTCTTTGACCAAGTGCTCCACACAAGTCTCGAAGGAATTGTTCAAATGCAAAATGTTCTAAGGCCAAATTCTTATGGAGAAAGTGCCCTAGACAATTTCCTCGAAGGGTACGTTTCTTGGGGAAGTGTCCTCTACATCTCCTTCAAAGGATCTTTCAATAGCGAATTGGACCAAATGAAAGGTCCGAAAGGTCAATTCTATTGGAAGGTGTCCCAAACAAAATCCCACATACAGGGTCCGAAAGAAATGATCCGAAGAAATTGATGACAGTTGCACAAAAGTCAACTTCTGCCTCAGCAAATAGTCGTTGATCTTTAAATGCCTAAGCGCGAATCCGAAGGAATTAAAAGGCCTTAAGGCCAAGGAAGACACCGCTGAGAAAAGAGCCTAAGGAGCCAGCCAAGGATTGATGGAAGATAGCCCTGGAGGGCTCGGATTGCCAGAAGGAGCCAGGAGATGACAAAATACAAGCTTAGGAGAAGACAAAGTTGGAAAAAGACAAAAGTTAAGAATGAACTCAGCGACCTGCTGATAAAAGAGCTTGAGGAGCCAGCAAAGGATGATAAAATAGCCCCGAGAGCTCAAATTCCAGGAAAAAACAAGGCCAGGCAGAGACAAAATAACGAGATATGGACAAAACTGCCCAGGTGGCAATTGGGAGGCGTCAGCAGGAGAATTATTACAGTGGTTGGAACAATCCCTATGGAATGGTCATCAAGGAACATGAATAGTGAACGACGCGGCTTGTTTTTTCTTCATTTTGCATTAATGGTCAGACAACCGCGTGAATGTCTTGAAGAAGGGGTCTTGTTTGCAGACAAACGGCGCAGCCCATGTTTTCACACATGACGTTTAATATATTTTAAACGCCTAAAGTCAAAATTGGCAGCCGACACAACATTTCCTTCAACGTTTCCTTTTCCCAACGCTCTCAACGCACATGGGCCAAATTGTAAAAAGACGTCAAAGTCTTTTCCAAAGGAGCGCCTTTACTTCCTCTCTCTCTATAGATATTGTAACCTCTCATTTGAGAAAATATATCTCTCATTTTGTATGGCGCAGCTCTGCCAAATTTTCACCATGAATCAATAAAAGTGTTTTACCTCTATCTGGTTGGATATATCTCTGAGTGTGCCTAAGCATTAACCTTGTGTCTAGTCATTGTTCCATGATGCTTTCACAGGCTTGATACCAGCACACCTGGTATAGACAAAGCGCCATTCCTGCAGGTAGCAAAAAAAACTGTATTTGAAGCATAGAGATAGGAGAAGGTTATCAGACAGTGTGTCTTCTTACAACACCTGTGGTAAGTTCATCTTCTGTGTGTCTTCATTAAGCCTTTCTGTTAAGTTCTCTGCAGTCTGGTCCTTTTATTAGGTAAAGTGTATGTATGTGCTCTTATGGTTTGAAGTGTGAGCAAATGAGTAGATCAAACTTTTGGTGCATCACCGTTTTAGCTTAGGTTCTGCTTCAGTAATCTTTCTCTTTTTTCAACCCCCCATTATATATATATATATATTAGCAAATGTTACTGTAATAACTCAGAGATGCATCAAATGGAGCTAGCCCTTATTTAGAGATTCTCCCCTCAATTTTGCCAAACCCACAGACAAGAGAGGAGGCTCCATTGTGCCGCGTGGAAGAGAGAAGCCCAGTCTTCTCTTAAGGGTGCAATCCACAGTTTCAACAAATACTTGCAAGTTTTGTTTCAAATGAGTTAGATGTTCTTCCTACATAACATTGAAAATCATAATATCATCTAGATACACTATGACACATGTATCTATGAAAGGTTTTAGTACATTAATCTCATGAATGTAGTAAATGCATTTCATAAACCATAGTTCGCATATCCAGTTAGGGCGAGTACTCGCCAAGGGGCTATTTTGGGTAATTGACAGTTATTCGATAACGCTGGTTGAATAACGGACAAGAACCAATAAAGACAAAATATTTAAATTTATCAAAAAAACATTTTTTTTTAAAATTGCAAAAGCAAAATAGATGAAATGAGTTTGTAAAATGTTGGGAAAGTGTTTTCTATTAGATTTGAATACAAATAAAGTACAAAATCACATAATCACGCAAATACAACAAAGTCACAAATTACAATGATACTTATAGTCTTATACAAGAATCTCTAAGTACAAATTACAATAATCTGTAATTTTCTCTTCCCTACTCTCTAGAAAACTAAGGGAGACTAAGAAATTTTAGTCCTCCCACTCAGCTGCTCCGTCTCGCTCTGTCTAGAAGGTTGCACCTACCCCTGTGGCTTCACCTCTATTTCTGCTTCTACCTCATCTTCAAGGATGTCTTCCAATCCAATCTCTCTTCCTGCTTCAGCTGCACCCTCCATAGCTTGCCTCTCGAAATCAACGATCTCATCCTCTGTGAACATGGAGGCCTCTTCCTATGCAATCCAATCGCTGTAGAGATCGACCTCATCTAGATTGATAGGCTCCTTTGATGCATTCTCCAACTTCTTTGTGCGAAGTCGAAGGTTGTATTGCACAAAAACTAAGTCATTTAGGTGTTGTTGGCTCAATTTGTTGCATTTTTTCGTGTGAATGGAGTAAAACAAACTTCAATTGCGCTCTCATCCAGAAGTGCTACAAGGTTGAGATAAAATTTGGAGAGCTGGTCTTTGAAGATTTGGGGTATTTCCATCCTAATCTTCCCACCATGACTCTCTAAACAAGATATTCAAAACTTTGTAAGAAATTAATAATTGTAAATATGTAATTGGTAAAGTACAAGTAAAGACTTCATTTTGTATTATTTGTTGATTGCGTGGCTCTTCCTTGGATAGCTAGTGTTGAAGAAAAGAGCCTCCCCCTTTCCTGCTTGTAGTTTTGCAACTCTACAATAATAAGGTCCTTCACTTCAACATCAGGTGTCATACTCTCAATGCATGTTGAGAGGCCCTCCATAACCTCTCCACTAGCATTTGTGAAGCCATTGGAGTAGAAAAAATTGAGGTTAAGGTAGTACCCCTGCTGCATGGATGAGTTGATGGAGTTGATTGTTCCCATTCGATCAATCAACTCCCAAATGGGATTAAACTTAGCATAGTCTCCTCTATAATAGTTTTGAACAGTGTTTTTGACCCTATCCATGACCTCATAAATATAACCCATTGGATTTTGCTCCCCATTCACAATCGCAAAACCCTCACCAAAGGCTCAGATACCTACAAAGTTACAAACAAATTAAAGTTAGTGTGACAAACTTATAGATAAATTTTAAAATAAATACTTTAAGTTTAAAAAATTGAAAACAAGGGAAACAACTTGAAATTTAAATTACAATTTCAAGTTACCTTGACTATTTCTATAGCTCTCGTTTTGAAAGCTTCACTGAAAACTATTTTTTCAACTTTCATTCTATCTGCGTTCTTGGAATATGATGACTCTACTTATGCTTGAGACACAAACATTCGCTTCAAAGGAGTCAACAAACTGCAAATACTTTGCAATACAAGGAAGTTCATTACAAACATGGTGACTCTTCGAACAAGCTCTTTTCCTTTGGTGTGTTCTCTCATCAAGTTGGAAACTTAAGGGTGATTGTAGATATATTTTGTTATTTCTCTAGCTTCTACAACTGGTCGCACCCAATCAAGTTTGTCTATGTCCTCCAAAAGAAGGTCAAGGCAATGGGCCGCACAAGGTGTTCAAAAGAGAGATGGATGGCTTTCCCTGAGAAGTCTCCCAACCGTCACATATGTTGTTGCATTGTCTATGATAATTTGGACAACATTTTCGATGCCTATCTTTAAAATAATCTTCTCTAGCATCAAGCTCAAAGTTTCTGTATTTTTTATTTTGTTAGATGCATCAATAGACTAAAAAAAAACCAGCTCACCATTTGAAGATGCCAAAAAGTTAATGAAGGTGCGGTTCTTTTCATCTGTCCATCCGAAAGAATGGTGCATCCTAACTTACGACACAACCTCTTCTGATTTTCGAAATTAATCTTTGCATTTTCAACTACATTCTTGAACAACTTCCCACTCAAGTATTTTAGAGAGGTTGTTTTGTACTCTTTCCTTGCAACTATCAATGCTGTCACCAAATATTTCCAGTATGGGCTCCTTGTCACATTGAAGGGAAGGTTGTTGAAGTACTAAAATTTTGCATATGCTTTATCTGTTTTTGCATGTGCTTGTTTGTTCCACCTGTAGCTTGCATTAAAGGTTGTCTCAGGAGTGTTTCTAGGCACAAGAAAGGAGTGTGTCTGAGTCGAAGTCTATGAAAATGTGCCATGGTGCTTGCACGAACACCACGAGTAGAGCCTATAATTTCTGTCATCGTTGTCGCTTCTTCCTTTGTTAATGTGGGAGCGATGGCCGTTGTTTGCGCTGCTTGCATCCTTGCCCTCTCTAGTTTTTTTCGTCCAATGATGTAAACTCTGCAATCGTCTTTCGTTTTGCCTCTTCGGTGACATTAGGACAAGGCATGATGTCGTGGCAAAGAATGCATGAAAGGTGGTACTTCATGCGATTTATGCCGTCTGACATCCTCTTCGAGTAAAAATTGCAAATTGAAATCATTTGCGATGATCCAACCTGTATGGCATACTTCCAAACACTGATGCGAGCATTAAGGGGAGCCGATTGGCTACTACTGACTGAATCTGATTCCGATGCACTAGTGGATGCCATTGTTTGCTAACGGATAACTTGTAAAGTGCAAACATGTTGAAAATATTAAAAAAATAAAAAATAAAAATATTTCATTCAAATTAAAATATGATAAATAAATTATAATGATAAACTATTAAACATAAACTAAAATACATTTTGATTTAATGAACAAATTGAAAACTATAGTCTATAACCACAATTGCAGGGAGGTATGTCCCCCAACACCTGGGATGCGTCTTGGGTTGGGGTATGTCTCTCGTATGGGAGATGGGTACAAGACGCAACCTTGTCTGAAAAAACCCTAGGTGATTAAAAAACCTAAACGTGGTAAAAAAACCTAAATGCGGCAAAAAACCCCTTAATGCATCACAAACGCAAGATAAAATGTGGAAAATGGCTTATAAAACACATAAACTCCTTATTTCAGCACCCTGTTATTTGTAGGGGTTTTTGCGCTGTCACGATCGCCATCCGAGTCGCTGTCGTGGAAGGGTTTTTCAGTGCTCTGATATGTTTCTCATGACCTCAACCTGCAGTCACCGTCGCGAAATTGTTTTTTAGTGCTCGGATACATTTCTCACGACCTTGACCTCCCGCATCCCAACTGTGTATATATTACTATTTTCGTTATTGTCTTTGCTATTAGGTTTTACTGTCTTTGTTACCGTCATCACCTTTAGGTTTTATTGCCTTCGTCGTGATTTCTTGTATTCATGTTAGGTTTTACTATCTTTGTCGTTTCCTTGTATGTATTCAACAAAACTTATGGGTCTGATAGTCTAAACTGTATTCTATATATGTTAGTCTAATAAGTATTATGTATGATAGTCTCATTATGTATTATGGATAATAGTCTAATTTATTCTATTAATAAGTATCTAATAAATATATGTTAGACTCATTATGTATTATGGATGATAGTCTAATTTAGCATAATATTTCAATGTTGATTTCTTGTATTTATAATCTAATTTAGGTTTTTGAATGCATGATAATCTAATTTAGCATGATATTATAATTTAGGTTGCATTTATTTATGAAATATAATTTTGTAATTTTTATTTTAATCATTTCTTTATATTTTAATATATGTTTGTATTTATTATTTATTTAATCTAATTTTTATTTTAATAATTTATTTTTTAATATGTATTTGACAATTTGTTATTTAGTTAAAAAAATCAAATTTTTAATTTTTATTTTATTAATTTCTTTAATTTCAATTTACTTTTACGTTTTTTAAATTAGAGTTACTAATTTTATGTTTATTTTTTCCCAAAGTGTCAGGGGGAGGGAAAGATGCTTTGTATTCATTGTGGAAATTATGTGTTCATGTTCGCAAAGGGAATGGGGGAACATTAGCGATCATGTGCAAGCTTTGTGGGAAGGCTTTCCATGGCACTTACAGTAGAGTGAAGGCTCATTTTTTTCAAACAACGGGGAAAGGGGTTGACCCCTGTACAAATGAGGAAGGACGGTTGGAAGCGGTGAGAGAACAAGAAAGAGCTGAAGGTAAATTGACTCTTTTAAGCTCCCACGCTTCAACCATAGATTGACCTCAGAATCACCATGTCATGCCAACTGCGAGAATAGAATCAAAGATACATGTGTCTTTTGTGTATGCAACAGGAAATGGGTTTTCTCGCAAGAGATCACACAATGACAGTTTGAATCCCATAGGGAGCATGTTTGATGTGCACGATCGAGACACAGTGGATGCAACGATTGCACGCTTCTATGCGAATGACATTTCATTCATTGTTGCTCAATCACCTTATTATGAAGAGATCGTTCGTGCTATCAACAATGGTCTAGCAGGGTATAAACCCCCTGGGTATGAGAAGCTTCGAACATCTCTTATTGACAAAGAGAAAAAAATGATAAAGAACCTAACTGCACCAATTAGAAAGGTGTGGTCTATAGAGGGATGCAACATTGTGATGGATGGCCACACTGATACAAGAAACATGTCTCTTCCAAAGGCCCATATTTTTTGAAGGCTATCGACTGTTCTGGGCAAGAGAAAAACACAGAATTCCTTCATAAGCAATTATATGATGCAATTGATGAGGTGGGGGCATTGCATGTTGTCCAAGTTATTACAGATGCTGCCCCAGTTGTAAAGCAATTGGCTTGTTGGTGCAAACAAAATACAAACATATATTTTGGACACCATGTTGCGTGCACGCATTGAATAATGCACTAAAAGATATTGACAGTTTTCAGTGGGTTTTTGAGCTTATTGAGAAAGGGAGAAAAATACAAATCTTCATGTGCAATTATCACCACACATAGGCCATTTATAGAAGATTTGCCAATGTGGAACTTCTCAAACCTGTAGATACACGGTTTGTTTTATTTTTCATATTGCTTGAGCATCTTTATGCTGTCAAAGGGGCCTTGTGTTCCACTGTGGTTAATGATGCATGGGCAAGTTGGAAACAATCTACATCAGAGAGTGCAGTGATAATCAATTTTGGACAGATGTGAAATTTTTTGTTGATTTCATTCAGCTCATTTGTGAGGTCATCCATTTTGTTGATTCAGACAAGCCATGTTTGGGGAAGGTTTATGAAGAAATTGACTCTATGTGTGAAAGAATCAAAAATATCACAGACTTAAAGGATCCTTCTTTATATCTTTTGATTGAGAAACAAATACATGGAAGATACAAGCTTAACACACTTTTACATTGTGCTACTTATGCTTTGAATCCAAAGTGGTATAATATGAATGTCACCAAATAGAGGGCTCCATAAGAAGATAGAGAAGTAATGAGGGAATTTTGGGTTGCAGTAAAAAAAATTTATGGTCGAGGAGAGGAGGCTTCTTGTATTAGGGCTCAGTGGAACATGTTTTCATGTGGTTGTGGACAATTTTCTATAGTGGAGGCTCTTTATGACATGTAAGCAAAGAACCCAATAGAGTGGTGGTGGAATCATGGTAGTGAAATCCCCGAATTGTAATAATTTGTAATACGGTTACTCTCACAAGTAGTTAGTTCATAATTTTCTGAGAGGAATTAGAGTACTTACGGTTTCATTCATTTATTAAAGAGGAACCGACTAGGGTCGAAAAGGGTAGAGAACTTGGGGTATATTCATAGCACACTTCGTTTTCTTTTTCGTGGACCCAGGGTCCAAAGAAGGTCCTTCAGCGAAATGCGACCACATTCCACCTGATGGAGCAACAGAGATATCCTTGGAGGATGATGTGCTTGAGACAGATGGCCCGAAGGATTTGCCCCTTGTTACATTGCTTGCAAATGAGTCAGAGCTTGAGAGCGATGCCTATCTAGACAACATCTTGGCGGATGACCTAGATGATATAATTGATGTGACAATGCATCCTATTGTATCGGATCAGATATGATCCAAGTTCATATATGTGTTTTTTATTTTTTGCATGCCTATTGTTGACATTTCATTGTATATGATGATGACCCTTAAGCTTAATATGATGATCATGAGACATTTTTTCGCTTAATTCTAGTATTGGCATTGTAATAGTATAAATTTATTTAAATTTTTATAGTAGATATTATATATATATTCTATAAATAATAAATATATGTTGCCATTTTCCCATACCCCTGTATCCTATTTTTAAAAAAAAGGCATATCCGTATTCGTAATTGTCTCCCTGTACCCATACCCATACTCGTCTTGTTGAAACTATGTCTACAACCGTTAAAAAACAACAATAAATGAATTATAATGATAAACAGAAACTATAACACCAACGATTAAAAAATAATATTTTTAATAAAAAATATAAAAAATTAGGTTTAAATTGTAAATATTAAACACTAAAATTTAATGGAATGCATGAAATTTGAACGGAATGCATCAAATTTGAATATTAAAATTTAAAATATTTATCAAACATGTTTATAATTAAATTGCAATTCCTTTATATGCTCGGAAATAAATAAAAATAAATAAAAAAATTGTACTAATTTGGGAATCACTTTACTGAATTCTTCTTCCAATCTGCTCTTGAATGCTCCAAATCTTGTGTGAATGAAATGAGAGGGGTGTGTGACAATTTATAAGACAATTCTGCGTATTTGCAACGTTTGGCGTCAATCCCGCATTTTTCCTGCGTTCCGTTGGGAATCCTGCATATAGGTAGCGTGGGGATAAAATTGGTGAGCAACCACCGATTACTGGGTGGTTAAAAAAATTTGTAATTTTTTTTTGATAGCCACGGTTTCAAGTGGCGGTTATTTGCCATAGGCTTTTTCCGGCGAGTAACCGATCAACCGGTGGTTACTCACCGGTTATGCCATCCATGACATAAACCAAATGGATGTGCCAACCATTCATACAAACCTTGTTTTGTCTCGAAGAATGTCTTCCATTTATCCTCCTCCATGCAAACTTGATGATACCCTGATTTGATATTCAACTTTTTGAAGTACTTAGCATTTTGAAGTTGGTCCAACAAGTCATCAATCTGTGGAAGTGAATATCTATTCTTTATGGTGATCTTACTCAAGGCTCTATAGTCTATGCACATCCTCCAAGAACCATGTTTATTTTGTACCATCACAATGTGACCCACACGATAAAGTACTTGGACATATGATGCCTTGTTCCATCAACTCTTGCAGTTGTTTCTTAATCTCATTACTCTCCAAAAGTGATTGCCTATAAAACCAATGTTAGGGAGAGGAGATTGGGATAACAATTGAATTTCATGTTCTTCTTCCCTCTTTTGAGGCAAAGTTTTAAGAGTTTGGAACACATTTTGAAAAAAAATCAGAAACTCATCCACTCCCTTGAATCCCTTGTTAGCACTATCAATTTCAGATGGAGACTCTAACCAATCCTATTGCTTATCTTTCAAAAGTAGTAAACAAAACTGATTATTTGCTTGAACAAGTCTTTTTGCTTGGTTCGCACTTACTAGGGCAAGCTTGGGCTTGCTTTGATGTCTCTTGATGACATAGTTTATTCCATCCTTGACCCATTGGTAGCATCTCTAAGATACAAGAGGACTCAAGAGGAATCACTTTTGTGTGTAGCTCATCAATGTATTGTAGGTTAATCTCAAATTTGAATTTACATCTTTTAGTTAATATAACTTCAACACCCTTCTTTACCTGACACAAAGGATATGGTTGAGGATGATTATAGTTTGTAAACCAAACTTCTTAACAACATTTGAAATCAAAGTGGATTGAGACCCAGTATCAACAAGTGCATTTACCTTGGTTTACTTGATCTGAATCTTGATTTGTAATAACTTACTCATCTCCTCTTTCATGTTCCTTGCTGTTTGTGTTGGTGGTTGTGCAGCCAAGCTTCTCATCAACATTAGAATTGTCCTCTTATCTCTACCTCTGATTCTTTCAAAGATGCCATGAACCTCATAGAGACGTTCTTGGAACGAATCTTGGGATGCAATTTAGGATGTAACCTCCAACATTCAGCATCAGTATGACCATCTATAGCACAATGACTGCAATGGTTCTTAGGATTCTTACAACTATGCAAAGTTGTGGCTCTCTTCTTACCTTTCCACTTACCTTGGTTTTTTCCCTTGGGTCTGATTTGCGGACTGATTTTGCTTTGAGGGCTTTCCCTCTTCTTGCTTCTTCTCTTTCTCAATGAAGTATGCTTGCGCGCATGCCTTATCAAGGTTTTGTGCCTTACTTGGGATGTCCTCCTCATGCAGCTTTGTTGCACTAGCTAGCCCTTTCCAAAGAGAACTTGAAGAAGGATCTCCTCATTAATGCTGGTCAGGTGTAATATCCCTTGCTATTTTGGACCTTATATTGCTGATTTGAACCCCAAGGAATATTGTCAAACACTTTTGATGTAAACCCAATGCTTGCTGGTCTGTGTTTTCAGTCTGATATTTTTGCTTGATAATGATAGCTGAGTACTCTAAATGCTCATATATCCAAACTACAATGTCTAAGCATTAATCTAAATGCATATATGACTTTTTTTTTGGTATTTTGGATGCATATACATGAAAATTAGACATGAAATGCATACCTACAGCCAATTGGCATTTTGTCAAACAATTGGCATGCAATCTAACATGCTGATAAGGGATGCTATGATGAAGGACATTACATTGAACAAATGGCATACAATTGATAACTCTTTTATTAGATGCAATCCCCGAACACAATGATATTAAGAAATACCAAATCTATTGGTTTACAAGGGTTATGCAATACAGTGCCAAAGTCTGATATCAATGATCACCTACAACAATATGCTTGGGATAACAATGCAAACCACTAATAATTACAAAAAGAACCTGGTAATAATGGTGCCAAAAGTGTTGATGAAGAATCAAGCAATATCCAAGGAAAGGAGTCCCTTCCAAACCCAAATTGTAACCTTCTCCCAGCTGCCCTATTCACGCGGTACTGTAGCATATTGTAGCAATCACTGTAGCACGGCATTGTAGTGGCACTATTCATGTCACTGTAGCGGCACTATTCATAGCATTGTAGCATGACACTATTCACAGCACTGTAGCGCAGCACTATTCACAGCACTGTAGCAGCCAACAATAAAACTTATGATCTGCAAATTAATACCTCAAAACCCTTGGTTAATACTTCAGATTTAAGCACCAATGAAAGGACTGAAGTATCCCTTCCAATTTGCAACCCTTCGGAGGATATTTCACCACCTCAGTTATGTTAATCTATGGGAGTTTTCGTTCCCAAAGACCAAGTAGACAGTATGCAGAAACCCTTGGCTCCACAGAACTCATCAAATGCAAATGATAATAATCCCCCCAATCCACGCTGAACTCTGTCACAATCACTGCGCCCTCCAGAAAGAATATTGAGCAATCTCCAGATGCTACTGAGCAAATCAACAACCACTGAATTGAGGGCTACGTCCCAAACAGACAAAGCACTGGGGTTTGGCGTCCCAAATGCTGAAAGCTCTTCTAAAGCCAAAGCGCAAATTCCAAATAAAATGTCAAGAATGAATTAGACTTTTGTCTTGACCTCCTTATAACCTTTTTACAATCAGCTCGAACCCTAAAAGCAACTCAATATAGCGTTGAGTTATAAAATGTTATATTTCTCTTTTTTTAAGTGTCAAGCACATAGAAAATGACCCTTTTTTCAAATAAAGAGAAATCCATTCACCGAAAGGATCTGAGCCAAGAGAGAAATATTTAGAAAAGTCCAAGACCTTTCCAACGAGCTATTGCACCATGGGATACGCATCCAGATGAAGCCAAAATCCCCTTATTACTCCAAAATGGTTATAAACTTAGCCTTATTTAATTAAAAAAACACTTAGGGAATATTAAAAATATATCCCAAATAGCGACAAAATGCTCCAATGACACCACAAACCAGAAAGTCACCCTGCCACCTGTCTGTGACTGGAGTCGGAAATCAAGGATTCATTGGCAGTTTCATCCCTAAAATCTAGGGATGCTCCTAGAAACTAGGAAACAAACCCTAATCCTCTGAAACTGAACTCAAGGCATAATCTTATGGAGACCCAACCCTGGGTATGATCATACCCTCCTAAAAAGTAGGGATAACCCCCATAAATTTAGGAACTGCCTCCTAAAAATAAGGAACGTCTCCAAACTGATCAGCGACGGCTAGAACACCAAGTCCCCAACACTGTATAGCTATACTGGGTCTCTATCCAACAATGTCAACCTACAAGACCCCATAATAAGTTGACTCACATGTCTCTGCTAGACCGAGCTAAAGAGGGGACATGACATCAGGTTTCAAAATAAGTGAATGATGCAAGCAACACTTTGAGAAATGACATCTAGGCATTATATTATGTACGCAAGTAAAGGTGCACCTCACTATACTTCAAGCTGCAAGTGTTAGCATTTGACCAAAAGCAAACCAGTGCATTTCCAGTGCCTAGGGACTACAAGAAGGAAATATCAGTAGTGCAGAGTAGCTGGCTGGGAAATTGCAAGAAGTATGTGACCTGTATGCAAGTGCTATGTAGGATTGGGACGGATTTGAAGAAACATTGAAGGTAATACTCCCAGAAGTACTTTGCAGCCTAGCACTGCACTGTAGAACAAACTAGTGTGGGGTTGCTGTTGGCCCCAAAATTTTAAAATTTTGCATAATATTCCTTGCACAACAGACCTACTATATAGATCTGTTGGATTTTGTAGGAGAGAGCAAAGGACATTCATGACCATCACATAGAGGCATGATAGACGAGTGTTTGCACAGGTGCAAGGGTGGTGTGCAACACAATGCACATCATCTTTTGACAATTGACACTGTGGGAATCTTGCTGGAAATTATAGGCTATCTTTGATTGTGGCCCTTGACCATGATTAGGGGAAGCCCTACTTTGTAACGGCTGGTATACCATCCTTATATAAATAGAGGCTCTTGCCTCAAGGTAGAAGGACCATTAATTTAGTGAATAGTGGTTAGTGTTTAGAGATTATTAGTAGAGTTATTGTTTTTAGGGCTATTAGTAGGATTAGGAAAGTTTGTGCATAGTTGTTAATAGCATAATAGATAGGAGCTCATGGCCTGCAATCATTGTTATGAAGACGATAGAATTTCGTTACATGTACTTGAGTTTCCAATGAATATAATGAATATGATTGCCTATGAAATGACATGTGGTCTCTTTGCATATCTTTTGGTTGTGATGCGTAGCTTATTTTAGGAAATGGATTCTTATTTAATTATCTTGTTTTCGCCATTGAATACCAAGTTGTATCATGCACGTAGTGCATGTGAACTCTGCATCTATACTGTAGGACATAAGTCATCTCAATAGATCCTGTTATATGCACACGAAAGGGGATTCAGTGCTCTGTGTTGTGTCTTGGGCGAGCGCTCCTTGCAAGGGGTGCGAGTGCTTCTCGCAAGGGGAGTGATATGCTGTCGCACTACAACACCTTGCAGGTCATAATGTTTGTGCATAACTTTCAGCGTTGAAGATATGACCAACAAAGAGCAAGCTATCAATTTTTGTATGCAAAAGCACTCCAACCTCACACAATCTATCGAAGCAAAACATAGATTGGAAAAACGAAGTTTTGCTGAAGAAGACATTGAAAATTTCAGAATTACAGAAGACATGAAAGTGAACAAGAGTTGTGAAAAATCATTTGAGACTTTTGTGCACTTAGACCAATCACAAAACTGATTGGCCCAACAAAGAGGAAGTGTGAAAAATTAAAAAATTCAGTCCCAGTATACAATGAGAATAAAAATCAGAATTTCAAGAGGTGTTGTAAAGAATACGAAGTTGGAAGGGTGAATCCCACAGAGGGACAAACAAATTCAACATTTTAGATTTTTTTCAGTGAAGAGGAATTGTGCAGTGAGAACATAAAGACTGCTGTTAATACAAATACTTAATCAGACCACCACTTGCAAAATTTTGAATCGAAGATACCAAAGACCTTGGGGACGAAGAACTGGAATTTTTTCTTTCACAACAACAAGACAGTGTGTTGAAGACTCAATTTATTAGTGCCAACAATTTATTGATGTTTTTAGTGAAAATGTCATGGAATAGCGAAGACAAAGTTTGCACATGAATTATTTGACAAAATGTCAACAAAGTGCAGAGGTCAAAACAACAAGAGGGAGAGGACAAACTCAGATTATTTTCAAAGAGGACAGTGACAGAGATTTGTTATTAGTTATATACTTGTTGTTATTAGTTATATACTTTAGGACGACGATGAAGGACGGTGAAGAAACATTTGGAAAATATCAAGTGCTAAAAGACCATATCCATTACACAACACATAGCACAACAATTGTTTGACAAAATATCAGAGCAAATCCTCTATGCAAAACAAGTATCTGAAGACCCTAGAGGAAGTTGGGACACATATAGTGAGAGTAGTTGGTGCTGGTATATAGGGGAATTACCTTTCTCCTAGAAAACAAAGCTCACGAAGGAGGGTGGGTTGTTTCACAGAGCTTCTAAAGGAGAGATTCTTTTGTATTGGTAGTGAGTTGAAAAGGACACATAGAGGAGTGATTTATATTGCTTGGAGGACTTAGACATAGATTTTAGCATGCAGAGAAGATATAGGCTAGCTAGTGCCCAAGACAAGGGAAAAGCTGCAATGATCAGTAGCAGTTCATAGGTACCTTTGGTGTCGTTATCCATGACTCCTCAAAGGAGTGAAATTGCTAGGGCATGTTCTCAAGGGTAGGCTCCCAATCACAATAGAAATAGAAGAGGTCAGACAAGTAATGAAGCCCAAAGGAGAAAAATAAAAAGACGAACATTTCCAGAGACCTGGAGTTTTATCCTCTTAAGGTGGAAGGGAAACTAGAGCCACCCAATGAAGTGGAATTTTGAGAAGGAAGAGGTGCACTGTGTGGCTCAAATGATAATATTCGATAGGACAGCCTTCCACCACGAGGTTATTCATAACACTTTTCAAGAACAATGACCTGAAAACAACAAAACCTTGTTTCATGGTCAGGTGCCAAAGGTTTGAAGTCACATTTGAGGTGGAGGGCTTTCATAGAGTCCTAGGACTGCCATGCATGGGGGAGAGGTGAAACTAAGAAGTCCTAGGAAGATTAACAAAATTTTAGAGATGCATCTTGTAGTGACGATATGCCTCGAGACTTTGAGGACACGTATGAGGAGGTTGGACTAGTGGTGTAGAAGAGTCATTGTATACAAATTGTTCTCCTAAAAAATGACACACCAAAGAGTCTCCAACATCTGATTTGTTGTAGATTGATAAGAGAGACAATGAATTTAGATTTATCCTTATGGCTTATTCCTTACATGCATGGTCTTGTAGATAGGGAGTTGTATAATAGGTTCGAGTTTTTGTGCTTCAAGATGAAGGATGCCTATCTAGATGTTCCAAGGGATTCAACATGAATATCCATACACTAGCCCTTGTTTATAATCAGGTTCACACGTACAATATTCCCTTAGTTGGAAAAGGGAATGCATAGTTCTTTTATAGACCTGTATGAGAGAGCTAGGATTGCCCTCTATGTTTAGATGGGAGTATTTGGAAATGGATGCTACTCCATCGGCCTCTCAGAAGAAGTCATCAAGGGAAATGGAGGAGTCATCAGCCTATGAGGAAAGGAGAACCCTTTTCGAGGAAGACCCAAAACAGAGTCACATGCAGTGCACCTAATGACAAGGGGAGAAGAGACTTGAGGGGAAGTTCCCGATCATTGACCTAGACTTTTAGGGCGAGGATACAAAGCGTGATGTGTAGATGAGGGAGTCTGGGTAGGCTCCTTTGATGAGGAACAATATTGTGAGGATGGGGCCTATGAGGATAGGTTTGAGGATGATGAGGACAATAATGGTAATGAACATGAAAGTTGCGATGATGAGGAGTCGTTGGACTCAAGAGGACATTGAGGAGGAATAGTGCCCCACATTAGGTTAGGGAGGGGTTCTCTTGGGAATGCTTCATTGCTTCCCAAGAGAAGTTGTCCAACAACAATTGAATCTTCAAGAGTTGGAGCCTTGACCACACCACTTTTCACAAGGACTGGGCCTACTCAGTGATTTGTTTAGACTTCACTAGCATGGAGTTCGAGCTCACTTTGTTCATTGATGGCAGACATTGAAAACATTGCCCAAAAATACCACCTTGTGATGGAGGATGACTTTGATGAGGACTTGGAGGGAGATTTGACCACATGGCAAGGCCTCAATGATGCAAAAACAAGAGTCAAATCTGAGGGGAGAGTAGACGTGGACCTACTCCAAGAGGTTAGTGTAGAGGAGCAAGTCCACACACGAGGCGACAGTGGTGCATGCTAAACACCACATACAACAACCAGAGGTCAAAGCACGAGTTTGAACCCTGCAAAGAGGATGGAATTACCTGGATCAATGAGGAGAAGCAATAGATGGTATTGGCTACGACTTCTTCTCGAGGAAGGAGGGGAAGCCCACTTGGATTCCTACTAATGAGAAATTGATCAAGCCTCATTCATAGTTGTTCAATTAACTAAGGGCCTTTGACTTCAAACACATCTAATGTGAGACAAGATCGGGCATTGTGGTGTCCAAAATTCCAGAGGCTTTCATCAAGGCTAAGTTGGAGCAGCCTCGCTATGAGCGAGTCAACCACTACAAGGAATATATTTCTTTGAAGAATGCATAGTCCTAATAATATAGAAATGAAAATACATTGGATTTGAATGGTTTGTTATGTATTGATATGGAAAAATGTGTTTATGTTATGACTTGCATTTGTTAGGAGGGGTTACTTTAATTCTTTGGTGCACAAGTGGTTCTAATTGTCACACTTGTACCAGTTCCACACATCCAAGTCTTCTTATATATTGAGGGTTACTCCTAGCCATTGTATCATCATGCTATTAAATGATCATATATATAATGAACAGGGTATTAGGATTGTACCTATGTAACGTCACTCTCGTACTCAAAGTTATATGAATTTAATTTTGATCTTTCCAACATATCTATGTCATGTACAATGATCCCTCTTTCCTTGTTCTATGTGATGTGATGAGTCATACTATAGTGTGTTCATTGTGTGTTCTTGTTTTAGTTGGAATTATTTTTTGCATGGTAAGAATTTCCTCCAATAGGTATCTAAACAAGCGAGCTATTCATACCATGCAAACGGCTGATGGTGTTAACATACTCTTTAAGAGGAACATTGTACTCACAAGTTCCATTGGCATTGCAACTACTAGTCTCAACTAATTGTTTAGATATTGGAAATAAACTTGCGAATGGTAGAAATTGGATTTGTAGTGAATTGAACACACTTGCAGTCTCTAAATCTTTTTCTCCTATATTCACTTGTACATCCACAATAGATGTGTTCCGAGAGCTAGATACAGGTGTGGGGGGCTTGAGTGGGTGGAGTGGTAGTATATGGGATGGTTTGATTGTGTCATTGGGAAGGGGGGGGTGCGATACCATGCGAAACTTCTTCACATGAAGTCGCATTTAGAGGTACCGCTTCTATGTCTCGAGGCATTGCAGTTTCATCAATCTTCTGCTTCCCCATTAGATTTCAATCTAGGAACTTGTCTTGTAAAAGCTGTGAGGCAAATGGGCCCAACTATGTTGACAATTGGAGTTGAACCTAAATGCGTAAAGTGATGCACTTGTTTTTGTAGTTGAGTTGTTGTGAAGAGATTGTCATCAGATTTGAAGGTTTTTTCAGATGCTGTGATGTTATGATGTGCATTGTACTCTTTGTTGTCTAAATCTAATAGAAAATAGACTTATGCATTCTATAAATTCATTTCTTATGCTTTTTACAAGTACTGCATATGTTATTTAAGTTTATTTTTTGAATTTATATATTAATTTTATTTAGAGTCTTTTTCTGAGATTTTTGCCAAGTCCAAGTCAAAATTTTAGGCTGTCGAGTCTGATTTTTTGAACTATGGTGGATACTAGCGAAGGATAGTCAAAACATTCAAGTACTCAAGAGAAAGAGGAAGAAGATGACAACGTGGGTAATAGTGAAGGAAGCTCAAACTGTGCACCTACTCAAGAGCCAAAGAAATAGATGGATGTTAAGAAAGAAGAATCAAAAGTAGTGGAAGAAGAAATTAGATCTCCAAAGGTTACAGAATATTGTCATGCACATCACCATGAGAGGCAACAATCATGGAAACATAGTGTAAAGCATCAGAGGACCAACAAGTTTGCACCCTAGGAAACCAAGGGACAGCAACTATGGGTACACTTGGAATCAAAGAGGCACCAAGTATTCGCATGCAACTATGGACATAAAGAACAACAAAATAATTATGGACATACAAGGAATTGTAGTAGTGCTGTGAAAGCGTGGATTAACTAGAAACTAACGGTGTTGTACAATTATCGAATCTCTCATGAGTCTTTCAAAGAGCTTGGGACTTATGGTCTGGTTATATCTTCTAGCTTCCCTGAATGTCTCTTTCACCTTAGACACTAATATTTTATTGATAGAAGCTATAAGAATTACAATGAAGCATCTAATTAAATAAAGGAAGGAATTCCTAAAAATTAGGAAGCAAACTAATCCACACAACCACCTATGAGTGAAGTATAGCTAAGGCATGTATGAAAATCTAATCGCAAATGTAACCATTATTTAGGATTTATCATAGAATGACGAAGACTAGCATTATTTCATCTAAATAATCTAATACCCTTCCTTAATGACTAAATAGGAAGCAATTCCAAGTTTATTTCAAAATTTTACAAACTTATCTTTACCAAGAGGTTTATTCACTATGTCAGCGGATTGATTGCTCTGTTGTAGGACAAGAATAAAAGTAGATGTCTTCATTATTAACCAATTGACAGATGTAGTGGGGATGAACTTCAATGTGCTTAGTTTTTACATGATAGACTAGATTCTTCACCAACTTGAGAACACTTTGTTTGCCACAAAAAATTGGAGTTGGTGCAGTTTGGTCAAGTTGAAGATCCTCGAGTATTGTTTGAATCCACATAATTTCACAACCTGCACTAACTATTGCTTTGTACTCAACTTCAGTGGAGGACAAGGCAACTGTAGTTTGAATATTTTCCTCTACTATAAAAAAAATATTGAACCAAGAGTGAAAAAATACACTGTTGTGGACCTTCTTGAATCATTGATCTTGCCCAATCTAAATTAGTATATTCTTTTAGCTCAAAGTCATTAGAGTTTTAATAAAGAATGCCAAAGTCAAGAGTTCCTTTAACATATCCAATAACTCGTTTTGCAGGTTGCCAATGTTCTTCTTTGGTTTGGACACGAAGTGAGAAAGACAAGTTACTACAAAACACAAATCCGATTAGATGGTGGCGAAGCAGTGTTAGTTGACAATTTTATCCCAACTTCCATAGGTGTAGTTGTTGGATTAAAATCATTCTGAATTTGTCTAACAAAGATTTGGCATATTTAGTTTGAGATACAAAATAGTATGATAAATTGTCAAAATTCTACACCTAAACAATATTGAAGTAGGCTAAACAATATTGAAGTAAGCCTAGATTTGTCATTTCAAAAACGGAACAAATGTTAGCTTTCACCAGTTGAATTAAGTCAACATTGCTTCTAGTGATGACAAGATCGTCAACATAGATAACTAGAACCACTATATCATCACCAACTATTTTTACATAGAGAGTTGGTTTAAAATCACTTCTTCTAAACCCTGACTCTCTAGGAAATTTATCAAGTTTGAAATACCAGGGTCGAGTAGCCTGTTAAGTCCATACAAGGACTTTACCAACCTGCAAACTAGATGCTCTTTCCTAGGAACCTAGAATCCCTACAGCTAAATTATTGACACTTTTTCCTCCAAGTCTCCGTTCAAGAAGGCACTTTTAACATCCATTTGATATATCTGCCATTCAAATTGATTAATAATAACAATGACTAATTGAAAGGCTACCATTTTCACAGTAGGAGGAAAAGTTTCTTCATAATCAACTCCATCCTGTGCATATCCTTTGGCAACAAGACGAGTTTTGTACTTATCTATAGAATAATTTGATTTACATATAACTTTATAAATCCACCTACAACCAATGGATTTCCTACCTTGGGGTAAATTCGATGACACCCAAGTCCTATTTTTCATCAAAGCATCATATCCCATCTTCATGGTGGGTTCTATTAATGCATCCATTTTGCCTCTCCAAATGTATCTGCCTCAAATACTTGTGAAACAATTGAAGTCAAAGAAAAATTATCTTGCTCAATATTTTGCACCACTTGTTTCCCCGATCTTGTAGATATTCCTTCCATTGTTTGTGGAAACTTACCCTCCCTTGCATCCTTTATAGTGGCATAATACCACTTAAGTCTCTTGTAATGCTTACCCGATCTGACTGCGAATCATTGTGCCTTTCTCTAGATTGGTCCTTGGAACTTTACTCCTCTGGGTCTCCCTCTTTGAGCCCTATTCAACTCTAGCACTTGAACTTGTTCCAGAATCATTAACAATTATCCATACATTACTAGCATGTGTAGATTTACCATTATTTGAGAAAAATGGTATTTTTCTCATCTACAACATCTCTATTTACCACATCTTTGTTTGTAGAGACATCTTGTAGTGTGTATGCTTTGGACTACTCACTATAGCCAACATACATGTATGTTTACTTGTGGCATCTAAACCACTCCTCTTTCCTTTAGGAATCAATGCACACACAATACAATTGAAAATACAAAAATCACTTACATCAAGTGTTCTATCTGAGCATGCTTCTTTGGGAGTGATGTTTTTCAAGGCTTTACAAGGTTTTCTATTAAGGATGTAAACAATTGTATTCACAACTTTGGCCTAGCACCATGCCATCTCCACAATTGTCCTATTTCTCCTTTCTATGACTCCATTTTGCTATGGAGTAGTCTATTGCTTGCACATACTTTTTTTGTAGAATTCTTTAAAATGTTTTAAGACAATCTCACTTTCATTGTTTGACCTTAGAGCGTTGACTTGTTTATTTGATTGATTCTCTACAAAAGCTTTCCATCCAACAAAATATCAAAACAGTCTAACTTTTTTATTCAAAAAATAAATGCACATTTTCCTAGAAAAGTCATCAACTATTAATATTAGTCTTGCTTAGGACATTTGCCATATTAGTCTTGCTTAGTACATTTAGATATTGATAACTTAGGTGACCATACCTTTCATGCCATAGTACATTAGTGTTTTCAACTAATGCTAATGCATGTGCTTGTGTTGTTTTGGGATCAATTAGTTTGTATAATCACCTTTAACCAATACCAATGACAATTGCTTTGTTACGATGAAGCGTAGTTACCATATATTTTTTTCCTTTTAACTTTACAAAAAGGCTAAATTTTTTGGTAATATCACTAACAAACATTAGGTTTTTGTTCATATCAGGGACATATCTAGCATTCTAAAATGTATATCTAAAAGCATTGTTTAATTTAACTTGAACAAACCCACATCCTCTTACAAAGTGAGTCCAACCATTACCCAAGGAAATAGATTCAATACTACCACTATCTTCAATGAAATTAATATTCTAGTCTCTATGACATGTATAGTGTCAGGATGCTCTTGAGTCAAAGTACTAGGTTCAAGACTTAGATAATTGGCAAGGGAAAATCACTTGGTGCTTCCTCTTTATCTCCTTCAACAGTGTTTGCATATTGTGATTTCTTTTGATCACTTGCCATGTCTTGTTGCCTCTTTTGGCAATCCTTCTTGAAGTGACCAGGTTCCTGTTGACTATTTTAAGTCACCTTGATCTCTTAACTTCCCATGATAGAAACATGACTTCAGGTTTGTAAGGTCTTAGAACAACAATTTAGAAGGTTTCAAGTGTTGTAAGTGGTTCTTGCAGGCCTAGGGTCTTCTTAGACAGGTTAATATGACGTTGCAGGTCTAGAAACAAAATTTGAATAAAAAACATGATCTAAGCATCTACAGACCTACAACCTGTTTATTAAGGTTTCTTGACGATTGTAATGCTATAACAAAGGGTTTTTAGACACAAAAAAACCTACATTCAGGTCTGCATCAGATTTGTAATGTTTCTATGATGATATAAGGTCAAAAAATGGCTTCCAAGCTTCTAAAACCATCCTAACAATCTATGACAATATGGAGAAGATTGCAGGACTGCAACCTTATTTTACAAACAGAGTCTCACAAGGTGTCAGGCATCCTTAAAAGGGCATGAACAACAGGCAATAGAGTTTGAAGAGTTTCATGACTAAGGAGATGTTGCAAGGCAATATGCGAAGTCTCAAGCATCATTTAAAGAGCACCTATAACACTTGCAGGGTTGTCAAGATCAGAGGTCTTCAAACAGGCTGGTCAAGCATCTCAATGCATCGAAGATAGCTGGAAACACCCCCCTAGAAAATGCAAATCTCTTTTAGTGATTGTTATTAATGACAAGCATGTGCAAGCCTTAGTGGGGTGGCCACGTTCTTAAAGTGATTGGCATCTTTATTAAAGTGACAAGCATGTGCAAGCCTTAGTGGGGTGGCCACTTTCTCAAAGTGATTGGCATCTTTCTAAAAGTGATTGGTATCTTTCAAAGTGATTGGCATCTTTCATAAAGTGACAAGCATGTGCAAGTCTTAGTGGAGTGGTCACTTCCTGAAAGTGTTTGGCATCTTTCTTAAAGTGACAACCATGTGCAAAAGCTAGTGGAATTTACTATTGCACACAAGTGTGTGCACATTCTCAGTGGATTTCACTATTGCATATTTTTGCTAGTGGAATTTACTATTGCACACGTGTGTGCACATTTCTAGTGGACTTCACTATTGCACCACCTTTTGGCCCCACTTCCATTTAGCCTTCCACTTAGTAAACCCACTTCCTCTTTCACATGCCTGAATTAATGGAGGTAGTTGAAGAAATCATTGCTATTTTCTTCTCTCTTCCTTTTTATATTCTATAAATACGATTGAAAGAGCCTCTTAGGAGAGCTCTCTACTTTGTACAACAAAATCCTGTTCATTGGAGATTTTGTATTTGGCTTAAGCCTTGAAAATTAATAAAATATTGAATTTTGCCTCTCTCTATATATGTTGTTTCATTGTGCAAATTTCTGAGTATCGGTCATATTCGTGGATATCTAACTCTTTTTGGCTTGATTTAGGTGAATTGTGAGCCTTGTCATCCCTTCTTGCAGTTGTTATCTCTTTGCCATGCCTATGTGCAGTACATTGTAGGAGTTGTGTGAACATAATCAATCATAAAGGGTTTTCTTGTGCTGATATAAGCAAGTAGGGAAGTTTCTAGACCATTGGTGTATCACCTTTGTTTTTTTACTTATTTCTTCTCCCTCTTTCCTTGTCAAGTAGCTAGTTTTAGGATTGTTAAATAAGTGTTTTAGGGATGCAAGCTGATCTTACATTAGATGCACTTAGTTTAGGAAGGAAGACGGCCTTCTTCGGAGGTTCATCCCAAGGAGCCAAAGTCCCACACCTTGGGGATGTTTACATTGTTGCACTAGATCACCAAGCTGATCACGTGTATAAGATTCAGGTGACCACATTTTCTGGCACACCCAGTGGGACCATATCTCATCTATTAGAGAATTGTTGTTGTTCTTCAGTATATCAGCCTTTAGAGGCATTTCTACAGGGACCAGTGGCGACTCCGAGTCCATTTCATTTGGTTTTAGCAGCCCAAGCATCCATTTCAAACAAAAGGTTGGTGGTTCTCAGTCTATTTGTTGTTTTTAAGTACTTTCAAACATTTGAAATTGTTGAAATCAACCCTTTATCCAGCCTATATACCCCATTAGACATTTCTTACATGGCTGGATTTAGAGGAAATTTCAACTTTCCACCTCCCTATCATGAAAATATAGGTCTTATTCCTCAAAGCAAAATTTTTCATCCATTTGATGGGCCATATCAACATGATAATGACCCTTCTTTTTCGTCCTATAACTCAAGTTATGCAAGTGACCAGCCTTACCACCAAGAGTGTTATCCTCTCTTTCCTCATCAACATCCTAATCAAGCTTTTCAGCCTTATTACCAACGTTTTCAAGCATGCAATCAGCCCTATGTATCCCTTTCTGCTCCAAGTCAGCCTTCTCGTGCTCCTAATCAATCTCAAGTTGTTAGCATACTCTCAAAAGCCAAGTGGTGTTTTCCATGTGGGCAACCCCATGACCAATCAACATGTGCACATGCAAGGAGAGCAATGGCTGCTAAGGTACATGAATCCATACATAAGACCAAAATTTTAGTAGCATGCCATCAAGATGAGCCAATTTTTGAACACTTATTTTTTCAAGAGCCTTAAACTTCTCAACCATGGGAGCCTTCTTGGACCAAACATCTTGATTTCAAGATGCCAAACCTTGTTAAGGCGAATTCTCTCATACCAACTTAAAATCAAGAAGAAAAAAGGGTTGTAGAAGCTAAGCCAAACAAATTTCCAAGTTTCAGAAGCTCTTCATCCACCTCTCAAGCTAGAATTGTTTACAAAGATCAAGGTATACCAGAATTTGAAACGCTGATGCTAAGTTGAAAGAGGAAGAGGAATCCAAAGTGCAAGATTTTTTCTCTCTTTCCCAAGAACTCCTAAACAGGTCTATTACTCCCAAATTTCCAAGTTTTAAGAGTACTTTTTCGACCCCAAAGCCAATTCATAAGCAAGAACAAACTATGACGCTTCATATTCAACTTAGCAATGAGCATGTTCATCCTACTTCATCAGTTGAACCCTCTCGCCCTCCCACAATCTCCTTTTTCAAAGGAGGACTCATTGTATGGAGAGCAAATGAAGACGTGAAGGGAATATTTCAAGTGAAGACGATGAGGAAATAACTATGTGCAACCCTCTTCGTGCCACCAAATCAGAAAAATCAGACTTGGAACAAGAGGAAGAAAATCAGTCTAGTTGGGATGGATTTGATCTTAATGAAGAGAAAGTAGAGCTTGAAATCAGGGACATCACTTCTTATGGCCAAGAGGCGGTAAGTAGTTTGAGTGAACTTTCTTGTTTCATTGAAGGCGATGATTCAGTTTCTTGTTGCAAAGAAGAGAACATTAACTTGTTTGAGCTTGAGCATGAGTTGGAGAAATGTCTTAAATCAGTCCAAGAGACCAGAATTCACGGTGTGGGAGATTTTTCAGTCCTTCATAATGAAATTCCAATGCAAAATTAGTTCCAAGATAGCCCAATTCAGCGTTTTGGGGAAAGCTTGCTTTTAAATTTAGATTTGAGGCAAGAAATTAGTTTTGAAAAGACAAAAGAAGAGTTGGAAGAGGATAATTTCTGGGATGAATTAGAAGTCTTTTGCATGAGTATACATACCAAACTTCCATCAAGTCATGAAGGTTGCAAGCAAGATGATAGTGAGGTAAAAACAACCTTATTTCCAGGAGGATTACAGGGTCTTGATCAGCTTAATTATAAAGATAAAGAAGCAAGGTGTTGGGTGAATATTTTGTCATCAACTGACTGACGGCAAAATGTTTACATCAACCACAGCATAAGGAGATTTATACGGCAAAATGAATGTGGTGACCATAGCCAGAATGAGACAAATCTCTCCTCTCAGCAAGGGGAGGTTCCCTATAACTATAGTATATATATATAAGCTGAAAATAGACACAGGGGTGAAATCATGCCATCCATCTCTTTTTTTTCAGAGATGTTCACAGAACAGAGGAGAATTCTGGTGTAATTACTGAAGGCACTTCTCTTCTTTCAGAAATGATATTCAGCAAACAGCAAGAATTCTTCTTGGGTAGTAACTATAACCACAAGAAACCCACGAAAGCACAAAGTCTTTTGTTGCTTCTTCTACTGATTAGGACAAAGTAACACAGTAGAATGAAGTGTAGCACAAAGCCTCCACTTCAACTACAACAGAGTAAAAGATTACAAAGGATAAACGTAGCTCAAAGTCTCTCCAATATCCTTTGCAGTAAAACACAAAACACACAACAAATTAAAGACAATTATGGTAGCACAGTCTCCCACAGTCGGCTTCAGGACACCTTCCAGGGTATTTCCTTTAGTTCTATTTATTTGATTAAATGGACAAGACTGTATTTAAGAAAAAAGACATAAGAACAATTTTCTAGATAACACAAGCTATTTCAACACAAAGTCTGAAAGGTCACTTGCTTTCTCATTCACTTGATAAAATATGATTAACAATCTGAGTTCAAAGTCTCAGAAATGCCTTTCAAATTGGGCAGAGTTTCGCTTCTAATGACAGAGAGATCTCTCTACAAAATGAGAGATTACAATATATAGCATCCAAAGAAAGACTTGGGTGCTTGTTTTCATGAAATGGCCCATGCTGCATTGAATATTTTGTGAAAGGGCCATGCTGAAACTGGTTATCGGCCTTAACTTTGGCATTCTAAATCATCTCAAATGTCTTCTCCTAAGCATGGGTTCCCTGGTCTTCTTTATGATGCTTACACGGCTGTCCATTCGCCTTTACTTAATGAAGAAAAATAGGCCGCGCCATTGAATGTTTGTGTTCTCTGAGGTCCACTCGGTGGACTGTTCCACCTATTGGAATAATTTTTTTGTAGATATTTCTGGATTTTCTGTAGTCGTTCCCTCTTTCTTTGCTACATTTTGTCTCTTCCTGGTGATCTGAGCTCTCAGGGCTATCTTCTCGCTCTCTGCTGGCGCCTTCGGCTCCTTTCTTGGCTAGTCGCTGAGTTTGTTCTCAGGTCTGCGTTTTTTTTTGAAAATCAATGGTTATTCCATCACCCTGAATTTGACGTCCGTGGGGACGTTACCGGTCGCTTAAACCACTTTGAACCTTGAACCTTGAACTCTTTTGGTTCAATGGTTCGGCGATTCAATGTTTTGTAAAGGGCCACATTCATGTAGTTTTTTTTTGTGCGCTCAAGGCGTCGTTGAACCAATTCTTTGAACCATTTGGTTCAATAGT
The DNA here is from genome assembly GCA_037957365.1 of Torreya grandis. Lineage (NCBI taxonomy): Eukaryota > Viridiplantae > Streptophyta > Pinopsida > Cupressales > Taxaceae > Torreya > Torreya grandis. The sequence continues at coordinate 1,852,936 of JARHVA010000149.1, forward strand.
TCAATGGTTCATTCTAACTCTTTGAATCCGTTGAAGCTTCAAACTCTTTGAATCCTTTTATTCTTTGAATCTGTTGAACTCGTTGAACCTTTCGGAGTCGGGGTTCAATGGTTCATTCCAATTCTTTGAACACTGCCGTTAAGTCTTTTGATTGAACTTCGGCGTTGAACCATTCTCAAAACACTTAGGAAATGCCTTTAGTGTTTTGAACTCCCTTTGAGAAAGTCTGCCTGTTGAACCTGCGATTTTCTTAGCTAAAAAGGCTAGAGTTGTTGAAAAACTTAACTACTCAGAACATTTTTTGATAAAGAACATTTTGGTCTGCAGGACCAAAATGATTGACATGTCCACAAAAACAAAGGACAGATTTTGGGAACAACCGTTGGCTTCAGTTGGAGAAACTTTCATCGATTGAAATTTTGAAACAATCGAAGAGAGTAGAAACCAGAATCTCAGTGCTTTCATCTATGCCATTGGGCTACGGAGTCATGCTTACCCAAAAAGAAAGACGCCAAAAACAAATAAAACAAAACAAAGAAAGACTACATATGTACAACTGGACTTATCTGATACTTCAAAGATTGAAGTGCTTTAGATGCTGCCCACTATGAGGCAGTGCAAATAGCGTTCCATCTTGATATTTCAGTAACAAGCTATTTTCACCATTTAATCGATGAATGACAAATGGACGTCTCCATAAGGAATTCAATTTTCCATGCATTTTTTTTGGTTCTCTCCTCTTGTCCCACAACAAAACTTGATCTCCAACATGAAAATCACGAATCCTTGCTTTCTGGTCGAAGAGTTTCTTTACCAGACTTTGATGTGCAGCAATACGATCTACCACCATAGTTCGTTGCTCATTTAATTCAGTCAAGCACATGATCCTGTTGTTGATGGAACTTTCAAAAGTTGAATCTTCTATTGCGTTTGCCAACTTTAATGCTGGTAATTCCAAGGTGATTGGTATCTCTGCATTTAAATCATACAGAAGTTGAAATGGTGACATACTTATCGCCCTTTTGGATGTAATCCTGACCGCGTATAAAGCGTCAAACAATGCTTTATGCCAGGCTCTTTGATTGTTATCTACTAGTTTCCTGATAATGGTCCCCAGGTTCTTGTTGCTTGATTTTGCTTGACCATTTCTTTGTGGATAATAGTCAGAAGAGTGGGAAAGGATAATCCCATAATAGTAGCAGAATTGGGTAACTTCATGAGAAGAAAAACAGGTTGCATTGTCTGTTACAATCTTGGTTGGGACTCCAAACTGAGAAATAATATTTTCCTTGAGGAAATTACATACCACTTCTAAAGTAGCATGCTTAGCTGGAATGGCTTCTACCCACTTAGTAAAGTAGTCTATCACTGTGAGAACATAGTCATGTCCAGCACTCGAGGACGGATTTACAGTGCCAATGAAATCAATTCCTCATTGCTGAAAAGGCTCTTCAATTATCACAGGCTTGAGAGGTAGCACAGCCAACTTGGGTTTTCCAACGAACTGCTGACACAGTTCGCATCTACGCATCCAAGTGTCTGAATCTTGAAACAGAGTAGGCCAATAGTACTTGGCTCGCATAATCTTATGGGCAGTCATGGGTGCAGAAAAATGTCCTCCACAAGCCAAATTGTGGAAGGACTCCAAAAGTTTGCTCTGCTGCACTTTATCCACGCAGCGAAAGAATATCCCATCAAGGTTCTTCTTGTACAAACCGTTGTCCCACAGGACAAAGTTGACAGCTTTCAACTTAGTAGTCCTTTTTTCTTTACGAGATAGGTGAGCAGGACAGTCACCATAGGTAAGGAAATGAGCAATATTCGAATACCACTCATTCGTAGTGGTGACAAAGAAAACTATAGGCGTGCCTTCAACCTCTGTTTCTTCATGTCCTGCTTCTTCTGGTATGTTATCAGCAATTAATTGGCAGATTCCTCTTCCTCGCACAAGCTTCGTAGGTTTAATAACAAGATCAAACACCTAGATTTTGGCAATCCAATTGCCCTTTTTAGTTCCAAACTCTTGTTGAGTTAAAATGAACTTTACTGTTGTATCAGGTACCAAAACAACAGTGTGTGAGTTCAAGATGTAAAAACGGAAGTGTTTTACCGCCTTTACCACAACATAAGCATGCTTCTCCATGTTTGAGTACTTCAGCTCATGAGCTTTAAGAGGACAACTCATGAAAGATATGGGGGACTTCGCACCTTTGTTTCGCTGAACCAAAATGGCTGAAAGCGTGTGTTCAGAAGCATAGCTGTATATCACGAAGTGTTTGGTGTAATCAGGACAAACCAGGATTGGGGCATGGGCGATAGCTTCGTTGATGTCTTGAAATGCTGACTTGCCTTCTTCAGTCCAGTTGAAAGTAGCTTACCCTTCATCATGTTGACAATGTGGCGAGTCTTTTCTGCGAATTCAGGAATGAACCTTCGTAGAAAATTCACCTTTTCAAAGAAAGACTGCATTAGAGCAAGCTCTGGGATGGATTTGACTCTTTCTAGGTCGATCTTTATGCCTTCTCGGAACACAATGTGACCGAAAAATTTACTTTTCGTAACTCCAAAAATTGATTTCTTGGGATTAAAAGAAATACTATTTTGTCGACATTGTTCTAGCACTTGTAGATGATGCACATGATCAGGTCGATGTTTAGAAAAGATAGTCAGGGCATCCAGATATACCACAATGAACTTTTCCATTTCGTTTCTGAAGGCAAGATCCATCTCTCTCTGAAAGGTGGCGCCAGCATTGATCAAGCCAAAAGGCATTCTGCGATATGTAAAGGTGCCCCAAGGTGTAGTGAAAGCGGTCTTATGTTGGTCTGCTTCACCAACTTTCACTTGATTATATCCCAAAAAACCATCTAACATTGATAACATCTCTGCGCCAGTCACTATTTGCAGTCGCTGATCCATGATGGACAGTGGATAGTTGTCTTTTAAAGATGACTGATTCAGATTTCTGAAATCAACACACAGACGAATTTCTCCATTCTTCTTTCTCACAGGGACTATGTTGCAATCTAAGTGGAATGATGGATTGAGAAAATAATTCTTGCATTCAGCATTTTTTGTATCTCAGAAAGAATAGTGCCTGATATCCTGGGGTTGTATTGTCTTTGTTTTTGCTTGTGAGGCAACGACTCGATTTTGAGAGAAATTTCATGCTGAATTTTTTCAAGTCTGAGAGATTTCAGGTCGTCATAAGAGTACGCCAAAACATCAATGTAATGGCGAAACAGAGTAATGAATTTGAGTTTTTCATCAGGAGTGCAACAATTTTCAATGTTGACCATTTTGGAATTGTCTTCTGTACTCAAATTTATTTGATCAAAATCCTTGGAGGATCTTGAATCCATTTGTGGCTTCTTGATACACCTATCATGCTTATCGAATAGCTTCTCAAGAGAAACTAATCTTTTGAAAATTTTATTTCCTTTGCGTTGAAGGAACTCTTTACCAGTGTTTAAATTGTTTCGGGCGCTGATTCCCGTGGTGGAGATTCACTGCCTTCAAAATGAAGCTTCTGAAAGCTATCTATCTGTTCCAGAAAAGCAATGATTTGGTTGTCGCCATTGAACACCTGTCAATGGTCGGCATTATCAGGTACACTTGGTCGAAAAATCAGCTCAATAGTGTACTTGTTACCTTTAAAATTTTGGTGAGGGACCATGAGAGTTGTAGAAACGGCCAAGGAATCAGCTCGATTATTGAATTCTTTGGGCACTGCAGAAATACTGAATGCATCAAAACTTTCGAGGCAGTCCCATACCAGATTGCGATAATGTCGCAATCTTTCATTCTTGGTTTGATACAGGTTCCTCACTTGACAAACCAACTCAGCATCTCCTCGGGTGTGACGCTGCTTGACGTCTTTAGCTTGAGCAGCCTTTAATCCGAGCAACAAAGATTCGTATTCGGCGGTGTTGGTATTGCTGAACCGCAACTTGTATGAGTAGAAAAAAATATCTCTTTGAGGAGATATCAAAACAACTCCAGCTCCAAAACCAGTAGAAGAATTGCTGCCATCAAATTTCAGAATCCAAACATCATTAGAATCTGATCTTCTATCATATTTTTCTTCATTAGGGAGGGAAGATCTTTTTCCATCTGTACTGCGCCCTACCAATTCCTCTGATGTCTTGTCTGAATTTTTTGGATTGTCCCCTAGTAAACTTTCGTCTGCTGAAACAGAAACATCTTCTGCAGACAGAAAGTAAGTACCCATACCTGAAGATTCAAACAGAATTTGAGCTTCAGGCGCTGATGTTTGGGTGACAATGTATTTCGACTCCTCAGGAAGCAGCGTTTGCATGACGCCTTTGACAGGGATCCTCGCCTCAGGGAGGTTCATGCTCAACTCTCCACCAACATCCTTGCAAAAATTTCGGCGAAGCAGAATGCAATAAGACGCTGGAACGACGGCCACCAGGACTGTCATTTTAATCCTCTTATCTGGGAGGCCGCAAATGCAAATTGGGCATCTTTGATCTGTCCCAAAAGTGACACTTGTTTATTTTCAATGGAGAAACATCTCCCAAAAGTTTTAGTCAGTGTGAGCTCGAGAGAGTCTGCCACTTTGACGGGCATCACATTGTCAGAGGCGCCGGAATCTATAATGCAGTTGTTCAGCTTATGACTATTTATCAATAGGAAAATGTAAAAAGGTTCTGTCTTTTCAGGGGCAACAGGAATAGTAATGACAAGATTGTTTCGGGCGGATGTGTTCTTTGGGGGATCATGAGTTACTTTCGAAACATCTTGTCCTGTAGGTACGTTTTTGTTTTTGATGCATTCAATTAGCCTATTCAACTGCTCAGGGTTGGCTTGTAAGTATTTAAACTCAGACATTTGGATCTGAGTCTTCCTAGTATGATCAATTATATCAAATGACTGAAAGGAACTAAGAACAGAGAAAGGAAGTCCATCATTCTGGGTTTTATTGGGTGTGGTACTGGGCTGAGAAATTGAAGCAGAAGGTGCAGGATTGCTTGAGGTACTTGCTTTTTTATTGATCATCATGTCCTTTGATTGGAAAGGCAGTGAAGTCTTCCGTTTAGCAATTGAAATTGTTGGTCGAGATTCTTCCCTTGTTTTTTTCTTATCAACTTGTTGAGTTGACTGATTCTAGGACTTGGTAAATACAGCGTATGATCCATCAAACACTTCTCCCTTCTGGCTTCATCTTGGTAATTCAGGAAACCAATGTCGGAGTCGCCAGCTAATTCTTCTTCGCCTTCTGCAAAGAGATCAGCATTATCTTCTTGGTCCAACTCAAGTTGGAAAGAGAAATCATGTTCAGCTTCATAATAACCAACTGCTGAGTTAGCTGGTGCTGCTTCAATGGCAAGCTTCCCCTATAGGGGAGGAAGATGATTTAGTTGCCCTTGATTTCTAGCAGCGTTGCTTTGATATGATTGGTTGGGAAACGTCTTCTTTGGTATATCTCGATAAAAAAGAGCAGACATCCCTTGTGCCGTTTGCTTTTTCAGAGCTAGCAATTCATTTGCTAGCTTTTGCACCATAAGATCAGTGGTCCCTGTAGAAATTTTTTCAGAAGATGAAGATTTATTTCTGTTAGGATCTTTTCTTATCTTTCCTGCCAAGATAAGATCATCTTCAACCTCAGTCGCCAAAATCTGAGCTGCAGCAAGATCTATGTAGCCAGCCTGCCTCAACAGGTAACTCACTTCAGAAAGCTGAGAGTTGATGAAGAAGCATTTAAGATTCTCAGGTGTCGGTGAGCAATTGTAGGAACCCTGTTCCTCAGCTTGTCAAATTTAGCAATGAAGTCTCACATAGGTTCATGAGGCTCCTTCATTTGCGTACGCTGAGCTAACAGGGCATGTGCATCTTCTACAAGTTTGAACCTAGCCTCGAACTTGGCCTTGAGAGTGTTCCAGTCAGTCACTGTTTGTGCTTGCAGATGATAAAATTAGTCTGCAACAACGCCTTGCAATGTTTTCACAAACAGTCTGACTGTTATGTCTTCATATTCAACGCCTATCACACCACAGGCTATACAGAAGGCTGCGATATGTTCATCAGAATGAACTTTTCCATCACCATAGAACTTGAGAAAATTCTTTCTTGAACTACGGGGTAGTTCATGTAAAGGTGGGGTTAGATTCAGAGGACCAAAAGTATTACCCCAGAGGCCTTGAGCTGCCATGATATGATTGTTGAAAGGAGGGATAACAAATCGTTGTGGAATATGTATAAACAAAGCTCTACTAGCAGAGAAAAGAGAAGCTTCGCCTGGTATTGGAGACTTGACATTGGTAGGAGGAAAACTCTTGGTTCGCTGAAGGCGAGATAGTGGAAGAAAAAGATCAAAATTACTTAGCTGCATCAACTCAAATATAGGGTCAACAATACCTTGAGCTCTCTGGCTTCGTGTATACAGTGGATCAGCTAGAGTGTGAAATGGAAATGGAAAAGAACTGGAACTGTTTCAATTTGAAGCTTGAGGCTTCAAACTGCGCGTTCTTCCCCAACGAAGTCGCCAAAAACTGTTGTGTGAATATTTTGTCATCAACTGACTAACGGCAAAATGGTTACATCAACCACAACATAAGGAGATTTATACGGCAAAATGGATGTGGTGACCACAGCCAGAATGAGACAAATCTCTCCTCTCAGCAAGGGGAGGTTCCCTCTAACTATAGTATATATATATATATAAGCTGAAAATAGACACGGATGAAATCATACCATCCATCTCTCTTTTTTCAGAGATGATGTTCACAGAACAGAGGAGAATTTTGGTGTAATTACTGAAGGCACTTCTCTTTTTTCAAAAATGATATTCAGCAAACAACAAGAATTCTTCCTGAGTAGTAACTGTAACCACAAGAAACCCACGAAAGCACAAAGTCTTCCGTTGCTTCTCCCACTAATTAGGACAAAATAACACAGTAGAATGAAGTGTAGCACAAAGCCTCCACTTCAACTACAATAGAGTAAAAGATTACAAAGGATAAATGTAGCTCAAAGTCTTTTCAATATCTTTTGCAGTAAAACACAAAACACAATTAACTAAAGACAATTATGGTAGCACAAAGTCTCCCATAGTTGGCTTCAGGACACCTTTCAGGTTATTTCCACTAGGTTTGCTTATTTGATTAAATGGACAAGATGTATTTAAGAAAAAAGACATAAGAATAATTTTTTAGATAACACAAGCTGTTTCAACACAAAGTCTGAAAGGTCACTTGCTTTCTCATTCACTTGATAAAATATGATTAACAATCTGAGCTCAAAGTCTCAGGAATGCCTTTCAATTTGGGCAGAGTTTCGCTTCTAATAATAGAGATCTCTCTACAAAATAAGAGATTACAATATATAGTATCCAAAGAAAGACTTGGGCACTTGTTTTCATGAAATGGCCCATTCTGCATTGAATGCATTGAATATTCTGTGAAAGGGTGATGCAGGAGCATCTTGGGAGTGCTTAGATATGCTAGGAATATGGATAAAGATTTCCTTCAAAAATAAAAATAAAAATTGTAATTCAAAAATGAAAATCATGTACACTTGTCAAGAGGAGAAGGATAGGTTTATTTGAGTCAAATTAGTTATTTTAGAGGATTGACAACCGTGTTATCATGTAAAATCAGGAGAATCAAGCCATAAGTGGCGTAGGTTAGGTGTTAGTTGCATAATACTATGTTTGACAGCATATTGTTGAGCATTTTTAGGAGTTGGTTGAGTGGTGTTAGTAATAAATTAGGACTATTTCAATATTGTGAGCAGTAGTGTAGGAAGTAGTGTAGGAGGTTGTGTAGGAGGAAGTGTAGGAGCAAGTCCGGGAAAATGACTGCATATGGACAGATTGTAAAAACATTTTGAAGAAATAATGATTATGGCGTGTTGTTAGATTGCATGGAATAAAAATTATATTTGTTTACTGCAGTTCGTGTATTATTTATTCCGCTGTGCTTCTGCTAAGCGATCTGCCGGTTAACTATTTGTAAGTTTGCAGAACGGTAGATAAATCAAAGAAAATCAAGATAGGTGCCATGTATTGGTAATTGATCGGCATGCAAAGTTGTCTGGGAAAATTCATATTATTAAAGAATTTGGAGAGCATTTGTTTTATCGAGAGTCAAAGAAGAGGAGTTCAATATAATGTATTTCAACACGCTGTTCCAGATCTATTGAAACGACAGTGAAGGGGAATTATATGATCATGTTAAAGATTTATGGATTCGAATGAATTCTGGTCTACGTCGAGGACTTGCCCGAGGTCTTCCAGCAAAAATAAGTCGGCTTGTCGATCACAGAGATAAGCTCTATGGGCTTACAAGTAAGATTAAAGTAGACCCATATAATCATCTTGTCATATCAGATAGTCCTGATAGAGTCTGGTAGCTCGATCTGGAAGAAAAGAGTGGATTTGATAGAAAAGATTGGCTTGAATCTGTGATGAGAAGAAATCGCTGAGTAACGTCGAAGCAATCGAGTGCAGAAGAAAGGATTCCCTTTGTTAGGGAAACGACGGAGACTCTCGTGAAGTTGATCAGCGATACTTTCGCTGTGGCTGACCTGCTCGAGCAACTGGATCATCTTTGAACATAGAGCCCGCATGAGGGAAGGGCGAAAGGGATATGTACTTGTAGACTGAAGCAATTAAAGGGAGCTGAGGAGAATTCCAACGCTTCTCAGATAGAAGAGAATTATCATCGGCAAAACGTTGGCGAGAGTGCTGGCTGGTCTGAGTCAGAGGACTTGCAGAAATCCAATGGAGGAATTCATCAAGCATCGGTTGGAGATTATGTACCAGAAGGTGTTGTAGTGATAGCAAGGAGGGCGATGATAAGAATCTACGGACTGTGCAGGAGAACGAGAAATCTACGGACCCTGCAGGTGTAAATCTACGGACTCTGCAAGGTTGCATCTACGGACTCTGCAGGTGTAAATCTACGGACTGTGCAAGAGAGGGAGAAATCTACGGACTCTGCAGGCGTAAATCTACGGACTCTGCAGGGTATGAAAATTGAGTCCCCAGAGCCTTGTGCAGAAGGTGAGCGCATCATTTGGTGGCAGAGCAGTCTCAGGGCTAGTCATCATTTGGGAATAGAGTCCCCAGAGCCGTCTTAGCTCAGTTAGTAGAGCTACGTTTCATTTTGGATCAGAGGAATGTTCTGTTGCAGTATTATGGTATCAGAGCACTAATGAGGAAGATTTCAATTCATCATTTGGATGGAGAGTAGTTTAGGGACTGCGTATCCGTTGAGGAAGATTGCAGTTCATCATTTGGTATCAGAGCACTGTGCAAAAAGGCCAGTTCATCAAAGGGCCATGTTGGATCAGGTTATCGACTTTAACTTTGGCGTTTTAAATCATCTCAAATGTCTTCTCCTAAGTATGGGTTGCCTGGTCTTCTTTATGATGCTTACACGGCTGTCCATTCGCCTTTACTTAATGAAGAAAAACAGGCTGCGCCATTGAATGTTTGTGTTCTCTGAGGTCCACCTGGTGGACTGTTCCACCTACTAGAATAACTTTTTTGTAGATATTTCTGGATTTTCTGTAGTCGTTCCCTCTTTCTTTGCTATGTTTTGTCTCTTCCTGGTGATCTGAGCTCTTAGGGCTATCTTCTCGCTCTCTGCTGGCGCCTTCGGCTCCTTTCTTGGCTAGTCGCTGGATTTGTTCTCAGGCCTGCGCTCTTTTTTGAAAATCAATGGTTATTCCATCACCCTGAATTTGACGTCCGCGGGGACATCACCGGTTGCTGGAACCACTTTGAACCTTGAACCTTGAACTCTTTTGGTTCAATAGTTCAATGGTTCAACGGTTCGGCAATTCAATGTTTTGTAATGGGCCGCGTTCACTTAGTTTTCTTTTGTGCGCTCAGGCATCGTTGAACAAAATTCTTTGAACCATTTGGTTGAACTTTTTTCTGAAATCTTCTGCTTCATCCATTCACTCGAACTTTGAACCCTTTGAACTCGTTGAACCCGTTGAACCTTTGAACCTTTTGTTGACCATTTTTGGTCCAACAGGGCAAAAATCGGTCCCCTTCTTTCCCTGCTGTTCTGAACCAGTCCAAAATCTGATTCTTTGCACAAGTTTGGAAATTTCTACGGACTCTGCAGGTTTTCTACGGACTCTGCAGAGATTTCTACAGACTCTGCAGGTCCATTTCTACGGAATCTGCAGGTCCATTTCTATGGACTCTGTAGGCATGGATTTTCTATGGACTCGGCAGACGGAAAACTACGGACTCCGTAGGAAGAGGCAAGTTCCCACTTACGCACAAAATGGACCATTTCAAGTGCCCTTGTAGAGGGCAGTTTGGGACTCAAGAGCCTTTGTGGAGGGCAGGGAACACTTTCAAAAGAGGCCACAGAGAAAGGCCGAAGAGGTAAGTTTCTTTCGAAAATTTGTCTGAGGCAAAGAAAATACCCTTCGGAAGGGTCGTTTCCAATTTTCTCGAAAGGCACTTTTGAAGGCAGTCGAAAGACAAGGACGAAGAATAATTTCTTCAGACAAAAAGTCTGAAGAAATTCGGACGGGCTGCGAACAAAAAAACCCCGCGTAAAAAGATTAAGGCAAGACATGATTTCTTCGGACTTTTTGTCCGAAAGAATTCCTTCGGACAAAAAGTCCGAAGAAATTCGGAAGGACAATAGCCGCAGGGAAAGTGGCCGGGAAGAAAACCCGAAGGAATTTCAAAGTGACAAGGCAATTCTTGCTGACTTTTTGTCTGCGGGAAAAAGTCCACGAAAAAAAAGTCCCGCGGGAAAAAGCCCGAAGGAGAAAACCCGCCGAGGAGAAAGAAGACCCCCTGAAGGGCAGGTGCCTTTGCGGGGGACTCTCGGCTGCCAAATGAAGGACACTTTTCCAAAAGCCGAAGGGTCACTTTCCCTTCGAAAGGATGCAAAACAAGAAGCCCGAAGGAAAGGGAAGCAACAAGAGTCCGAAGGAATTGAGAAAGGCCGAAGAAATTCCAAGGGGTGACGGGCCCAAAGACGTCAAAGTCAAGCACGTCGAACTAGCCGTTGGAAGTTCAAATGCAGTGACGGGTGCGCGAATGTCAATTTCAAGGCTTGTGAAATAGCCGTTGATTTTGAAAAGCTTAAAGAAGAGCCCAAGGAACTCAGCGACCTGCCAAGAAGATAGCTCCCGAGGGCTGAAGGAGACAGAGAAGACAAAACCAGGAAGAGACAAAGTGGAGAAGCGGACAAACAGTCCAAGTGGCAAAGAGAGGTGTCAACTCAGGGATTTATTCCTGTAGCTGGAATAGTTATTGCTAGGTGGTCATCAAACGGCGCAAATAGTAAACGACGCAGCTTGCTTTCTTCACTTCGCATTGATGAGCAGACAAGCTTGTGTAAATGCCTTGAAGGGAGCAGTCTGTTTGTAGAAAAGAGGCGCGGCCCGTGCTTTCACATTAATGTTTGAACGTCAAAGTCAAGACCGGCGATTACACAGCATGGTTCTAGCAGGCCTCTTCTAGAAGAATGACATCAGCAACAGTGACTTCCTCTTCCCGATGCTCAGAAACGCACATGGGCCAGCTTGTCAAGAGCGCCAAAGTCTTTTCCAAAAAGCACCAAGTTCTCTTTTTTTTTTATATATTGTAAACTTATCATTTTTGAGAGGGATCCATTTCTCAGCCTTAAGGCAAAGCTCTGCCCAAAAATCTCTTAGGCTTGTAAAGCAGGACTCTGTCAGATTTTACCTTGAATCAAGACTTAGCATTTTTACCTCCATCTGAACTTGCACTCTCGCATATGTTTATGTTTTCTTTTTGTGTTAAGTCATTTTCTTTTATGCTTTTCACAGATCGATTCCAGCATGTCTAGTGCATTGTGGATTTTTTTCTTCTGCAGGTCTGCTAGAAGTGTCTATAGCAGGAATATAGGCGCATGTGAATAGGCTGTCAAAGTGTGTCTCAGAGCACCTTTGATAGTTCTTCCTCCTTGTATCTCTACGAACCCCTGACTCACTGATACAAAAGAGTTTCTCACATCAAATGAAGTGTATGGGAGCTTCTTCTTGGTGAAAAGTGTATGTTCGGGTTGGGTGGATCAACCTTTTTTGGTGTATCACCTTTTAGCTTAGGTTTAGGTTTTGTTTCAGCATCCTTCTCCCTTTTCATCCCCCCCCCTTTTTTCTATTTATTTGTTAGCAGTAAGGAATCCAGGGCCTAAAAGATACATCAGAGGGAGCTAGCCCTTATCTAGAGACTCTCCCCTCAAGCTTCGCCGGTCCCACAGGGGAGAGGGGAGTTTCCATTGTTGCGTGTGGAAGGCAGGAGCTCGGCCTCCTGCCCAGGGTGCAATCCACTACGTCAACACCTTTGAACCTTTCGAAGTTCAATGGTTCAATGGTTCATTCTAACTCTTTGAATCCGTTGAAGCTTTGAACTCTTTGAATCCTTTTATTCTTTGAGTCCGTTGAACTCGTTGAACTTTTGAACCTTTCGGAGTCGGGGTTCAATGGTTCAACGGTTCAATGGTTCATTCCAATTCTTTGAACCCCATCGTTATGTCTTTTGATTGAACCTCGGCGTTGAACCATCCTCAAAACACTTAAGAAATGCCTCAAGTGTTTTGAACTTCCCTTTGAGAAAGCCTGCCTGTTGAACCTCTGATTTCCTTAGCTGAAAAAGCTTGTGTTTGAAATATTTAACTGCTCAGAACATTTTTTGATAAAGAAAGAGAGCATTTTGGCTTGCAAGACCAAAATGATCGGCATGTTGTCCACAAAAACAAGTGACGGATTTTGGGAACAACACAAGGAATATTTTGGAAAGCAAGGTTAATTTTCTCAGTGGTAGGACAAGGGAATGTCCTATTAGGTACCATAGGCAGTTGCAAGAGAACCAAGAGGATCCATTTTCAGTTGTGTTTGCCCCAAAGCATGAGGAGCAACACAAAGAGGCCAATCAGTCCACTTATCCTCCTCAGTACAGTGGTACCAACCAAGTTGGGTGGGAAAATGAGCTTGCCTTCAATCTCTTGGAATGGAGTACAAAACATATTGATCACCTAACCTTCCTCAAACCATTTTTGGTTGTCCTCAAACATGCAAGGTACATAAATTTGATAAGGAAAGGTAGCTACTTTGCTCTGCCAATTAATAGATTTGTCTAGCACAATCTTTCAGACTAGTTAGAATAGGTTAGTTTAGGATATGTTAGATGTCTTTTTGTTTTCTGTAAGTGTTGTTGCACACTTGTTGGGTAGGTCTAGTTGCTTTTCTCTTTCCCTAAGTGTTGTTGCATGTGTGGTTCTTGTCCTTGTCTTGTTTTATGTTTTTTTTTTGGAGGTACTTTTAGTCTTTTTGAAGTTGGTCCAGCAGAGTGTTATCTAAAGATTGGGTTCTTGCTCATGTGACTCTTATGCCCAGTGGATTCGCATAAGGCTTTAAGTCACCTTGATCTCTTAACTTCACATGACTTCAGGGCTGTAAGATGTTAGAATAACAATATAGAAGGTTTCAAGTATTGTAAGAGGTTCTTGCAAGCCTAAGGTCTTCTTAGACAAGTTAATATGAAGTTGCAGGTCTAGAAATGAAATATGAATCAAAAACATGATCTAAGCATCTACAGGCCTGCACCCTGTTTATTAAGGTTTCTTGATGATTGTAATGCTATAACAAAGGGTTTTTAGACCCAAAAAAAACTTACATTCAGGTCTGCACCAGATTTGTCATGTTTCTATGACGATAGAAGGTCAAAATATGGCTTCAAAGCTTCTAAAACCATCCTAACAATCTGTGACAAGATGGAGACGATTATAGGACTGAAACCTTATTTTACAAACAAAGAGTCACATGGTGTCAGGTATCTTCCAAAGGGTTATTTTACAAACAGAGAGTCACATTGTGTCAGGGATCCTCCAAAGGGCATGAACAACAGAGAGTAGAGTTTGAAGAGTTTTATGACTAAGGAGATGTTGCAAGGTTATATGCAAAGTCTCAAGCATCATTTAAAGAGCACTGATAACACTTGCAGGGTTGTCAAGATCAGAGGTCTTCAAAGAGGCTGGTCAGCATCTCAATGCATGGAAGACAGTTGGAAACATCCCCCTAGAAAATGCAAATATCTTTTAGTGATTGTCATTAATGACAAGCATGTGTAAGCCTTAGTGGGGTGGCCACTTTCTTAAAGTGATTAGCATCTTTATTAAAGTGACAAGCATGTGCAAGCCTTTGTGGGGTGGCCACTTAAAGTGATTGGCATTTTTCTAAAAGTGATTGGTATCTTTCAAAGTGATTGGCATCTTTTATAAAGTGACAAGCATGTGCAAGCCTTAGTGGGGTGGTCACTTCCTCAAAGTGATTGGCACCTTTCTAAAAGTGATTGGTATCTTTCAAAGTGATTGGCATCTTTCATAAAGTGACAAGCATGTGCAAGCCTTAATGAGGTGGCCACTTCCTCAAAGTGTTTGACATCTTTCTTAAAGTGACAAACATGTACAAAGGCTAGTGTAATTTACTATTGCACATATGTGTGTGGACATTCCTAGTGGATTTCACTATTGCATACTTTTGCTAGTGGAATTTACTATTGCACGTGTGTGCACGTTCTTGTGCACATTCTTAGTGGATTTCACTATTGCATACTTTTGCTAGTGGAATTTACTATTGCACATGTGTGTGCACATTCCTAGTGGACTTTACTATTGCACCACTTTTTGGCCCCACTTCCATGTGGCTTTCCACTTAGTAAACTCACTTCCTCCACATGCTTGAATTAATGGAGGTAGTTGAATAAATCATTGCTATCGTCTTTTTTATTCCCCTTTGTATTCTATATATGATTGAAAGAGTCTCTTTAGGGGAGCTCTCTACTTTGTACTACAAACATAGTTGTTCATATCTTTATTTTTGAAGTTGCCGCCATTATCAAAAATTGCTATGCCCTTAACCTATAGTGTGTCTAGGGACATGTGGCCAACTTGTGGCTTATAAACCTTCATATCATCTTGTTGCATTTCTCTAAGTTCTTAGTAAGGTCGGCCTAGAGAATAACCATGGCTAAGTAGAGTATATATAGGAGACAGTGGTTAGTCTTTTAATATCATATTGCGAATTTTGTTCGAGGTTGTCCCCTCGAAGTGGCTCAATTATAATATTCAAGTATTCTACTCTTTCGTCAATTATTGTTGTGGATCTGTTTATTTCGCTCTTAATTCTATGATATATAATTCTATTGTTGTAAATGATTTAAGTCATTTCATTACAAGTGGTATCAGAGTTTCGATTTGAGCGAGTTTCTGTGGTGCAATACTTTTTTTTGATCTAGCTTTCTAAGTACCAGCAGGTCAAAAAAACGTAACTTTTGATTCGGGAACAATTTAAATTTTGTCATCGTGGTTTTGTTCGTCGAGGTTATTTTTACAAAAAAGAAAAAACACAAAAAAAAAAGTCCGGATTTTTTTTACCTTTTGTGAATTAGTAGTCGTTGGATTCATCTCTGCGAGACTATCACAATGGTATATTCCACCAGTACACATTGTCAAGCCGAAAATTTTCACACTTGTGCACATTAGTAGTCGTTGGATTCATCGTGGTGAGAAGATCACAATGGTGTATTCCACCGGTACATTTTTTTGGGCTGAGGGTTTGTGCATCGCTGGTTCAAACACTCACAGACACAAGAAATGTCAAGAAACTCAGAAAACTCCTCACAAGGACATGGAGTTTGAAACTTTTGATCCATATATTTTCTGAGGGAGTTCATCAACTTAAGTCAGAGTTGTAGGGCATGGTGAAAAAATATGATTTGGATATGGTTAAAGGAGACATCACGGGGCTAAGAGGAGAAATGACTGACATGATGGATCAATTAAAACAACTATCAGGGCAATTTGCCAACTTGTCAGCTTCACCACTACAAAATAGCCCTCCACTTCAATTGGGTTCTCCTCCTAACAATTCCAACACCAATGCTGGCCCAATGCCAATGTTGCCAAAAGTGGACTTGCACAAGTTTTATGGTAATGATCCATTCACTTGGATCATTCCAATGGAAAATTTATTTGATTTACATTAGACTCCTTATTCACAAAAAGTGGTCATGGTCTCTCTATATTTGGAATTTGAGCCATTCATTTGGTATCGCTGGTTGTGTGTTGAAAATAAAAAGAAGAGTGTCCCAGTTTCATGGTCGGTATTTTTTAAGGAGTTGCAGCTCCACTATCACAACAATGTATTTGAAAACTACTTCAATCAGCTAGCCAAGCTGCGCCAGACTGGGAGTGTAAAGGATTACATTCATCAATTTCAGAATCTCTCATTAAGTGTGGCAAACATCATTGAGGCAAATCTGACTGACCTATTTTTGGGTGGCCTCAAAGATAGCATCCAATTGGAGGTTCACATGTTTCATCCAAGTAATGTATTTGAATCCATACCAAAGGCACACATCACTGAGAAAAAAGAGATGATCAGATGAAGACCTTTCACTAATGTACGTGAACACACCTTCCCAACATCATCATTTCTGTAGCCTACCAGATTGACACCTTAGCAAGTTGAAGAAAAGTGTGAAAAAGGTTTTTGTTTTGGTTGCAATAGTAAATGGAGCAAGGCCATCGATGGACTAAAAAGTTTTTTTACATTGAAGGTGCCAATGAAGAGGAATAAGATGATGAGGCTTCGGGGGCAGATTTTGAAAAACTTGAGGATTAATCTGAAGATTCTCAACCTACCATTTCATATCCTGCACTTGTAGTAATTAATACTCCTCAAACTCTTAATGTGGTGGGTTTCCTAGAGAAATAGAAGGTGATTGTTAATTAACTCTGGGAGTACACATACTCTCATCAACAGTAAGTTGGCTACTCGTTTGAACTATTTGATTCACCCAGCGCCAGAATTTCAAGTCATGATGCAGATGGTGGTATAGTCAACTATTTTGGAAAATGCCATAGCATTAAGCTTGATATGGGAGTCTACTTGTTAGATTATCTTATGTTTGCTATTCCCGTGGAAGGCGCTGACATTGTTTTGGAAGTATAGTGGCTCACCACTTTGGTCACTATCGAGATGAATTTTCAAGAACTGTTCATGAGGTTCCATTTAGAAGGCAGAACCTTTGAACTCCATGGATTACGGGATAAATCTCCACAACTGGTTAGTTCTCACCAGACGACGAAGCTTCTCAGAAAAGGTGGAGAAGGATTTATGGCATGTTTGTTTTCTATAGAGGTTCAACCAACCAAGGAGTTTGCACATCTTGATTTGTAAAAGGTGTTGGATGACCATTCTATTGTATTTTGTGACATGTCAAAAGGACTTTCTACAAGTCGTGCACATGATCATGTCATTAGGATCATTTCGGGAAGTACACCACCCAACATCAGACCCTACAGGCATCCCTATGCCTAGAAGAGTGAAATTGAAAAGATGGTACAATAGATGTTGGAGGTAGGAATCATCTGACATAGTCAAAGCAAATATTCATTCCCGATAGTCATGGTACGGAAGAAGGATGACAGTTGGAGGATGTACCCAAACTATAGAGAACTCAACAAGTACACCATCAAAGATAAGTTTCATATTCTAGTAATTGATGATTTGATAGATGAATTGCATGGTGTTGTTTATTTTACCAAGTTAAACCTTCACTCTGGGTATCATCAGATTTGCATCTACAATGAAGACATACTTGAAACAACTTTCAAAACTCATGAAGTCCATTATGAATTTATGGTTATGCCTTTTGACTTCACAAACGCATCATCTACATTTCAGAGTTTGATAAATACTGTTTTTAAGTCATTTTTGAGAAAATTTCTGTGTTTTTTGATGATATTCTCAACTACAATAAAAATTGGGAAGACCATTTGAAGCATGTGAAACATGTACTTTCAGTTTTAGAACATCAGATTTATGCCAAACCTTCCAAATATGCTTTTGGTGTCCAAGAGGTGGAATACTTGGGTCATATTGTTTCCCATGGAGTGAAAGTTGATCCTAAAAAAATCCAAGCAATGGTGGAGTGGTAGGTTCCCAAGACCATCAAGAATGTTCGAGGATTTCTAGGGCTAACTGGTTACTATCGTAGGTTTGTCAAAAGTTATGGTAGCATTACAGCCCCACTCACCTCTTTGTTGAAGAAAGACTGTTTTCTGTGGACTGATTTAGCTACTAAGGCATTTGAATAGTTGAAAATGGCTACGTGCACAACTCCAGTTTTGGCTACCTCTGATTTTTCAAAATTTTTTGTTGTGGAGTGTAATGCATCTGGGTATGGCATGGGGGCGGTACTCATGCAAGAAGGCAAACCATTGAAATTTGAAAGTTGTTAACTGAGGGGGAAAATAGGCTCAAACCCATCTATGACAAAGAAATGATGGCTATTCTACATGCTGCGAAGCAATAGAGACCTTATTTGATGGGTCGTCACTTTTAGGGAAAGACTGATCATGATAGCCTTAAATATTTTTTGAAACAACAAT
Source organism: Torreya grandis (assembly GCA_037957365.1). Classification (NCBI taxonomy): domain Eukaryota; kingdom Viridiplantae; phylum Streptophyta; class Pinopsida; order Cupressales; family Taxaceae; genus Torreya; species Torreya grandis. The sequence continues at coordinate 1,871,361 of JARHVA010000149.1, forward strand.
TGTCATCTGAAGAACAATAGAAATGTGTGACTAAAATGTTAGGATATGATTTTGAAATAATGTATAAGAAAGGAAAAGAGAATGTGGTGGTAGATTCCCTCTCCAGACGAGATGAATTGGTGGAGGCATTGTTATGTGGCATGACCATGTGGTAGGCAAATTGAGTAGAGGAAGCAAGATCTAAATGAGAGAATGATAGTGATACCAAGTAATTGATTCAAAATCTTCAATAGGGTTCTGATGCATCTGAAAAATTTACATGTAAGGATAACACATTATGGTATAAAGATAGATTATACCTATGTAAGCAATCTATCCTCAAACATAAAATTATTCAAGGACTTCATGCCTCCACTTGGAGGTCACTCAAGATATTTGAAAACACATCATAGAATCAAACAATATTTCATTTGGGAAGGACTCAAGGGGGATGTCTAGAAATATGTGGTTAAATGCATGGTATGTCAACAAAACAAATGTGAAACCATTAAGATCTCAAATCTTTTGCAACCTTTATCCATCCCTAGCCAGCATTGTTGGGAGGTTTTCATGGATTTCATTAGGGCTTACCACGGTTTGAGGGTAAAAATGTTATCATGGTAGTTGTGGATAGACTCACCAAATATGCGCATTTTTGTTCCTTATCACAACCATTTGTTTCCAGTACAGTATCTTCTACTTTTTTTAATACAGTTCAGAAATTGCATGGTACTCCAAAAATCATTGAAGTGACCAAGATCCCATATTTACTAGTAATTTTTGGATTGAATTATTTACTTATTTGGGTACCCAGTTGGTTCATATCTCATCTTATCATCCTCAATCTGATAGACAAACAGAGGTAGTCAACAAGTGTCTAGAAGGTATCTTTGTTGTTTTATTTCTGACAAACAGGATAAATGGGTTCACTGGCTGCCCTTTGTTGAATGGTGGTATAAAACTTCTTTTCACACTTCTTCCAAGATGTCTCCCTTTGTGGAATTGTATGGGTATAACCCCCCATCCATCACTTCAACTTTGATAGTGCATCCTAAGGTTCAAGTGTAATAATTTGAATGGGAATATTATATGGAAAATTGGTTTCCTTGAAAAATTCATTTAAAATAAATATATAACTTTTACTTCGAAATGATAATTTATTAATTTAAATGAAGATTTATTACAAAATTGTCAGATCTCGAATAATACAATATACGCCTCAAGGGTTTTCGTCTTTGGGTTGTGATGACAAGGGTTTCTGTCATTGCATCCAATTTTACAATTAAGAGATTTTGTCCTTAAGTGTAATAAGAAGTGTAAAGCTTTTACACGATTGAATGTTTAATACATGATTTGAATGAATGCCTTCTTCCATTTCAACAAATGAATATAAATACATCATAACCTCTCATCAAACAGTGTCTTTATGAAAGGTGGCGACCACTCATTTGACAAATGCTGAATTAATTAATTAACAACGATGTAATTAATTATTAACAATGATCACTTCTTTAATATGATGGCGCTACACCCCAAAGGCGATTTAGTTAATGGTTGAATGCTGCGTTGATATCCCTTGACTGCTGCGATTTCCCTTTCCTTATACTTGTTGTTGGCAGCGATTTGTTTGCCTTGGTGGTTGATTGCGTTCTATTATTCTTGGCTGTTTTTTTTATCATTCCTTCGTTGCTATGTGACTTGGATGGAGTACGAGGATATTACAGACCTGCCTTCCTCAAATTGCTTGTCCTCAAGCGATTGTAAATTGGGATTTTTAAGAATTGATGCTCCGTATCATGTTATATCTTCTATTGGCAATCTCACAAATGCAATCAAATATTGTAAGACAACAATAGTCTTAGTGGAAACCACCAAAATGTGAGGAGGTTTTGTATACTTTTTCCATGAAAAGATCTTACAAATAACCCTCGGTAATCTTTACTTTTTTCATTTTCACTCAACAACATAAGACATCAATAAAAATATGAATAGCTCATATCAATTGAGAGGTAGATGCCATCACCACGTATATTTCTAACAGACATGTATTTTGTCTTACTCAAACTCTTCAAGCCATTCCTTATGATAGAGCACCAAATACATGTAGAACTTCCACAGAATGCAAACACAAATCCTGTAGTGGCATTGCATTGATCTAAATTTTTCTTTCTCAACGTCATAGAAATTTGCGAAGTCATAAAGACATCCTTCATTGATATTATCAGATTTACAATCCCTTTGTGGCCATGATATACCCAACTTCACAACTAACGTTGTGCCATTTGAATTTGATGGTGATATTTGATTGATTAGTGTAATTGCAGCTTGATTTAATATAGCAAGAATAGGATCTTGAGATAAATGCAAGCTTACAAGGCATGTTACAACCAAGGTCTTTACTAGTCCACAATTCTCACTATCGAGGGTTGAAATGAAGCAAACCCTTCCCCAATAAGAAGGATTTGGGTATCTTACATTCCCTAAACTTCCAACATATTGAACCTTCAGTTGCAATCTACGCATTGTAGATATAGTCCGCAATGAATTTGTTGACTTGAAGCTTGCCACAACACTAGTGTATTTGGTATTGAATTTATGAATATGAGGTCAATTTCCTATAGAAAATGCTCTAGCAAGATCATTTGTGATGATTGAAGCATCAACGTAAATATCCATTGATTGAATATTGCCACGTATTGAGAGTTCTCTCTGAATTCCTTTGAGAATTTTGAGCACTAGCGGACTTACTACTTTATCGGAGATATCTCGATCCATACATTTCAAGCTTCTGAGACCCATCAATCCAAAAGAAAATACCAATTTATGGTCTGTAAGAACCAAAGTTTTCCTCTTCCTTGCACAAACTTGCATTACCTGATGCTCCTTGACAACAATCACTAGTTTTGGAAGAGTTTTATCGATTTTATTACCATGCCCCAACGCTCCATAGTGTCCTTTTCCCCATGTATAAGCATATCTATTAGAAACAAGTGCAACTGAGTATTCATCTCCAGCTAATACATGACTCACATGGATATTTGTCCCTTTTAAAGCTTGTACAAACCTCCCCTCTGCAAGGGTCTCTTTGTTTTCTCTTGTAAGCAAAATAAATTCTTCATCTTGGTTTGGCTTTCTATATGGTGGTCGATAACATTGAATTCCATGCAACAGTTCAATCTTTATGTCAAGGGTTTCATGTTTTTTATTCTCTGATCGTTGTTTCATCCTTATAGTATATTCATCAATATCAAGGACCTTTAGCAAATGTGGATGACTTTTGACATGTTCAATTGCCATCTTTTATTGTTTGTTGTCCATGTCATCTAAATCGTGTCCCACATCTTCACAATAGACATTCTCGGCTTTTTTTTGGCTAACTCGTATGATTCCAGATGAATTTTGGTGTTATCCAATGGATCCATGACATGGTTACCAGAGACAACTTGACCAATTTCTGATTTAATATTTTTTTTATCAGCGTGTCTAAACAAAGTCAATACTTGTAGAAAAAGCACCATCATTTTATGACTTTGTTAACCCCTGACACATGGAATCTGAATTCCCCTTATAAACTTCTTGTAAATTTGATTTCTCTTCATATTCAGAAAGCTTTCCTTGAACATGTGAACTTCCTATTTCTCTAGGATAGCCAGGCATATCTAAAGGTGCACATGCAGTGTTTTGTTTGTTATCCCTAATACCATTGAAAGTTACTTCGGTATCCTTCAATAGGTGAGGTACATTTAATGGTTTTCTGTCTTTCAAGGTTTCAACTTTGGTTTCCTTATTTTTTTGCTCCTTGGTAGGGTTTGGGAATTCAGTGCTTGATTTTTTTGTTTTCCTTTCTTCTGTCCATGCCCTTAACTCCTTTGAATGTTCTTGCATAGCTTGCATCAACTCTAACATGAATTCTTCCTATGTCCTTATTATTCACAGGCTGACAAGATCACAACTCTGATACCATTGTAATATTTCAAATGGGAATATTATACGGAAAATTGGTTTCCTTGAAAATTCCATTTAAAATAAATATATAACTTGTACTTCGAAATGATAATTTATTAATTTAAATGAAGATTTATTACAAAATTGTCAGATCTCAAATAATACAATATAAACCTCAAGGGTTGTGATGACAAGGGTTTCCGTCTTTGCATCCAATTTGACAATTAAGAGATTTCGTCCTTAAGTGTAAAGCTTGTACACGATTGAATGCTTAATACATGAGTTGAATGAATGCCTTCTTCCACTTCAACTAATGAATATAAATACGTCATAACCCCTCATCAAATGGCGTGTCTTTTCCAAAGGTGGCGACCACTCATTTGATGAATGCTGAATTAATTAATTAACAATGATGTAATTAATTATTAACAATGATCACTTCTTCAATGATGGTGCTACACCCCAAAGGTGATTTAGTTAATGGTTGAATGCTGCATCGATCTCCCTTGACTATTGCAATTTCCCTTTCCTTGTACTTGCTATTGGCAGCGATTTGTTTGCCTTGGTGGTTGACTGCGTTTTATTATTGGCTGTTTTTTTATCGTTCCTTGGTTGATGCGTGACTTGGGTGGAGTTTGAGGGTATACATACCTTCCTTCCTCAAATTGCTTGCCCTCAAGCAATTGTAAATTGGGATGTTCAAGAATTGATGCTCCTTCTCACGTTATATCTTTTATTGGCAATCTCACAAATACGATCAAATATTGTAAGACAACAACAGTCTCAGTGGAAACCACCAAAATGTCAAGAGGTTTTGTATACTTTTTCCATGAAAAGATCTTACAAATAACCAACACTCGGTAATCTTTACTTTTCTCATTTTCACTTAGCAACATAAGATAACAATAAAAATATGAATAGCTCATATCAATCGAGAGGTAGATGCCAATGCCATGTATTTTTTCAACAGACATGTATTTTGTTTTACTCAAACTCTTTAAGCCATTCCTTATGATAGAGTACCAAATACATGCAGAACTTCCACAGAATGCAAACACAAATCCTGTAGTGGCCTTGCGTTGATCTAAATTTTTCTCTTTCTCAAAGTCAAAAAATTTGCAAAGACATCATTGATATTATCAGATTTACAATCCCTTTGTGGCCATGTTGTCCCATTTGAATTTGATGGTGATATTTGATCGATTGGTGTAATTCCATCTTGATTCAATATATCAAGAATAGGATCTTGAGATAAATGCAAGCTTACAAGGCATGTTACAGCCAATGTCTTGACTACTCCACAATTTCACTATCGAGGGTTGAAATGAAGCAAACCCTTCCCCAATAAGAAGGATTTGGGTATCTTTCATTCCCTAAACTTGTAGCATATTGAACCTTCAATTGCAACGCATTGCAGATATAGTCTGCAATGGATTTGTTGACTTGAAGCTTGCCACAACACTAGTGCATTTGGTATTGAATTTATGAAGATGAGTTCGATTTCCTATAACAAATGCTCTAGCAAGATCATTTGTGATGATTAAAGCATCAACTTAAATATCCATTAACTGAATATTGCCACGTACTGAGAGTTCTCTTTGAATTCCTTTGACAATTTTGAGCACTAGCAGACTTACAACTTTATCGGAGATATCTTGATCCATACATTTGAAGCTTCCGAGACCCATCTATCCAAAAGCAAATACCAATCTATGGTCCGTATGAACCAAAGTCTTCCTCTTCCTTGCACAAACTTGCGTTCCCTGATGCTCCTTGACAACAGTCACTAATTTTGTAATAGTTTTATCGATTTTATTACCATGCCCCAACGCTCCATAGTGCCCTTTTCCCCATGTATAAACATATCCATGAGAAACAAGTGCAACTGAGTATTCATCTCCAGCGAATACATGACTCACATGAATATTTGTCCCTTTGAAAGCTTGCACAAACCTCCTCTCTGCAAGGGTCTCTTTGTTTTCTCCTGTAAGCAAATGAAATTATTCATCTTGGTTTGGCTCTCTATATGGTGGTTAGTAATCTTGAATTCCATGCAACAGTTCAATCTTTATGTCATCAAGGGTTTCATGTTTTTTATTATCTGATCATTGTTCTATTCTTATAGTATATTCATCAATATCAAGGACCTTTAGCAAATGTGGATGACTTTTGACATGTTCAATTGCCATCTCTTGTTCATTATCCCTGTCATCTAATCGTGCCCATCTTCACAATAGACATTATCAACCATTTTTTTCGCTAGCTTGTATGATTTTGGATGAATTTTGGTGTTATCCAATGGATCTATGACATGGTTACCAGAGACAGCTTGACCAGTTCTTGATTTAATCTTTTTCTTATCAGTTTGTCTAAACAAAGGCAATACTTGTAAAAGAAGCACCGTCATTTTTGACTTTACTAACTCCTGATACATGGAATTTGAATTCCTCTTATAAACCTCTTGTAAATTTGATTTCTCTCCATATTCAAAAAACTCTCCTTGAACAACATGTGAACTTCCTATTTCTCTGGGATAGCCAGGGAAATCTAAAGGTGCACATGCAGTGTTTTGTTTGTTATCCGTAATACCATTGAAAGTCACTTCGGTATCCTTCAATAGGTGAGGTATATTTAATGGTTTTCTGTCTTTCAAGGTTTCAACCTTGGTTTCTTTATTCTTTTGCGCCTTGGTAGGGTTTGGGAATTCAGTCCTTGATTTTTTTGTTTTTCTTTCTTCTGCCCATGCCCTTAACTCCTTTGAATGTTCTTGCATAGCTTGCAACAACTCTAACATGGATTCTTCAATTGCCCTCATTATTCACATGCTAATAAAATCACAACTCTAATACCACTGTAATATTCCGAATGGGAATATTATACGGAAAATTGGTTTCCTTGAAAATTCCGTTTAAAATAAATATACAATTTGTACTTCAAAATGATAATTTATTAATTTAAATTAAGATTTATTGCAAAATTGTTAGATCTTAAATACTACAATATAAGCCTCAAGGGTTTCCGTCCTTGGGTTGTGATGACAAGGGTTTTTGTCCTTGCATCCAATTTTACAGTTAAGAGATTTCGTCCTTAAGTGTCGTAAGAAGTGTAAAGCTTGTACACGATTGAATGTTTAATACATGAATTGAATGAATGCCTTCTTCCACTTCAACGAATGAATATAAATACGTCATAACCCCTCATCAAACGGTGTCTTTTCCAAAGGTGGCGACCATTCTTTTGATGAATGCTGAATTAATTAATTAACAATGATGTAATTAATTATTAACAATGATCACTTCTTTAATGATAGTGCTACATCTCATAGGCAATTTAGTTAATGGTTGAATGTTGTGTTGATCTCCCTTGATTGCTGCGATTTCCCTTTCCTTGTACTTGCTGTTGGCGGTGATTTGTTTGCCTTGGTGGGTGATTGCGTTCTATTATTCTTGGCTGTTTTTTTATCATTCCTTCGCTGTTGCGTGACTTGGGTGGAGTTCAAGGACATTACATTGAGCTATTGAAGAACACATTCACCATCAACAGGAGGTACTAGTCAGTTTGCAAGAGAATTTATCCATGGCGCAAAATAGAATGAAGCAAAAAACAGATCAACACCGCAGTGAGGAATTTTGACATGGGTGATTGGGTCTTTGTGCGTTTGCAGCCATATAAGTAGATACCTCTAAAGCAACAAAAAAGGGTAACAAGTTGTCACTTAAATATTATGGCCCTTATTAGATCTTTCAGAAAATTGGTAGTGTGGCTTACAAACTAGAATTACCTCCATCCACCCGTATACATCCGGTAGTCCATGAATCTTTCCTAAACAAGGTAATTGGACATAAAGTTTCCACTCAAACTGAGTGATCTGAATTAGATGAAGAAGGCTTTGTCATTTTGGACCCTGAAGAGATCCTACATGCACTAAACAACTACGAACCAGAGCTATTATAGAGTATTTAATCAAATGGAAGAACCTGCACTTTGAAGATGCAATTTGAGAGGGCGAAACATTCATACAACATCCTAGTTTGATTCAACGTTGAGGACAACGTATTTTTGAAGAGGGGCATGCTACACCTTTAACCTGTAGTGTCTAGGAACATGTGTCGCTGACTTGTGGCTTATACACCATATTATCTTGTTGCATTTTTCGAAGTTCTTAGTATGATTGGCCTATAGAATAACCATAGTTAAGTAGAGTATATATAGGAGGTAGTGGTTAGTCTTTTAGCATCATATTGTTAATTATGTTTTTGTTGCATAGTTGTGGAGGTTACCCCCTTGAAGTGGCTCAAATATTCTGCTCTTTTGCCAAGTATTGTTATGGATCCATCTATTTGCTCTTAATTCTTTGATATATAAATCTATTGTTGCAAATCATCTAAGTAATTTCATTACAAAAATTATAGTAAGAAGAACCCCAAAACGACAAATGATTTGATTAAGAATAAATTTGGAGATAGTAATACAGGTAACATTCACAAGAGGCATGACTTCTACCTATTTGGTAAAGTATTTAGTAGCAGTGATGATGAACACATAGCTGTCTTGTGATCAGGGTAATTTGCCAATGAGATCTAATCCCCATATGAAAAATGGCCAAGGAGAGTCCACAATATATTGTATAATGTGTTTGTACCAAGGGATTTGTCGTACAGTAATAGCCTCTACGTGACAGTTTAGAGAATCATAGTTGTTTTGTAAAGGTGTTTTTCGGATTTGAATAAGAAATCGAGAATCATTAAGTACCTAGTGAGGGTAAAATAATGATGTTGATGAAGCAAGAGAATCTACTATAGCATTATGATCTCTTGGAATTAGTTAAATGGTAAAGGAAACAAATTCCTTAGCAAGTGTAGTAGCAATTTGATGATATGAAATAAATTTTTCATTTTTGCATTGATATCTCCACTGACTTGACGACATATAAGCTGTGAGTCACCTAAAGCATGTAAATATGGTATATCTAAATCAATGGCGGCTTGCATTCCTAGTATAAGAGCTTCATATTCAACCATATTATTGATGACATCAAAAGTTAATCAAAATGCTAAAGGTATGATTTTACCATGTGAATTGGTTAATATACAACTTGCCTCAACTCCTTGCAAAAATTTTACACCATAAAAGTGAAGAGTCCAAGTATCTTCATGTAAGTTAATTGTGACTTCTGGTAATTCTTCAATAATTGCTTTAGATTTAGTGGTGGAAGAAACTAAATTATTTTATTCTTGGTTATTTGCTTCTAGATTAGCAATGAAATTGTGAAAATAATCTTTGAGAGAAATTGCTTGGTTAAGACCTTCAATTTAAAGGATTTTTTCATCTAGTAGATTATCTTGAAGGTGGTTTGTAGCTGGTAAAGAAGTCGTCACAAATTGGTCTAAGATGACTTGTCTATCGACAGATTTTTGTGTAACAATTCGAAGATCAAATTCCATCAATAGGACCATCCATTTACCGATTCTATTTGTAGGTCAGAAGGCTTTGGAGAATAAATGATGAAGTGTATCGGAATGGACAATGGCATAAGTAGTCCGATAGAGCATATAATGACAAAGCTTTTTGACTATAGAGTATATAGTGAGAGAATCATGTTTTACCTTGGTATAGCATTTTTCATAATCAATTAAGCCTCGATTGATATAATAGATGGCATATTCTCTACCAAAGTCATCTTGTTGAGTAAGCATTGCCCCAACATATATGGGGGTAGAATATGTATATAAAATTAGTGGATGATCATTTGAAGGTGGATGAAGAGTGGGAGGATGAAGTATTCTTTCATGCTAGCAAATGATTTTTGGCATGAATTTGTCCATTCCAAGACATTGCCTTTTTGAGAAGAGAATTGACAAAGTAATTTGGTAAACCATTTCTAGAACAAAATGACGATTTGTCTTGAGTTTTCTAAGGCATGTTCGTATGTCTTGAATGGAGCAAGGGATGGGCATGTTGACTATAGCTTTCATTTTAGCCGGTTCGACATCAATGCCTCGAAGGGAAATTAAAAAGCTTAAAAGTTTTTTAGATGTAACTCCAAATACACATTTAAATGGGTTGACTCTAATTTTATATTTGATCAATCAAAATAATAGTTAAATCTTGAAGATGAGTTTTATGACTTTTAGATTTGGCAATAAGGTCATTCACATAAGTTTCATTGATTTTATGAATGATATCATGGAAAATATGGGTCATTACACATTGATAGGTGGCTCCGGCATTTTTGAGACTGAAAGACATTTTAACGTAACAATAGGTGCCCCATTTTATGGCAAATGTTTTTTTATGTTGATCTTCGAGAGCTATATGAATTTGGTTCTATCCCGAGAAATTGTCCATGAGTGATAACATTTCATGCTCAATAGTAGAATCAATGATAGCATCTTTTGCACATGCTAAGTTTAAATTACAAAAGTCAATACATATACGAATGACCATGGTTATTTTTTTACGAATAGGGACAATGTTTGAGACCCATTTTGAGTAGTCCATGAGTTTAATGAATTTAGCATCCAAAAGTTCAATGATTTCTTTATGACAAAGTAGAAAATTTAAATGCTAATTTTCATTGATTTTGTCGAACTGGTTTAGCATCTGAATAAGTGATTATGTTATGAACAACAATGCTAGGATCAATTCCTGACATGTCTTCATATGACCAAGCAAAAGCTTCAGGTATTTGTCAAATAAAAGACGAAAATTATCATGCTCTTCAGGGGTGAGCTCTTTAGAAATAGTAATAAGTCGAGGACATGTTGGTGTTCCATATTCTATTTTTGTAGTTTATTCGATAAGCATGGCATTTATATCTTGGAAATGATGTCACTGGAGGGAGGGAAGAAATAGGATGTGTTTTGGAATCCACACTAGCAATAAAGTTGTTTAAAGAAAGGACCTTTTGTTTAAAGTTGCCAAGTTTATGATGTTGACATGGAAGTTGAGGTTCTCTAGCATGGAGAAGCTCTAGTATAGCTTCATCACTAAGAAGTGTAGGTAAAGGTCCATAATATTTGATATCTAACATATTCAGAATGTATTTGTCTTATATTAGTGTATTTAGCATCTAATATATTTTCTAGTGTAAGAGTGGGTATAGATTTTGTGTTAGGTATATTTTTTTGAGTAGATTCAATTGTATTGGTTATGTTGGAATTGTTTGGTGAAATAGATGAAGTTTCATTTAAATTGATTTGTACATCTTCAGTTGGAGTTAGATGATCATAATAATGGGAAAGTATGTTCGGATTTGGTATTATGGGTTGTATTGGGTTAGGTTGTGGTAGTGGTTCTTCATTTGATTCAGAAGATGTGGGTGTAGTAGTTGTGGTATCTTTAAGAAGTTGTTCCTTAGTAGATAATTTTTTGGGTTTAATGACATGTTCTTTGTGAGAAAGTTTTCATCTATGGTTGACTTTAGCTGCATTCACATATTGAGAATTGATATAATATTGATCATAATCAACATCAATCGCACAAATATTGTCATTTGGATGTTGTGTGTTAGAGGGAGAAGAAGACTTTTGAGGTTTGGAAGGTATGGTTTTAGTAACTTGTTTATTCTAGAAAGCCTTAATATAATCATGATGATGTAATTTGATCATGGCATCATGGTAAAATGTCTCCTAACATGAAAGACAACAAATTTGAGAAGCCCCCTACATGTTTCGTGAGAATGACCGACATCAACGTGGAACCAACAAAATTTCTTAGGATCATACCATGTTGGAGCATTATTATAAGTGAAGGTTTAGATGGAGATAATAATCGCTTTGTTTATGGTACCATTAATGATGGATGGGAAGCAAGTTGATTATCTACTTTGACTATTCATGCTTTGGTTTGAAGAGTAGTACTTGTGATTGCATTGGTTGAAGTTTGGAAATATTCTTTGGTTGATCTGTGGTTTGTCTCAAATTGTTTTATAATGAAATCTTGTCATTTAGCTTGATCAAATGCTTCATTTAAAGTTTGTGGAGAGAATGTTCAAACCTTATATTGAAGGGAAAGAGTTAAACAAACTATAAATAGTTTGAAGAGATTATCATCATTCATGTTATGATCGGATTTATGAGCCAGTGATTTCCATCGTTTGATGAAGTCACAAGCTAATTTAGAAGTTGATTGTTTACCATTAGTAAAATTACTAAGACAGTTTTCCAGGGGATCATTTTGTTGAAATTCCTTCACTAAATCATGTACCAAATCTTCTAATTGTGAAATAGAATGTTGAGGTAATTGATTCTACTATTCTAGAACATCTCATGTAAATGTTTAGATTATAAGTTTGGTAGTAGCAAAGGTATTTGTTTGGATTCATTCCTTATAAAGATTACCAAATGCTTTAAGAAAAAATGCATCATCTTTAGTTTCATCATATTTAATGGTTGGAGATATGTTTCCAATATCAATGGATACAATGAAAGGAATTAAATGTTTATTTTGAATATTTTGAAACATCTTATTATGCATAAGTGGTTAAGGAATGAGGTTTTCATTTGCATCTCTAAGCGGAGGAGGAATAAAATTTTGATTATTTTGCGGTAATATAAGAGGTTGATTAGTCATTTGTAATTGATGATGTTGCATTTGCATCATTTGAGAGATGTTTGTTGTTTGCATAATATTTGTTTGTTTAACTATTTATGCAAGGATTTGAGTAGTATCAATTTGTGTATTTTGGTTATTAGTATTAAGAGGTCGTGTATTAATGTTGTTAGGAGAAGGATTATTAGTGTTGTTAGGAGAAGAATTCCCATTGTTAGGTGTAGGAATGTTTTTTATAGGAGGATTCCATGTGAGATTATTGGTTAAACTTGTGTCAAGTGTGCCTATGATGTAATAAGATAGTTCAGATTATGTAGCATCTTGAGAAGTGTGAAATGGATTAGATCCATCCAATTCATTAGTTTGAGTAATTTGTACCATGTTGCAATCAATAGATTGAGAGAAAGGATGGGATAAGAGGTACCATGAAGGATTATCTACCTGGGTGGCTAAGATAGGTAAGAAAGAGAAACCCATGTAACGTTTAAATGAATTGATGTTATTAAAAAATATTTTAATGGGTGATTTCACGATGTTTAAAGAATAAATTAGGAATGTGAATGAGAAAGTATTGAAATAACACTAAGTCGATTGGATTTTGGATGGGATTGGCCAGGTACTAGACGGAATCGGCTAGGAATCGGATGGGATCGACCAGATAAAATTTAGGTTTGGAAAAAAAAAACTAAATTGGCCATAAGCTATGAAGTCAAATAGGTTAATGTCATTAATACAGGACTGTTATTTGAACTAAGTCAGCAAAGTAGCATGAAGTTGAGCCAATCACGTAGAACTAAAAATTATAGGATAATCAAACATCCTGAAAGATAACTATGTTAGCTAGAAGGAACATATCGATTAGGGCAACAACATTCTCTAGGATAGATAAACAAAACAATCTGCAAAATTCTGAGTCAATCTAATCGATTGTGTTTTATAGGAAGGAAAATAGAATGACTTAAGAAAAAATGAGTCAAGTCAGTGGATTGTGTTCTATAGGCAGGAAAATTGGATTGTCTGGAACATAGAGTCGCGCTGGTCAACTGTGTTCTTTAGGCTAAAAAAAATTTAAACTGGTCTAAAATTAGATGATTTAGTTCTAATTAGGGGAAAGAGAATTTAAAACACATAAGAAACTAGGTCAACTTGATCTTACTAAAGTCTAGTTCCTCTTAAAAATTTAGAAAACATGAAAATATAATCACATCATTTTGAAATAAAATGGTAATAATGGATATTAAAACTCATTTGAAATCATAATTTTTTCATCATATGCACATCAAAAAAAAAATCATCTATATTTGAATCAAGTGTCCAAGGGTATAAAAAAATAATGCCAATTCAACCTTAACCCAATATTTCAATTTGTCATCTCAATGTGACAAATCGTAAAAAATGTAACAAAATATCGATCTATTTGTATTTAAAAAAAATTGCAACGAAACTTCTAACAATGTGTTGTCCATCTTTTCATATGAAATATCTAAAAGAATATGTAACAACATTTTATTTCATATTTGCAAACTTCTTAATTCTAAGTTCTACCATAAACGATTTTTTTTTGGTGAAATGCAAATGTTTTGGTTTCAATATCATACTTACACCACGAGAGGACTTCATCATTATTACAATAGTCGTTGGTACATCATCTGCAACATACATGACATTCGATGTTATAAAAGTTATTTCTACCATGTTTGACATGGATACTTAAAGACTATTCATATTGTATATATAGATATTTTGACAGAGAGTACAATACCTACCAATAATGTACTTGATCTCTTTTCAATTCAGATTAAAAATCCATAAAAATATTTCAATCTCTTTTATATCGAGATCATAAACCAACCCATAGTTTCATGCTTTATCAGATTCAATATGTTCTGCACCGTAATTGTATAGTGTGATGCACTCCATTGAAATTATATTTTTAGTGGACTGCTTTCATTGTAAAAAATAAAAATTATTAAACATTCAACAAATAATGGAGTAGGATTTTCTAAGATTATATACAAAAAATTGAATAATAAAATAAATTAATTGAATAAAATGTTCACTTTTTATATATAGTTATCAGTGGTTATTATTACAGATTTTATTGTTGCAGGATTTTAATTATGAAACATTTTTAAAAAAAGTCACAAACCTTTGTTACATGTGAAACAGTCAATGAAGTTTTAGACACTGTATCAAAATTCAAAACTCTTTCATCATACATTGTGACATGTAGTGAATACACACATATTATGTTGTATCTCAAAACTATTAGATCGGGTTGTTACAATTCATAAACATGAATGAACAAAATATATTCACACATATCAATTATAAAATAAACACCACACTTTATTAAAATATGTTTATATTTAAGATATTTAAGTTTAATAATGACAAATCAGTTACTGTTGGAGCAGACTTTACATGAGATTTTATTATTTTAGGATTGATATAAATGATAAGAATCTTGCATTAATAAAATATAATTTATAAAAAAATAAATTGATATATTAATTTCTTGAAAAAAATGTCTTTATATTGTAATTAATTATAACCCTTTATGTTGAATGTGAAACATTGATAGGCATTTAATACGTGCTTTAAAAAAAATTGTATTTTAATAAAGTGTTATATTAATTACATTAAAACAATTTACTCTGTATTATATATGTACAAAATAATTATGCACTATTCTTTGCATTTAAATGAGAAGCTGAGATGCAATTTTTTCTTCTTTAATATAGTTTCACATTTCATAATCATTGATAAAAATAAAGCTCACTTCTCATTTATTTTTAACATCTTTATTTTAGAGCATTCTATATTTTTTTTAATAATCAACACTACAAATGCATGTAACAATGTTACATTTTTTTTTTTTTTTTAAATTTTTCGTTCAAGTTGGAACATTTTTTTCTAGTAACAATCACACGTTTAAACTCTCTGTCAAGATATAAAAATAAAGAGTAAGACAATTATATTTATTTTGTGACAAGATATCACTCAACTCTATTTATAAAAATGTTTACTTTAAATGACTTTTTATTTTTAAAGTGAACTATGAAAACAAAACACTTGTCCATGGTGTTGGCTCCTACAGTAATCAACCACAGTGCATAAGTTTTAATTGTGCCCGAGTGTAGAGCCCTATTCGCAGTGACAACAATAACTATCTTACCACTTTGCATGGTTTCGAAAGACCCAATCACAATTTTATTTTCACTATATGAGATTAATTCATCACTTCTAAGAAAAATGAAAAAATATTCACTTCATCATGTATGCTTAGTTTAAATGTATTCAAGATATCAACACCATAGATAAAAGATATTTCGTTTACAATCCAAACAATTGTGTAGAAAACTAATTTTACATTAAGAGCTATTCACTTTGCAACATCTCTATGTAGCCCATAATAATTTGCATTTTTTAATCAAATACTCGTCAACAATGTTAGTACCATATCCATAAATGTTAAAAATTTAGTTTCATCACCACAATAAAAATCATGATATCCAATTAATTTTTTATTTGCATAAAACAAAAAAAATTAATCCTCTCAATTTAAATTATATTAAATTAAAGTTGACTTCAAACAAAAATATAAATAAAAAACAAAAATAAAATATTTAAATAATTTTTTTTTATAATCTTAATAAATATATTGAGTTATACCCAAAAAATAAATAAACAAAGACAACATAATACATGTTATATATATAATTGTATGATTTCCATCGATTAAGATTTTACATACGTCCATATTCAATGGAAAAGACAATTATATATAACATGAATTATGTTGTGTTTATTTTTTTTAGTAGAGCTCAATGTTTTTATTGAAATTATATAAGTTTTCTATATATATATTTTAATTTTTGTTTAAATAGATTTAAATTTAATATGGTTTAAATCAAGAGGATTAATATATTTCATTTTATGTAAGCATAAAATTAATTGGATATTACAGTCTTTATTGTGACGATGACGTTAATTTTTTAAACAACATTTGTAGAGATAGTACTAACATCTTTAACGTTGTTGGTGAGTGTTTGATTAAAGATGCAAGTTATTGTGGGCTACATAGAGATGTTACAAAGTAAATAGTTCTTAATGCACAAATAGTTTTTTACAAAATTGTTTCGATTGTAAGGAAGAAGTCTTTTATCTATAGTGTTGACATCTTAAACATATTTAGACTAGACACACATGATGAAGTAGATATTTTTTTTATTTCTCTAGGAAATGATGAAATAATACTATATAGTGAAGATGAAGTTTGATAATTTCAAGCCATGTAAAGTGGTAAAGTAGTTATTGTTGTTGTTAGGAATAAATATCTATACTCAGACAATTGAAAATTGTGCACAGTGATTAATTATTGAAAGATCCAACACCATGGATAGGGGTTTTGTTTTTATATTCAATTTAAGAAATGAAAAATCATTTAAGATAATTGTTATAAGTAGAGTTAAGTGATATCTTATTGCAAGATAAAAATAATTGTCCTACTCTTATTTTTATATTTTGATAACAAAACAGTTTAAATGTACAATTGTTGCAAAAAAAAAATTCAACTTGTACTAAAAAAATAAAATAAAATAAAAAGGAACATTGTTGCATACATTTGTAGTATTGATAGTAAGAAAATAGAATATTTGAAAGTGAGGACATTAGAAATGGAGTGAATCTTTTTTTTAAAATGATTATGAAACTACATTTAAAAAAACATTGCATTACAATGTCTCATTTGAATGTAAGGAATAATGCAAAAGTTGTTTCATATATCTATAATGTAGAGTAAATTATTTTCATGTAATTAATATATTAATTTATTATTATGTAATATTTTTTTGATATTATACATTAAATGCATATCAATGTCTTATATTTAGCATAAAATGTTATAACTAATTATACTACAAGAAAAAACAATTTAAAAAAAATAATACATTAATTTATTTTTTTACAAGTTATGTTTTATTCATGCAAGGCTCCTATAGCTTATATCAATCCTATAATAATGAAATATCATGTAAAATCTTCTACAATAGTAACTGATTTGTTATCAACAAACCTAGATATCTTAAAAGTAAACATATTTTAATTAAGTGTTATGTTTATTTTATATACTTTAATTTTAATTGATATTTGTGAATACATTTTGTTATTAATCTATTTATATGAATGGTAACACTACGATTTAATAGTTCCGGAGCACAACATAATATGTGCATGCCTACCGCAATATGTCACAATATTTCATGAAAGATTTTTAAATTTTGATATAGTTCTGAGAATTCATTGGTTGTTCCACATGTAACAAACATTTATTTAAAAAAAAAATGCTTTTAAATTGGAGTTTTGCAGCAATGAAGTTTGTAATAATGATTACTGATATACATATAAAATAAATATTTTATTCAATTAATTTATTTTATTATCTAATTTTTGGTATATAGTCTTAAAAAATTTTATTTCATTATTTTTTGAATGTTTAACAGCGTCTATTCTTAACAATAAAGGTCTTCCACTAAACAGAGAATTTTCACTGGAGAGCGTCACATCATCAAGTACAATGTAGACCATATTGAACTTGATAAAATAATAAAATCTGGATTGGTTTATAATCTCAATATGGAAGAGATTATAACATTTTTATGGAGCTCCAATTTTAATAGAGAGGAGATTAAGTAAATTATTGGTAAACATTGTACTCCATGTCAAAAGATTCATATGTATGATATGAACAGTCCATTAGTATTTGTGTCAAATGCGACAGAAATAATTATTATAACAAAAAATGTCACTTATGTCACAAATGATGGATCAACGATCATTGTAGTAAAAGTGAAGACACCTCGTTGTGTAAGTATGATCATAAAACCAAAAAAATTGCATTTCACTAAAAAAAAGTAAATAAAAATCGTTTGTGATAGAACTTAGAGTTAAAGAGTCTGCAAACTTAGAAGAAAATATTGTTACATAATCTTTTGGATATTTCATATGGAAAGATAGACAACACATTGTTGGAAGTTTTCTTGTAATTTCTTTTAAATACGAATAAATTTAGATTTTGTTACATTTCTTAAGATTTGTCACATTAAAATAAAAAACTAAAATATTGGGTTAAGATTGAACGAGTGTTATTATTATTTTATACCTTCAAACACTTGAACCAACTATGAATTTTTTTTGGTCTTTTGCTTGTTAATGTTGTGCATGTGATGAAAAACTATGATTTCAAATGAGGTTTAATATCCCTTATTACCATTTTGTTTTAAAATGATGTGATCATATTTTCATGACTTAAATTGTTAGAGGAACTAGACTTTAGTAGGATAGTCTCAAAAATGTTTTACTTTCTCTGACACATTCAATGCCTAATTGGATGGATATGTCATCTACTATTTGCATTCTTCATTGATCCATTGCAACCCCAATTTTAGTTGGGACATTATTAGCCATTTGTTATGGATGTGAACAAAATTGGGATCTTGTTGAACAAGATCTCAACATGGATATGTTACTTGTCCTTATTGAGATCTTCTAAGCAAGACTTACATGTCTCCCCTGTTAGAAGTTCAAAAATGTAGTCGAATAATTAGTAGTTTTAGGTCGCATTTAGGATTTTTTATTTTAGTTAGAGACAACACATCACATGGGTGCATATGTGACTGTTAGAGAGATTTGTTGTATATTAATGAGCAAATGTAGGGTAATTAGAGTCTAGAGTTTGAGCAAAACTCTACCTCCAACATTATCGTTTATTGTATCGATGTTTCAAGTTAGAGGAGATGAATAAAAACATATAGTTTAGAGTTTACTTTAGATATACTCTATTTTTCTGTGTATTCTTTAGTGAATTATACTGTTCAATTATTTTTATTTTAGCTTCATGGTATCAAAGTCACACTATAAGTTATTCTTTCGTGAAGGCATGGAGTTTGAAGCCATAGATATAAGTATCATAAAGTTTAAGATAGAAATGGCCACATCCGTTGCAGGTGATCTTCAGAGGATAATAGAACGATTTGATGGCATGGGTTCAATCTCTGTAAACTCAAAATGAAGATGTCAATGTTGAGTAAAGACCTGATCAAAATAGTTGTAGTTGAAGGGACTGAGATTAAGCTTGCCCAGTTTGCAGATTTGATCAGTAAGTGGGAGGCAAAGGAAGGTAGGGTTTGTTCTTGTATACTTTTAAGTTTGAGTGATTATGGATTTTTACATGTGAGGCAAAAACAAAAAAGGATGCTTGGCATCAGTTAAGTTATATGAATCAAATGATGTTAGTACAAGATTATATCTTTCTGTCAACTTCTTGCATGCAAATGCTCCCCTGTTTAGGCAGCCAAGGCCATCAGGAACTTCTTAGAAGAGTGTGAAGCCTCTTAGGATGAACGAGTCATGCAAGAAACAAGAAAACCACTTGTTATGATTATTCAGATTTGTTGACATGCAAAGAATGTATCTAGGATGTGCATGAGATGATTTGAGATTTGTTTATCCTACCAAACCCTGTTATATATTGTCCAAAAATTGCTAATAGAGAGTCTTGCACATGTAGAGAACATGCTTAGCCGTAGAAATTCAATCCATAACTATCAATACCACTTTTTATGATTGGTTTGGAATGTCATGTGGTAATTAGAAACCTTTGATTGGCATGACAGACTTGAAGGTTCTCAATTACATGTAAAATGGGCTCATGAAACTTGCAATCATGAAAACTAAGGTGATGGAAGCTGCATTAAGTGATTTGGAGGTGTTATTACCAACTCATGTTGCTTTGGAATTATTATTACATCCTCAAAAATTTTGCCTTTTAGAATGGATTGCTTGCATAAACTCGTGTTGTTGGGCCAAGTCACTTGCTTTGACTATTTTGCATGTTTGTTTGTTTGTTTTAGGAAATGCATGAGAAGATTTGCATATGTATGTGACACCTTTTCCAACTCAAGATTTCAACACTTGCTCTCTATATGCATGTAATAGTTGTCATGAATTTGTGAGGGGATTATGAAGAAGAAGAATGTGATATCACCTTTGAAATCAATATGAATATGTCTATCAACTTCTTGCATGCAAATGCTTGCTTGTTTACACAACCAAGGCCATCAGGAACTTCTCAGAAGAGTGTGAAGCCTCTTAGGATGAGCAAGTCATGCAAGAAACAAGAAAACCAATTGGTATGATTATTCGGATTTTTTGACATGCAAAGATTGTATCTAGGGTGTGCATGAGATGATTTGAGCTTTGTTTATCCTACCAAGACCATTTATATATCTTTCAAAAAATGCTAGTAGAGAATCTTGCACATGTAGAGAACATGCTTAGCCGTAGAAAGATAATCCATAACTATCAATACCACATTTTATGACCGGTTTGGAATGTCATGTGGTAATTAGAAACCTTTGATGAGCACAATAGACTTGAAGGCTCTCAATTGATGTAAAATGGGCTTATGAAACTTGCAATCATGAAAACTAAGGTGATGGAAGCCGCATGAAGTGATTTGGAGGTGTTATTACAAACTCATGTCTACTTTGGAATTGTTATTAGATCCTCAAAACCATCTTTTGTCTTTGAATGGATTGCATGCAAGTTAGAAGGAATTACGGCTGAATATAGAGTTGATGAGCCACTTGAAGATTTGAATAGGCAATATGTAAACTCGCAAGAGGATATGCTAGTCTTCTTTGTGTTGTTTATATCCAAAATATTCATTATAAGTCTGCAAACATGTAAATGAGGCTATAAAAGCTGCACCATGCTGCCAAAACAACTTTACAAGGTTCAAAACCATCTTAGCACAATCAAAACCATGTTTTTCTTATTACAAAATGCCTTCAATGCAGCCAAAACCATGAGTTTCTCATTGAAAAACTACCTTTGAGAGATAAGAGGTTAGCGGGACTTTAAAGGTGAGAGAACATGTTTGCAAGCATTGAAAATCCCGCAAGTGTAAAATAGGCTTGAAAATCCCACAAAAATGCAAATATGTATGCAAATACCCGCACATTAAAAACCATGGCTTATATCATTGAAACCACCTTCTAAGAGACAACTCCACAAGTTTCATACTTTAAAACCACCCTTTAATCATTCAATGCCACGAATAGGAGTAGAAACCACCTTTGAAATGTCATAAAAAGAAGAATACCATGAATTATTTCAAAAACCACCACTCAAAAGCCAAAAACCATGAAATAATGGGTGGGAAAAAGGTTTCTTGAAAAGCCTTTTAAGGTAATACAACATATTTGTTTTATAAACAAGTCTTTTCCCATGCAATACCACGTATTGTTTTCGAGAGGGAAGCTTTTAAAAGTCATTGGTGGGTTACGTAGAGGGATAAGGAGGTGCGTTGGGAGACTTGGCAGGATTTGGTAGTTCTTTTTGCCTTTTGGCGAGCTTTGGTGTATAACAATGCATGCAAAAAGGCTTAGAAAAGTGTAGATTATATGATATGTGGACTTTTGAGGTTGGATTTACATAGTGGTGGGATTTTAGAGCCAAATTTACATGTTTAATAGTCTTTAAATATCAACACAATGTCTATTTTAGTTTAAGCCTCCACGTGGAAGGGTGGATTGGATTTTAAAAGGCTTGGTGGACTTTGTAAGAGGATTTTACGAGGTTGACAAAGAAATTTACATGTAATTACGTTTGAAAAGACTGCCAAGGTGTTTCAAAGGACCACGAAATGTATTAAAGCATTTATTTAGCTAACACAAATCTTGAAACGGGGTTTGGATGTTCCGGATGTGGAATGGATTTGAGAAAGGGTGTACAATACGAAACGATACCTGAAATAAGCATGACTAGAGGCAAGAAGACATTGTTGGGCACCTATATCTTGTCTCTGATCTTGCATTTGGCAAAAGCAAACTATAGAATTATTGTCTCTTCCCCAATACAGGCAGCCTCAATCCTGTACATTACTTTTTCAGGAAATATTACTATATTTTCATCTCCTATTTCTATGGTAACAATGCTAACATCTTCTATTGGTGGTTTGGAAAATTTCCAATGATTTGCAGCCAAAGATTTAGCATCATTTTCTGGTTCAACAATACTAGCTTTATAAGAGTCTAAATCCTCAATTTGAATATTATCAATAGATCAAGAATCATGTGAGGTACCCTTCACAAATCTATACCTGTTTGATCCTGGGCCAACATTGTTGTAGCTACTTTTCAAATCAATTCTACTTAGCAATGATTTCTTTTCTTTCAATGCTTGAAGTCTTGACAAATATTTTTGTGACACTACTAGAAACCACTGGAATATGTCTTTCAAATATTTCGTCTTCACGTCCAATATGCGCTACGGATCAACAATGTCTTCAGGTTTTGAAATGAAATCATTGCAAGTTTCCTTGTTTTTTGAGGAGTACTGAACATTTTCAATATCTTCTTGAGTGGCTTTGAATGCATTTGTGCCAGATACAGGATCTGAATCAGAGAAGTGTGTTGCATGTTTCTTTTTGAGCTGGAACAACAATAGGAATATCTACCAAAGTGAATTGAGTGCAAATATTATTTTTCAAATTGTTTCCCAGGAAGAGACAAATGTTTTGTTGAATGAATCATCATTGTCATCTTCATTGATCTCTTCTGTCTTGACAGTTTTCATTTCGCTTGAAATGAATATTGGACACCATTCATTTTGTTCTACCTTCACATCTTCATTGATTTCAACCTTGGCATAACTATGATCTTCACTCTATGCAGGGTTGATTGTTTGGATTCAAATCTTGCAAAGAACTTTTTAATAGTGAAACATGAAATGGAAATGTCAGGAAAATCTTCATTTTTTACCGCTGAGTCTTCCACTCTGATATAAGAGGGATCTTCTTTGCTGAAAATTTGTTCCGTATTTCCTTCTCCTTCAGAAAGTAGAATATCATGCTCTACAATATTACTCCTTTGTATTTGTGTTTCAATCAGTGTCTCAAATAACTCATTTTCTCTTAAAACCATGAGGTTTGAATAATCTTGTGAAACAAGGAAATATTCCCTTCTTTGCCAAGGGGGAAGCCAAATTATTTTTTTGTTCTCTGATCAATCATTAATTCTTCCAACTGTTCGCCTTCTTCCATAATTGTGAAATTGAAACAATCATGTGTCAGGGAGCACTCTCTCTTTTTCTCTATTGGACATTTGACATGTTCGATTTGGAATTTGCCTTCGGGACCTTTTTGTTGAATGTTGATGGCTCTTGATTATATCAGGTTCTACTAGCTTTATCATTACTTACAACAATTGTATCACATTATGAAACTTATTTCTTCAACATCCTGGACATAACTATGCCATCTTCAATTTCGATAGCCTCTTGTTGCGTAGCTTCTAATTTATTTACCTTGTTCCTCATCAAGATGAATTTCATCTCTGGGTGTAGAGAACCAATGACGACACGGAGTTGTTTGTTGGGACTTGGTTGATCCATTGAAGGAATCAGTCTCAACAATTTGTTGAAGCATGCTACGAACTCTCTCATTTGCTCATCATCTTGCTTTTGGATTTGGAATAAATCTAACAACAATGCACACACGTCAACAACTGGTTTGAATCTATTTAGGTAATTGTTATTCAAGGAGTCCCAATTTATAATGCATCCATCTTCTAAGTGATAGAACCACTTAGCGGCAAGTCCAGTGAGAGTTTCAAAGAAAATTCTCACATCAACATCTTTTTGCATAACCTCCAAGATGTTGCAAGATACTGTGAAAGCCAAGATATGATTATTTGCATCTTGACCATTTTTGCCAATTTTTTTTGGAAATCTCTTCCTTGAGCCTGAAGGTAACTCATTGTATTAGATCAAAGCCAATGGTCCAAAACATTTTCCCCATGAGATAGAGAACATTGGGGTTGGGTTGAACCAACGTCATTTCTTCAATCAGAAAGATTTAGGCACTAGATACTTCATCTCAATGGAGTCGCCAACCTCCGTTCGAGGGAAGATTCCTTGAAATGTTCAAAAATTGCATGGGTAGAGCACCTTCATCCCAAGTGGAGTCGCCAAAAACTGTTGGCTTAAAAATTTTGTCAGGGGAACAAATGTGGACTTTTAGTCAACATGGGGACAAAGACTTTACATCGGTTAACAATGTGGGCACTAAATCCCTCTCCTATTAGTAGGTGGAGCTATCTTTATTGAAAACCAAAAACGGAAAGAAGGGAAAGAGCTATTCATAGTTATTTATAGCTTAAATGTTTTTGGTGGTAGTTTTGTACTTTTAACTAGAAAGTACAAAAATGAGATAGAAAGGAAATGAAGGGATTGATGAGAAGGGAAAAAGGAGAAAGGAAGAATGAAATTATTTTAAGCAATTAAACACAGAAGTTGTTTTGATAACCTTGGAAAAGATGGACAACCCTAGGTAGGTAAACACAGACTCACTAGAATAGCCCAAGATTTAAGATTGTAATATGGGAAGCTTTTTTCATGAAAATCACATGAGAAATACATACACTGAACAAAGGAATAGGGTACATACACTGAACATAGGAATAGAGTACATACACCAAGGAGATTGGATAGCTTTACAAAGAAGGATATTCAACAACCCTATATTTCTCAATAAAAAAAGGCAGAAAATCTTATTCTTAATCTCACCAAGGTTTCCCAATAACACAGTTTCTAATGTATATTCTACATAACTTCTACACAATATTTCACATTCATTAACTATCTAACAATAGTATTTTAGCAAATTGAAAGAATAAGAATCAAAACGGATCGACATACTCATGCACATCATTCACTAGAAATATTCATGGCACAAAGTCCTATAAATTGTTTCTATATTGATTCTTCGTGGGGATTTACGTATAGACTCCTTCCCTCTATCTTCCCAAAAGTTCTTTTGCTGTCAAAAATCCTTTTGAATGAGTTTTGAACTTGTATTTATAGCTTATAATAGGTGTAACCACCCATAACCACTTTGTCGGTAGTTTGAATTCTATTTTGTAGTTGCTTTATCTTATATAACTTAAAAAATGTAAAACATAACCTTTTTAAGTTATTACAAAAAACGCAACGGAGAAATATAAAGTTGGAAAGACAAAAAGTAACTTTTAGTGGTTCTTGAGAAAAATACAAGTCCTTTCGCTAAGTAAGACCATGTTTTGTTATTGCAATAACTTTCGATTCTTCTTTTTTGTAATATCTTGAGCCTGTACATTATGAACAATATGGACGATTCCTATAAATAGTATGAAGCATGCATTTGCATGCTCTGATCCAGCGAACTAACAACCAGTTCACCACTCTCAATTGAATGAGAAATAAACACATTGTCGGGCCAAATCACTTGCTCTGACTATTTTGCATGTCTGTTTGCTTGCTTTAGGAAATGTATGAGAAGATTTGCATATCTATGTTATGCCTTTTCCAACTCAAGATTTCAATACTTACTCTCTACATGCATGTAATAGTTGTCTTGAATCTATGAGAGGATTGTGAAGAAGAATGTGATATTACCTTTGAAAGCAATATTAATATGTCTATCAACTTCTTGTATGCAAATGCTTGCTTGTTTATACAACCAAGGCCATCAAGAACTTCTCAGAAGAGAGTGAAGCCTCTTAGGATGAGTGAGTCATGCAAGAAACAAGAAAACCAATCGGTATGATTATTCGGATTTGTTCACTCCAGATTCAGTGTATATCAGATAGTTGCACAATGATACTATATTGGTAGTGGTATTGGTCGATCATTAGACTCGATTGTATACCTTCTCACACTTTGTCCCTAACTCTCCTTCAGATTCTTCTTCATCGAACTCACTTGGACTTGATGACATTTTTGAGCTTGAGTTCATATCCGATATCAATGACTCTTCTTCTAGCACAGATGACTAAAGTAGTGATGGGGACACACCTCCACCATCTCCTTGTCACCTTCTAGATATTGAGGAGTTATTTCTTGATTCATGTATTTCTGGTCCTCTTCAGACATTATAGGGAGCAAGTACATTGATTCAGGACTCATCTGACATCGGGCAGTCCTCTACATAGTTACAAGGCATTCTGCATTCTTTTTTTGCCTCTACTTCTGATGCACCATCATTGCATAGAGAAGTTGGCTCATCTACTATGCATGAGGAGCATAGTTCCTTGTCTAGGAACCACACCTTGGTGAGAGACTCATTAGGCACTTGGTGGACACATTCACCGTTCCAAGGTGATCCACCCTTCATTGCACCTACATTTGACCCACAATCACTTTAGAGAGCTCCCTTGTAGCTTCTAATGGGGATTTTTAGTCCTCTCTTCTTCTTTCTCTTTTGGGGGGAGTTTTTTTTTACGGGTTTTCTCATTTTCTCCACTTTATGGGAGTTATTTTGTACATAGGTACATCTTTAGGCTTTGTTGTCAGGACCCATTTCTTCTACTCACATAAGTTGTGCTTACAATGGGGTGTTAGTGTAGGATATTTATTTTCCTTTCATTTTGTTATTTGGATTATTCCTACACACATGGATTATCCTTACATTTGAGTTAGCTTGCTTAGGTGTACTTTGATATAGGGAGTTACTCCTATCCATTATCATTGGCTAGTGGATGTTACTCATTGATTGGTTATTTTAGACTTAGGAGTTACATGTCTATTATAGGACCTTTGTGGAGGAGTTACACATTTTACTCTCCTATTTTTACATCTTGGATGGTGAGGTATTGACATGGAGTGTGTTGGTTGTTTTGTCTAACTTTATGTGCAATATTCTAATTTTTGGTTTTGCTCACAGCAATGCTTATGCTCTTGCTGACAAATTTGTGCATTTAATTGAACCAAAGATCCTAGCCAATGCTCCAACAACACTTAAGTGGTGTAAATCTACACATACCAGTTATTTGAGCCGGGTTAAGCAAACTACATAAATTAGAAAGCAATCTTTGTTACACAAATCCACACCATTACGTGCCCCAACTATTTGCACCACTTAGTGTTAGCCTAAACTTAACAATTGCTAATCAAGGGTTATAATGTTTACGCAAATTTTTTATTAGTAAAATACAATCAATTTTCCTTAAATTTAATTGTTCCTTTAACTAACTAGTTATCAAAACATAGTGTGGATCCAGCTTTGGTGCGACAATGCAGAACGTAATAGATATCAAAAGGATTGCACATAATATATAGTATGCGTATGGATAAAGGTGGTTTCAAGAGGCTTAAATAGCATTTAAAGTTAATGCTCTATTTGTGAGTTGTAAAGGCAATGGATATTTTCATTTGAATTTAATTGGCAGATATTCTTTGTCAATCGAGCATATCACATTCCACCACTCGCCTGACACATTTGCACCTCATTCTCACAACTTGCATCACATTATGGAGTGTAAATGTGTCCAGATATTTGACATGAATAGAAGGCATTTCATAATCAAACCAGTGACTAGATATTTAATTTTTGACTTTAATGTGTGGGGAATGATTAGCTATAGTAATAGCATTTTCCATGATTAGATTTGTTAACTTTTCACTACAGCATCTTTGTTGTAGAAATTCATACGTAAATATCCAATCTTAGCTCATTTTCCCATGTTGAGGTAATTTTTTTGTTTGTAGTTTTTTAACCCAACAAATTTGATTTGTGTTGATTCATATAATTTTGGTCTTGTTAGGGTTTATCAAAGTACATGAAGTGATGGACATTTATTGGCAAAATTATATGGTACCAAAAAAATTTCAAATAAAATATTCTAAGCAAGTTAACTTGTGCTAAGTGGCTTGGGATACACGTTCCAAGGCCTTCCTAAAAAAAGGCGTTTAAATTAGAGGTGAAGTAATCATTTAAAAGTAATTCAACCATTTATAATAAATTGAAAAAAGGTATTTCCATGTATTGATATGTTTGGCAGGGTTAAATACGGGGCACACAAAATGGGCGCAAGATTATGCCATTTAATCAACAAATATTCTACCGCCGTTGATATAGCTTGTAGATTTTTTTTGCATTAAATGCAAATTAAAGATAGGAATGGCGTCGTTAGATCCACAGACAAATATGATAGGAATGACATTTTTAGATCCGCAGACGAATGTAAGGTGTCTTACTACTTGTTACACACCTCTGGAGTAATTATTAAGTTATTAAAAGCTAATGCTTACCTGATGTAAACCAAGCAGGGTATTCTTCCTAAACTTTTAAAATTAGCCCCTTGTTTCTTTTCGATTGCTTAAACCTAGACAAACAAGAATTTACCAGTTTCATCTCTAGTATTGTAATGGCAAATGTTTGCAAGACTTAAATAATTCTTACCTTGCCCTCCCAAAGAGGCACGACAACTTCTCACTAGGAACTACAATGTCAAACCATAAGATTTAATTCAATCCCATTAACCCCATTGAACGTTAGCATTACGGTAGGATGAGGGCACACAAACATAAAATTAATACTAAGGTAAAGAGGATTTTGTTTTGTTTTTCCTAATTTTATGTACACAACTTGTTGTTTGGGTAGAAAAAGATGCGAGGATGTTTTAGTTAGTGTAGAAAAAAGGAAATTGGAGGCCATTTAAAAACAAGAACACATTAATAACAATCAAAAAGATTGAAAAAGAAAAATAATCCAAAATCCAGAGTGGTTTCTCATAATGAAACTTATACGGTCATAAAGATTGGATGTTATGCTTTCAGACTTTAATGAATACTATAGAAGATAGGTGGATGGTCTTTTGCTTGGTTACTACTACTGTTATTAATCTCTATTGTTCATGTACTTCTCTTTTAAAATAGTTGTTTGTTTATGGTTATCTTTTGTTGTCTTAAAATTTATCTTTTCGTAAACTCTAGGTTGATTGTAAAGCTATAATCTTTTCCTTCTCTTCGTTCTACGGTGTGGTTTTCCCATTTTAAGTGTACATAGATTTGAGCCCTTCCCCAAAATTATCTAATAAAGAAAGATGTTGAAAATGTTAAGAAGGTGATGAAAGTTGTACAATATAAGGTGTGGATGCTCATGTGACCAAACAAAGAAAATAATTATTACGATTTAATATATCCATTGCATGTAGACAAGAGTTGTACGGCGAGAACAAGTCTAGGTATACGTATTCCATTTATTCACCTTCCACACAGCATAAGTCGTTGAATGTAATTGAATATGATGATTGCCAAACTTACTACAAAACTTTTCATCATAATTTAATGCAACCTAAACTAGGCGATTGCCACATCCACATGCTAGGATGAGGGCACATAAACATAAATTAATACTAAGGTAAAGAGGATTTTGTTTTGTTTTTTCTAACTTTATGTACACAACTTGTTGTTTGGGTAGAAAAAGACGTGAGGATGTTTTAGTTAGTGTAAAAAAAGGAAAATTGGAGGCCATTTGAAAACAGGGACACATTAATAAGAATCCAAAAGATTGAAAAAGAAAAACAATCCAAAATCCAAAGTGTTTTCGCATAATGAAACTTATACAGTCATTATTTCATGTTATGCTTTCAGACTTTAATGGAAGTCCGGCCATTTCATAAGAGATGGAAGTTCTGAAACGTACATATCCATATCCACCTACTATGATTAAGAATTCTTTCAAATCCGCCCATCCTCGATAAAAAAATATTTTTATAATTATTTTACAATACTATTTTGCTTTCAAAACTCTTAATTTCCTCGACAGATATAATTTAATAAACCACTTCAATCCATATCTACTCTTATATAATCTTCGCATCTCCCACTAAATAATTTTTTACAATGCAGTAGCATGGATTACTCTTCCATTAGAAGAATTTGTTAAGAGTTTTTTGTTTTCCATCTAAAACTACTTTTTTCGCATCACTTTGCGTTCAAAGGGTTTATCTACCAATTTGTTTTTTACATGCACAAAAAAAAACAAACATAAATCTCCAGCCTTAATCCCTTTAACATTTTTTTCTATCTTTTGTTTCCTCCTGACCCTCCCTCATTCTCTGAAAACAAAGGCGATCTAAGAAGCAAATGTTAAGCACAGGATATTATTGAGAGGGGGGGTGAATCAGTAATAGATATTCTTTTCTTTTCTAAACCTTAATCACTTATTCCAATTAAGATACACAAAGCAATTAAATCACAACACAAGATAACACAATGCAA
Organism: Torreya grandis; assembly: GCA_037957365.1. Lineage (NCBI taxonomy): Eukaryota > Viridiplantae > Streptophyta > Pinopsida > Cupressales > Taxaceae > Torreya > Torreya grandis. The sequence goes on from JARHVA010000149.1 coordinate 1,901,943, forward strand.
AGTGACACTAGATATACGTGGAAACTCATTCGAGAAAAAACCATGGAGAAATCTTTCTCAATACAAATATTCGTAGGCACCAACCTACTAGATCACCAACCCCAAAAACATTTTTGTAGGCACCAACCTACAGGGGTACCAATCCCTTTCACTTAGCACCAACTCAGCAAGAGACACCAATCTTTTCAAAACGAAGGCACCAACCTTCTCACAAAAATCACTTTTCTATCTCTGATTTGTTGTCAACACAACGGATGATAGAACACTGCTTTATTTCCTTTCGATTTAATTTATACTTGAGTGTATTCGCTGCTATGCTTTACCTTATACTTGTTGGATTTTTCTTTTCAATATTCTCACAAAAATCTGCTCTCAAATATTTCTTCTCTTATTTTATTACCTCTTTCGAACTTACAAATTTGCCACTCGTTATGCACTTATTTATAACTCACGGAAAGCCACAAATTAAGGTCATGACTCTTCAAACAAAAAGGTCCATTTGAATGGTCACAACTCCTCCCAATAGGTCGGCCATCCAAGAGGCACCTCTTCACCAAAAGATGTGACCGTCGACATTTCCGCCCATATTTTCGTCGACAATTCTGTTCACTTCCAGCGATAATTCCATTCACTTCCGGCAACACTTCCGTTCACTTCCGGCAACAATTCCGTCGATGTTTTCCTTTGACATCAATGACAATATTCCAACAGCGAAAATCTTATCTTGGAGGCTAAAACACTGCATTTGGGAAGGTCAAAAATCTCATCTTTGAAATCAGCACCATGCCATTTCATGGTTGAGGCAAGATGCATTCAGATTAAGAGATGGAAGTCCCAGGTGTGATCGGATCATAGTGTTGAGACTCGGCGAGTCTCGACGAGTACTCTTGGTTTTGAGCTCGAGTCGATCAAGTCGAGGCCTTGCTGAGTTTTTTTTTAGACTTGCGACTCTCGTCCAAGGACTCGCCGACTTTGTCAAAACATTTTCAAAACATTGATTTTTTTCCTTTTTAAATACGCATCCCCGCGCCCCTTGCCCCCCCACACTTCCATCACACAACATTTGAGGCGACAATATATATATATATATATATATATATATAAAATAAACATTTAAGTTAATACTTTAAGTTATATTTTATATATATACTTTCAGGATGTTTGAGAGTGGTTTCAGAGCTCTAGGAGCTATAACGCAAATTCTAGGTTTTGGAGGATCCTATCATATTTCAAACTTAGTTAGATTTCAGAATTTCAGACTTAAGCCATATTTCAGGGTTTTAAGATTCCAAGGAGACATCATAGGTATTACCGTATTAGGAGGTATGAAGGTTGCATGAAGGGATGTAGGTATGATAGACACCTTGTATTCAAGAAACAACTAAAGGAGTTCCTTGTATATTAGTGGAAGCGGGAGAGATTGGATTGAAATCATTGGATGACATCCTTGTAGATGTTGTCGAACATTAGGCAGGGGCAGAGTCATTGCCATCAAGTACCAAGGTAGAGCCGCAGATGCAACATTCTAGGCAAAGAGAGGAGGCACAACAGTGTGTGAGGCCTAGACTCTCTTAGTCTTCCGTATGTTTCACTAGAATGGGGACGAGGAAATTGTAGATTCTTGTAATTTGTAATTTTCATCCATATGCAATTTATGATGATGATTTTCAATGACAGTCATCATAAATTTATAAGTATCAATTTGTTAATGTATTCGCATGATTATGCGATTTTGTACTCTATTTGTATTCAAATCTAATAGAAAATACTTCCCCAACATTTTATAGACTCATTTGATACATTTTGTAACTATACTTTCTATAAATTTTATGTTTTTTTGATAAATTTAAGTATTTTTTTAATTTGCTGATTAATGGCGAGTGGTTGTTGATTAATCATCAAGTAAACTTTTGGGGGGGTTGGACGAGTACTCTTCGAGTATGAGTATGCAAACTATGCCTACAAATCATTATAACATCCTCAAACAACCATTCACTGATTCTAACTTTGTTTTCACAAGCCCATTCCATTTTTCATTTTCTTCACTTTCAAGGTTCACACACCACTGTGATTGAATCATTCATATTTATTTTTTTTGCTTCAAAGAGGCTGATTGCTAGTGTATAAAGGTTGGTATAGCAACAAGTGAGTGTATTGTTAGAGCCTTGGAGGCTGGAGCTTCAAGGGATTAGTTGTTTTTAAGCGCATTCGCTGATCCAAAGCTTCAAGTCAAAGTGTGTGCATTGTGGATTGTGTGTGGCTATGTATTGTTGGAGGCTTGGAGCTGATTCGAATGTGCATCTACAAGAGGTAACTGTAAATTACATGAACATTTCTCTTTTATTTTCTCATTTGCAACCATTTTGACTAGGTCTAAGTGGATTTGATATGGAATGTATTGTAATATTTTTTCCTCTTAAAATTCTCTATTTTTAATGATTTTTTTAAAATTTGCCAAGTCTTGCCATGTTCGAATCTCAACACTATGGATCGGATCTACGTCTCTAATAGGTGGAACTTTGCAATGAAACATCCATATCCATATCCATCTACTGTGATTAAGAATTCTTTCAAATCTGCTCCTCCTCGATAAATGAGTAACACATTCATGCACCAGGCCCGTATCTCCTATCACTCATGTACGTTGATGAGTATAGTACACACTCATCTAAGTGACACCCCCTACCCACGACATGAGATTTTTATGTTTGTTATTGATTCAACATATTTCCTCAAAAGCTTGATTGGTTTAGCATTTAGTCCCATCTGTTAGGACCAATTTTAGAGTTTTAAAAATAACTACTTAAATTAGAAAAAATTGTGTGAAAAATTATGAGTAATTGTTTCCTCCTTTCTAAGAATGACCATAATTATGGTGCAAGTCACATACACATTTATGAGATGACCATGAAAAAAATCACATGTTTAATATTGAATAATGTAAACAAAATTATCAGAGAATTTTACAAATAACCTAAGTGACTTTATTGAATACCCTAATAGCAAAAACTATAATAAACAAATTCTTTGAGTGCTTCAATTAAATGTTAGAAAATTTTCATTTTGTCATGTCAAAATTACTTTAATACAACTTAGACCAAATGGAATATTTCGACATATGCATCAAATATTTCTAGCTCTTTTTAATCCCTATTTAGAGTAGCACTATCATCGAGTGTCCAAGCCAATTGAAAGCCAATTGCCCCAAATAAAAAATGAATAAAAATTTGACAAAAAATATATAAAAACTTATATGGTATAAATACAAGTGTTAGCTTAATTATTCCCTGTTGTTAAAAAGAATAATATAAAAGATAGTATGGTGGGTGTATTTATTACAATATTTTTCATTTGAAATAGAGGCTTCATTTGCACATTAGTTTCGCAATGATTCAAATCTTTCGAGGTAAAAATAGTTTGAAAATGATAACACAATAATTCTAAATACTACGACTTGCCTCAGTGGTGAAAGTTATGTTGGAATGGATGCAATATTTTGTTTTGTTAAAGTGGCATTTTTAAATTCAAGGAGTGTGAAAATTTGGCTAATGTATTGTCTATATTTTTTGATTAATGTTTGTTAGTGTGAAGCATTTTAGGGATTGGTCGTACTTTGAATCTCAATAGATAGTAGGCAAATGGTGGCAAAGGTGAAATACGAGCCTTTTAAGATATTTTGAAGGGAATTATTGACCCTCCATCTTGCATGCAAGATGTAGGGCTCATATTAATCCCACCCAAGATGGAGGGTGGAGAATACTCCCTCACAATTTACTTTTGATATTGGAGGTGGGGTCATAAAATAATATGCCATGGCATCTTGAGATTATTTTGGAAGGAAAGATGCTCTTTGAATGAGGTGGAAAACGGAAGAATAATTAATTCAAATGAAATTATAATCCGAGATCCATGGAATTATAATTAGAAAAAATATTAATTAAACTAATCAAGAAGATTAATTTAATGAATATAATGTGATATGAGGGCCCTCCATCTTGTCTCCAAGATGGAGGGTGAAGAATGATCCTTGGAAAGTGGTGCAAATAAGAGAAAGTGAATGAAATGAAATTAGAAATTCCAATTCCGTGGAATTTCTAATTAGAGGAAAAATTATTTAAACTAATCAAAATGATTAATTTAATTAATATAATATGAATATGATTTTTTTTTAATTTGATTGTAATAAGAGGAATTGATTAATTGACTAGAGAGATGGAAATGACTATTGGTGACAAGAAATATAACTAGATTGACAATTTAATGATTTAGTACAGTGAATTTCCCCATTTGAGGATGTCCCAAGGTGAATTAGACCTTGTGTTGGATGAACAGAGGAATTTGGGATGAACAGACGATATTAGACCAGTTTGTGTACAATTTGTAAGAAATTGTTTTGTTTTGTAATTTTGACACGTAAGGTGATTAAAATGGAGTGTCTACATTTTGCCCCTATTTGAGGAGGCATTGCGAGACATAGATGAAGTAACATCTTCTCAAATGCATTTTGCCTTTGTTTGAGAATTAAGAGAATACAAGTATATATAATCTTGGGGAGGGGATGCCTCATCCTCCAATCAAGGTCTAAAATTACAATTTCCAATTTTAGGACTCATGCACAATATGAATGTACATGATACAAAACAGAATAATAACCAAAACTACATAGGTACAATATAAATATATATACGCCCAACATATAATGAAGATTTGAGTCTTTGTAACAATAGAATACATGCAAATATATACATTCATATTTAACTATGGTGCCAACTTGGTAGCACCCAAAGAAGGAGATGGTGAACTTGTGGCAACTGAAGTTGATGGAGGTATTGTAGGTGAAAAGCTAGCTATTATTGCTGATAAAACACTAGTAGACTAAGGAGGAACAAGAACTGTATGGCAAAATGGCCTTTGAGGCTGAACTATTAATGTAGATGTTGGCTGAGCAGTAGGCATTGTCCTGGTAGCATCCTCAATAGTCTTCAACTTTTTAAATAGTGCATAGGCAGCCCCAAATTCTTTATTTATAATATCAAAATTGAGCATTAAAGGTTTAAATATATTACCGATTTCACTCATCAACCTTTGATGCTCAGTTTTAGAAGCTCTGAATGCTGCCCTTAGTGCCTCTACTTTATTCACTTTATCCTTTGTAAAATTGAAAAGTTGTTGAATTTCCTTGTTGGTTTTGTACATGATGCCTTCCACCTTTGCTTTGAAATTTACAGTGGTTGTTTTAATAAGTGCATCAAAATTGGGCTTATTTATCAATTTCCCTACAAAAGTTATTATGCTGGTGACCCTCGTATCTTTCAAAATCTCAATGGCCTCATTTATTTGGCTTGCTAGTTGGGTTGTCAAAACTTTCATCTTAGTGTGTCAATTGAAAGCACCATCTCTCTTTGGAATCACATGGTCTAAGGCCCAAGTTGCTTCCTTTGCAGTCATCAAATTCAAATGATTATTTGCGCTATTTCTTGTGCATTGAACTAAGAAGTTGAGTCTTTTCTTAAGTTCTTTCAATTGGTTCCAAAACTTCATTATTCTTCCCCGTTAGAGCTGTAACTTGCCCATGAAAATCCCAATTATCTTTAAGATGTCATACAACTTGGCGGCTACACTTAACATTGTCTACAATCTCCCTGGGAGCATGAATGATCTATGGCTGCAATAGTCTTTGTTTAGCTTGCTCCTAACTTCTGTACATTTCCTTCACCAGCTCCCCTACTACGTCTACAAAAGCACAAAAGTCCTCTATATACTCCATGGGGTCATTCAGAATTTTCTTTTGTTTCTTAGCTAGGGGGGATATATTTTCCTCTGCACCAATGTTACTTCCCTGTGTTGTTGTCCACTCCCTTCCTCTTTGTCAGTCTTTGAATTGTACTACTCTTTTTGTCAAAACGGTTGATTATAATAGGTAGTTCAAAGAGGACCAAGATCATGCGGTTCTTCTTCCTTTCTTGTGACTCGTTAATCTAGGTAGGCACAATGAGATCTTCCTATTATTCTGGTTGATTGGTCTCTGGAGTAGTGGAAGGTGGTACGAAACCTAGTGGGAGCATGGAAGCACTTATTTGGATGGGGATTTGGGGAAGTGGAGGAGTGACCTTGCTCCATTATGAAGAAATTCTTTGGGGTGTAGTATCTATTACATATATGGTTTGCCCCAGAGTTTTGAGAACAATCATTATGGAGGATTCAATTGGAGTTGATTAGGATAGGGATAAATCTAACTGGGTGGATGGCCTTGGTGGGGCCCAGGGATTGAAAATAGAGACAATGATCAAATCTTTAAAATGGGCCTTCTTTTTAGGGGCTTGAGGTCTAACCATTATTGAAGCAGTTGTTGAATGAATAAAAGAATCTAAAGAATCAGAAACATGTTGCTCAGCCTACTCAATGTGAGCATGAGGATACAATTTAAACCATTGTCGATTGATGATCATTGATAAACCACAATCTAATTGTTCTGAGATATCAACTCTAGTTGGAGTCAATCCATGGCAAAACATTGAGAATAAAACACACTATCAGATTGATCGAGCCATATGATCGAAGGTGAGTGAATAAGAGGGATTTTTTTGTTGGTTTTTCCTTTCTTCATGTGAAGTCATCGGTGAAGGAGACTCTTCTACATCCATGGTGCACAAGGATAGAGGGAGAGTGAGTATGGAGGAGTATGGGCACAACATTGTGGAAGGTGGAAGTGTCGTATTTGAATAACATGCATAGGCATCAACTTGATTGGTGTATGAGGGAGCGACATGGTTTGCAAGGTTTTGTGGTATTGTAGAGTGGGCATGCCATGCACAAGACATATGAGAGAGTTGATAAAATGAATGGGAGTTACAGTCACTTGCAACTACAACAAATGACAAAAATCTCATTTCCATTATGGTTTGATTGGTGCCTACATCGTGTTCCAAAGCTCTTACTTTGGCATAAATTTCATTTCTTGGAAACGCAAGTTTGCAATAGTTGAAGATGTAAAATGTGGAGTACCTCAATCAACTGACCCTCTCTACATAATGATGTGAGATTGAGATTCACATAATGTTTCCATTTGGTAGTGGGTGGGTGGATGCTGGTAAAGGTTGTGGAGTGTGGCTTTGCATCTTCCAGTTGCATCTGCTTCAAAGTGTAGAATAAGATTACGAAACATGTTAGTCCATTTGTTAGTGACCAAAATCAAGAACAAACTTCAAAGACTAGCATGTTAAGCTTACTCCCTCGGTTGGGCAAGGCTTAAAGTAACAAACAATGAATTAGAAAGCTAAACCAAATGTTTTTACCTCCCATATGGATGTCTCCTTCGAAGTCGACATATAAACCTGTTTATGCCCGTATGTAGAGCTCATAACCTTTGGTAATGTTGTTGAGCAAGAGCTTAGAAACACTTCTCCAAGCACTATTGGGATGGTTTGTGAATGAATTGGAAGAAATGGATGAAGCTCGAAAATAGATTTCTGCATAGTTTCTTTGCACTAATGAAGTTTGTAAAATGAGTGTAATGGCCTTGGTACCTATAGGTTTTGTAGATCAGTTGTGGCATCAAGATTCTGATGTGTGGCTACAAATGAATTCAATTTTTGAGGCAAAAAGCATTAATTATTCTGGAAGAGGTTGCCTTGCATTTTCTTCTTTAATGTAGTTTCACATTTCATAATCATTAAGAAAGATAATGCCCACTCATCATTTACTTCTAACATCCTCACTTTGGAGCATTCTATATCCTTTTGTATAATCAACACTACAAATGCATGCAACAATATTCCCTTTAATTTTGTCTCTTTCTTTTGAGTCAAGTTGGAATTTTTTTTTCTGGTAACAATTGCACGTTTATCTGCCTCCCTGCCAAGATATTAAAATAAGACAATTATTTTTACCTTGCAACAAGATATCACTTACCTCTACTTATAACAATGCTTACTTTAAATGAATTTCAATTGCCTAAATGAATTATAGAAACAAAACACTTGTCCATGGTGTTGGCTCATATAGTAATCAACCATGGTGCACAATTTTCAATTGTGCCTAGGTGTGGACCACTATTCCCAACAATAACAATAACTACCTTACCACTTTGCATGGCTTGGAAAGACCCAACCACAATTTCATCTTCACTATATGGTATTAGTTCATCACTTTCCAGAGAAATGGGAAAAATATCCTCTCCATCATGTATGCGTAGTCTAAATGTGTTCAAGATATCAACACCATAGATAAGGGACTTCTTCCCTACAACCCAAGAAATCTTGTAGGAAACTACTCTTGCATTAGTAGTTGTTCACTTTGAAACACCTCTACCTAGCCTAAAATAACTTGCATCTTTAATCAAAAAGCACTCGCTAACAATTCTAAGGGTGTTAGTACCATGGCTATAGATGTCGTTAAAAAAATCAGCTTCATCGCCACAATAAAAACCGTAATATCCAATTAATTATCTGCTTGTATAAAACAAAAAAATAGTCCTCTCAATTTAAATCCTATTAAATTAAATTTGAGTTCAAACAAAAATATTAAACAAAAACAAAATATTTAGATAGGAAACCTATATAGTCTCAATAAAGACATTGAGTTCTACCAAGAAAAGAAATAAACAAAGACAACATAATATATATATATAAAATTGTCATTTCCATTGAATAGAGACGTGTAAGACCATCATTGAATCTAGCATGTTTAGCTCAAACCCTTAAAAAAAAAATTCAAACTTAAATTATCTGAAAACTACATAGTCAACTCATAGCATAGTAACACTAATTAGCCTAGTTTAAGAGTTTCCTGAATCCAAGTTTGCAATGATAATGTCCTCCCTTTTATTTAATTTCACTCTCGGGAGGTTTATCTTCACATTTCCCAGATTTTTCCAAAGCAAGGAATCTAGCCGAATGTGTGGTTGATAAAGAAAACTCTGAATTATCTTGCAAGCCCTTGCATTCAACAATAAATTTTTATTTACCATAGAGCTAAGTAGCGTACATCCAAATGGGACCCAACCTGACATAAATATTCACATAAGCATTAAAACAATATGCACTGTATTCAATATGTTTCAATGTCAAAACGAATCTATTAATAGGCAAAAGCCTTTAAAAGAAGTGAGCTTTTTTTGTTTAAAAAGATTTACTAGCAAAATTATATCCTCAATTTTGGTGGTAAAAATAAAAAATAGGATATCTAGGTCCCAAAAGGCCAAAGGCAACAGGGAATTGAACTTCAAGATAGCTGTTCAAGATAGCTTGCAATTGTGACAACAAGATGTCTCTTCACATAAGCATTAAAATAATATGCATTGTATTCGATATGTTTCAATGTCAAAATGAATTTGTTAATAGGCAAATGACTTAAAAAGAAGTGATCTTTGTTTGTTTAGAAATATATACTAGCAAAATTGCATCCTCAATTTTGGTGGTAAAAATAAAAAAATAGGATATCTTGGTCCCAAGAGGCAATAGGCAATTGAACTTTAGGATAGCTTGTAGTTGTGACAACAGGATGTCTCTCCACATTTAATAGACAACGAAACAACAAAATTAAATAATATTCCTATAATATGAGCATGTTTATATTCCCTATCATTCATATAAATAATATGTTTAGCTTCATTACTTAGGGCAAGGGAAATCCTACGTTGAGGAAGTTTGTTTGTTTTTCTAGCATCATTAACATTTGTTTTGATCACTTTTTATTTGGTCATATGTTGGTGTATATTATTGTTGGATTCAACTTGGTGAATGGGAAGTTAATGCCTTATGAGTTTGGTTGTTTTAAGTTTGTTGTGAATTAAGCTATCCTAATGGTAAAACACTCATGGTAAGCCCTATAAGAAGCCTTTTTCATGTATAAGGATATTCAATGTATTGGATAACTGAAATAAGATGCATGTATCTTCCATTAAAGTTAAACTATTATTGAGTTCATAAGATGCATGTTGTTTAACCTTAAAATCTAGATTGAGGACATCTAGGGTTAAATAGGTAGAGATAGCCTAGGCCATAATGGTGATAAACTATCTTTATAGCAGGCCAATTAATTATAAAACTCAGATAAAACATATACTAAATTTACCATGTTGAGATATACTAAAATGAAAAAGTACAACTATGCTAGATATTGCAGTGATAATGAAAACAAGACACTTGGTTTTGATGCTAATACAGATCTAGATTTGGAACAAAAAAAAGTAGATTGGATATGGGTTCTAGACCAATTTCCTGATTTTGGAAATTGTACGTCTGGAGTTGCAGACACTTGCGTTGACCTAGGACAGTTGTATTGACGCTTCTATTTGGATCAGAGGTAGGTGTCCAGTACAAAATACCTATTGAAATTGAATGCGACCACCTGAATGCTTCTGAGTTTTATGTCACCTTTGCTCTGATGCATTTAGATCTAAATCAAGGATTGTCACTCGTCAAATAGAAAAACCCTAGTTCTTCATCTTCATAGGGAAAAATGGGTAAGCGGGCACATGGTGTCGATCTACCCTAAAAATCCCTCTATCAATGAGCGCTACCTACATATCCAATACTCCGAAGAGGGCCTCAAACTTATGTAGTTTTTCGCTACGTGTTGGCTTGTGTGTGTATTATGGAATGTGTGATAAACAAGTGTATAGAGTGACCTAGCTTGTAACTTGGCAAATGTGGCTCATGGAGTGCTCCTTCAGTACTTCATACCTATAGATGTGTTGTCCCTATGACTGATATGAAAATAGGAGAAAATATGGAAGTTGTGCTCGTTTGAGTTCTTTTGGTAAGTTTCCTTGTTAGTAGATAAGAAGTTGCTAGGTGTGTATTGAGTGAAAAATGAATGAGGATTGATCTTGTACAGTATATTTATACTAATCCCTTTGGAGAATATCTTTCATTAAAGCACTTAAGTCGACTATAGGAATATGTTTTCTTTGAAAATTGAATGACTTTAGGGCATTGGACACTTACATCGGGGAAAGACACTTGCATCGACATAGGCCCCTGACTAGGACACAAGTGTCTGGGAAGCAAAAAAGCAGGTACAAGTCCAAAACTTGCAGAGATGGAAGATAAGCAGGTTTATAGCATTTTGGACAAGATAAAAGGCCTAGGTCATTAGAATGACATTGATCGCACTAAAAGATAAACAATTTGGCACAAAGTAATAGTGTATGCGATCCTTTCGACAGTAGAAAAGGTCTAGAAGTTGAAGGTACATCCATGATATATATTTGCCAAGTGTACAAGATTGAAGTGTTATATAATTTAGAAATAGTGCCTACACATGTTTTTCCATTAAAGTTAAACTACTATTGGATTTAGTTTAGGATGTTTGTCCATCTGAATTAAAAACAGCCTAAGTTGCCGATATGGATACGGGTACGGATACGGGTGCGAGTATGGGATACAGAGATACGACAATTGTTTTTTTGGGGGTTTGGGTACAGCTGGATATGACCGTACAAATATATATATATATATATATATATAATTAAAAATATAAAAATATAGTCATATAAGCAAAATTAACCACATAATATGCATAGAGGAAACAAAATAACTTCAAATAAGTTATATAACCACAAAATATATACTCATAACTCAATGCCAAATATCATAATATTCAATAGTCGAACTTATATTAGTTTTATAAATTATAACAGGTACATGGTGCAAATGTTACAATGTATGGACAAAAATAGAGACAAATCAACGTTCTCATTGTTCACTATATAGTATATGCTTCTTCCCCTGCAATGTCTTCATCATCATGTGGTTCATTAGAACCACAAGCAGTAGCAGTGCCACTCCCACTAGCTCCACTGTGCAAGTCGTGTGAAGCATTGTCTAGCTCCGTGTCAAATAAAAAAATGTAAGGGAGGCATCTAAATCAACAATCTCTGGGTTCACATCCCACAACTTTGTTGGCCCTTCCTTGTATTGAGGTTGTTTATGTGAGAGAAGATGTAAGTTGGAATGCACATAAACCAAATCTTCTACCTTTTTTGCAGTCAAATTGTTGCATTTAACTGAATGGATAAAGCCATAGCTATCCCAACTTTGCTCAGCTGAAGAGGAACTTGCAACCTATTGAAGCCACAAAGAGAACTAGAATTTATAAAAAAATTAAAATTAAAAGACTAAAACTTAAAACTTAAAACAAAACATCGAAAAGGTCAAAAGAAGGGTAGAATAAAAAAATTAAAATCTTGTGAAATAATTTTTATTGCAAGTGGTTGAAGGTGGGTGGATGCTTGCCCATAGAGGTACCACCAAAAGTGAGCATTCATCTTGTACTTGTCACGGATAGCACCAAGGGAGTGACCCATCGAGGATATGAAATGCACAAACTCTTCTCTAACTTGGTCTTCTACCTTTGGATTGGGAAAAATTCTAGAGAATGCTGCCTTATAGCCCTTGGCAACCTCAACATCCCTATACGGTGCGATCCTCCTGGGCAAAGAAAGAATCTCTGCACTGTAGTATTTGGGTGTCAAAACAAAAGCAAGAAGATGTAATGGGGTGGTCATTTTGTTCCACCTTTCAACGAGATGCGATTGCACTTCCTTGAAGAACTTCTCCGTGGGATCTTACTCTTTAGCATTTATGATAGATTAATGTTCTCAATCATTGAGTCAATTCCATCACAAATCTCACCCAAACATGGATGATCCATGTCCACATATCTCAACATGCTGACGATGGGCTCAGTAAAACTCAACAAATACTCCACACGTTCCCACCATGCATCATCAAGAGTCCACTCTTTCACCTTTATGGCCCTCTCACTGTTTGCCTGCCTCCATACGCCCCAAAGGTTGTTGATGACCATGCTACTCAATGCCTCACACACCTTAACAAGTCGTCTCGAGATGATGGTGTGTGAGGCAAATCGAGTCTCAGCAACCTAATACAAAATTAAAACAAATTGAAATAATTAATAAACTTAAAAAATTGTTCAAAAATAAAAACACTACAAATTACAAACATATAAGTTATAATATGAAATTAAATCAAGAGTTACCTTCAACAACTGTAATTTTGAGGTCTTAAAGATGGCTTGGGACATGTGATGGTTGGTTATGAACATTTGGATCTCATTCACCTCCTCATAGACTTGTTTGATCCAGTCAATTTTTGTCCCCAACTTTTGCAACATAAGGTTGAGGGAATGAACGGCACAAGGTGTCCAAAATATATGCCCATACCTTGCCTCCACCAACATGCCCGCAATTTTGCAATTTTTAGCATTGTCCGTTACAATTTGAACAACGTTTTGAGGCTTCATTGCTTCAATGGACTCTATCAGGATGTTAGTAATGAATTGTGCATCATTCACTTGCCCCTCACAATCAACGGCCTTCAAAAACATTGCCTCTATAGAGCTCATTGCAATCACATTAATCAATGGCCTATTTGTCGTATCTTCCATCCATCGAAAATGATGGACGCCCTTGTTTCGATCCATGAATCCCTGATGGGCTTCAATGCATCTTCAATGTGTTTTTTCTTTTGTCAATAAGGTGATGTGCACCTTTTCATAACTTGGGGTAACAAATCCTTTAGGGGCAACATTGATAGATCTCACCATTTCTTGCCAGTATGGTGATCTAACAGTATTAAATGACAGTCCACATGCGTAAATACAACGCGCGATGCTCTGCTCCACTATCTTTCTGGAGTCATTTGGATTGCCCTCTCCAATGGCCCTGTATCTTTTGTTCTTTTGCGACCAAGAAGTGAATCCTCTTCTTCTTCGGCTGCAACAGGTGTAGCAAGAAAGGGGTGTGATGGGGTCACCACACTAGCACGAATTGGATCAACAGGTGGTGATCCTTTTTTTTTCAAAGGATGCTTCGATCTTTGCCTCACAACAACGTCTGCCTCTTCTTGCTCTTTGATGTATGCAACGATTTTTCCCTGTGGCAAGCCCTTTCCCGACCTTCCACCTATGCTTGGCCCACCACAAATTTTGATTCCAGTTTCAGAAATCGCACACAAATGAGCTTTCACTCGACTATACGAGCTCTTGAATTTACCGTTACACTCTGAGCAAAGCCAATGAAAACACCTTCCACCAGGGATTTGTTCTAATATTGTCACATAAAGGGGCATTCGTGGATCAGATTTGGGGGTTATCACTTGCCCCACCAAACTAGCACTTGTGCTCTAAGACATTTTAATTTCTGACAAATCCGTATAAGCTTATAGCTCCAGTCCTGGTACAAAATAAAAAATTGCTATTAAAATTTAATAGTAAAAAGTTAAAACTTAAAAAAAAAAATTACTATTAAAATTAAAAACATAATCAATTTGTATTTAATATTTGTGAAAATAATGGTTAATAAATATTAAAAAGTAAAATATATAAAATTTAAATATAATTATATAAACAAAATAAAATATTTAAATATTAACAAACTTAAAATTAAAATACTAATAATTATTAATAATTAATAAATTATAAATAAAACAAAGTAATTCATATATTAATATTTTGAATACTTTAAAAGTTAAAAAGTTAAAATATCAAAAATATAAATATTATTATTAACTATATTAATATATATTATAAATTATAATTTGATATTTATATTTAAATTTAAAACATTTTATGGTATAAACTATAATATTATGACATGTTTTAAAATTTTAAATATAATATTAATATTTTATAATTGAAACTAATTTAGATATAATAATTTAAAGTTTAAACTATTATTATTAAATAGTTAAATTTAAAAGTTAAAACTAAAAGAAAAAAATAAAATAAAATTACCTACCTACAACCTGGACCGGCGAGCAACTGGCGACGGCAACAACAGCGGATGGCAGCAACGGCAGAAGCCGGAAGGAACAAACACACACAGGAGCGGTGGAAGGAACAAAAGCAGACGGGCGGCGGAATGAATTAACACGGGGAGAGTTGGCTACGCTTTTCACTACAGTTTTACCCTTTTAAAGTTACGCTTTTGACTAGGGTTTGACTTTAAAATTTTTTAAAGTGAAAAAATAATTTTAGAATGCTTTTTTATTTGTCGATCCGCAGGGGATACAGCCAAGGCACGTCTTGCCCCTTGCGGATATGGCCAAATATGTCCATGGACATATCCGGCTGTATCTGCAGGGGGCAAGATGTGCCCTGGCCGTATCCATGGACATATCTGGCCGTATCCACAGGGGGCAAGACGTGCCCTGGCCGTATCCCCCACATGGACATATCCGGCCGTATCCGCAGGGGGCAAGACGTGTCCTGGCCGTATCCCCTGCGTATCGTACCCACTTCGTACCGTATCGCCACTTCCTGGCGTATTTGGAACTCTGGATTGTGGTATTCGGTAACGTAGAAAACAACTCTCCCATTTAATTAAGAATTACATACGTGACTTTATTTGAAACATTTGGCATATTTAGATACTGTTCAAAATTTTAATGCTGAGTGAACCACACATATTTGATTTATCATTACTTTAAATGGTTTCCGAATTTTTTTGAATGTCAATGCTTTATTGACATCAAGGTAGACATCCTACATTTATTTTATCAACACCCATAAAAAGCTACACTTGTTTTCATACTCTATTTTTTGTGTGTGACCATGTTTTATGCTTGTGTACTATTGTGTTTTTTTTTTGGGAAAACATTGAATAAGAAATCTTTACCTACAAATGCTTGAACAATAAGTTTTGATGTCATTTTCAGAGTCCAATGGAAACTTTGATGTTGTGGCTCTTGCAAAGAAGCTTTAGGTACCCCATTTACTTTTATTTTCTTAACAACATTCTTATTAGTGATGCCAAATGTCAAGTTTATGAGTTTTTATCAATTTCTTATTTCAAGTACATTCGATATTTTAACTACCAAAACAAGCTGGTTTTCGTCTAGTGTTAAGGTCTTCCCAATTGTTCTTGCATACTCCTTGTATGCATGGAGTTGCTGCAAGGTTCTTATTTTTATTCTCACTATGATTTTTCATGATTACATGGACAGGTTCTATGGTTTGTGTAACTCTACATGATTTGGGTTCTTTTGAATCATCATTTCACCTGTGAGCTTGTATGGGTAGGTTCATGTTTTTGACTTTTTAAAGGTGATTCTGACATGTAAAATATTTTCTCTTTTGATGATGCCATAGCTTAGGTCAAGAAGGCAATGGAGGTATCATTTGGAAGTCAATTATGTCCTTTCAGTTGTCTAATTTTTTACTTAATCTTATGCACTAATTAAGTGAGTAACTAGGCTTAAAATTATGGTTCCCAAGTGATATGTAATATCCCCAAATGGGATCGAAATACTTAAATTTGGATTTTTCCTTAATCCTATTTATTGGAAACTATATCATTGATATTTTCATCAATTTTTTATGGACTTATAAACATAAATCAAATATAACAAATTTCTGATTTCAAATACTGAATTCTTGATTTCTGTCTTATACAAATATTCCGAACAAGAATAGTCAAATAATCAAAGTGAAGTACAAGTGTAACTTTTGAATGAAGTTACCATAATAGGCTTCAAGGGTTTTCATCCATGAGTCTAATTACAAATGAGGGTTTTCGTCCTCAAATGCATTATCGGAGCTGCTGCCCAAATATGAATATTTATTGAATAAAAATCCAATCATGCTCTTTCTCCACGAAATTCATATCATAAATACTCTTCAAGTGGCTTTTCCCAAATGACATGAATTCCCAACGAGCGGCGTCCCTTGAAACCTCACATGGGGCGACTTTCTCTGGGTGTTGTTCCTTCATTGTGGTGCCCCATTCATGAGGGATGACTTCATCCTTTACATTTTCTTTATTTAAAAAAAAGGGACATTACAGTCCTCCCTTCCCAAAATTGCTTGTCCTCAAGCAATTGTAAGTTGGGATGCTCTAAAATGGTCCTTCCTTCCCAAGCGGCATCCTCAATAGGTAATCTTTCCAACAGACCAAGTATTCTTTGATGCTTCTATTTCTTAACCTCTTCTCACAGACCTCCAGGATTGCTTCTAGTATTAAGATCAACTTGCCCTCTTCATCTAATGGGGGTAACTCCATAGAAGAGATAATATGTTGTCCAAGTGCCCTTTTTAGACACGAAACACGAAAAACATTATGTATTCAGCTACATCCTGGTAATTCCAATTTGTAAGCAACCTCTCCCACTACCATGACTTTATATGGGCCATATAATCGTGTCTTGAGTTTTTCAGCTCCACTTTGCTTGATAGAGGATTGCTTGTAGGGCTGTAATCGCAAACACACCATATCTCCCACTTCAAATTCCCTTTCTATTCTATGCTGATTTGCATACAACTTTTGTTGATTATATGCCTGTTGAAGATTGTCCTTGAGAGTTCTAAGGATATCTTGACTTTGTTGGATCAAATCCTTAGCTCCCGAAACTCTACTATTTGAAATGACCAAGTCCACGAAGGAATTTTCATTGTGTCCATACAAAGCTTTGAAAGGTGTCATTCCAATTGACATGTGATAAGAGATATTATAGCAAAATTATCTTAAATGCATCCATTTGATCCATGCATTTTGTTGTCGTGAGACATAATTCCTTAGGTACCCTTCAATCCACTTATTCACTACTGTTTAACCATCTGTTTGAAGATGATAACTTGTACTTGGGGTCAATTCAGTGCTTGCTAGGTGCAAGAGTTCTTGCCAAAATGAACTCATAAATATGTTATCTCTGTCACTAACAATTTCTTTGGGAGCCCCTGTAATTTAAATATTTCTCAAAAAAATATTCTAGCTATCAAGGGGGCATCATACTTAGTGGAAAGCGAAAAGAAATGAGCATACTTTGTCGAATGGTCAACAACTACAAATAGGCTACTCTTTCCTTGAACCACAGGGAACCCAGTAACAAAATCCATTGAAATACCTTCCCATTTTTGAGTAGGAATGGGCAATGGTTGTGACAATATTTCTAGAAATTCATGCTCTATCTTGTTTCATTGGCATGTAGAACACTCTTGAATGTACGTGAAAACTTCACCCTTAAGCCCTTTTCAAAATAACCTATCTCTTGTTTATATGTCTTAAAATAGCCTAGGTGGCCAACCAATGCACTGTCATGAGCGGCCTTTAAAATTTTATGCTTAATCTTCAATTCTTATACCAAAATGATCCTATTTTTATAAAGAATGAGACCTTCTACTACCTTGTATCATTCGCCTCCCATCTTCCCCTCTAAGATAGCATTAGCGACACATTTTTGACATACTCGATTGTTATGAAAGCCTTCCAATCAGCTGAAATCATAGCCATGGAGCACAAATAAGGTTTTCTTGATAATGCATCTGCCACAATATTATTTTTTCCTTTCACATATTCAATATCAAAACCAAAGGCTTGGACCTTGCTCACCCATTTTTGCTGTCTATCATTCAGATCTGTTTGACTTAATAAAAAATTTTAGACTATTATGATCCATCCTTATCATAAATTTATCGCATACAAGGTATTGTCAGAACTTGGCTAGTGCATGCATGATTGCCAACATTTCCTTGTCGTAGATAGAGTACTTGGGTTCATGTTCTTTAAGTTTTCTGCTTTCAAATGCAATTGGATGACCTTAATGCATTAAAACAACACCTATTCCTTCCCCTGATGCGTCACATTCCATCACAAAGGGTAATGAAAAATTAGGTACATCCAAAACTGGACATGAACTCATTTCTGGTTTAAGTTTATCAAATGCTGATTGAGCAATTTCAAAACAGTAAAAGGCTTCCCTTTTTGTTACATGCTCATTGGCGATTGTGTATTTGGCTTAAGCTTTGAAAATCAATAAAATACTGAATTTTGCATCTCTTATATGTTGTTTCATTGTGCAAATTTCTGAGTTTCAATCATATTCGTGGATATCTAACTCCTTTTGGCCTGATTTCAGTTGAATTGTGAGCCTTGTCATCCTTTTTTGTAGTTTTTATCTCTTTGCCATGCCTATGTGTAGCACCTTGTAGGAGTTGTGTGAACACAATTAGTCATAAAATGTTTTCTTGTGTTGATATAATCAAGTAGAAAAGTTCTCTAGACCATTGGTGCATCACCTTTGTACTTTCAGTCATTTCTTCTCCCCTTTTCCTTGTGAGGCAGCTAGTTTTAGGATTGTTAAATAAGTGTTCTAGGGTTGCAAGCTGATCTTACATCAAATGCACTTAGTGTAGGAAGGAAGCTAGCCTTCCCCAGACGTTCATCTCAAGGAGCCAAGGTCCCACAACTTGTGGATGTTCCCATTGTTGCACTAGATTACCAAGTTGATCATGGGTGTAAGATTCAGGGGACAATAGTTCTTTGTAGTAAAAACACTTCCACTTTGACTTCTTTTTCATGTTACTATTTTTGGAGGATTCTTTAGATGAACTGCTAGCATTAAATTGTCTTCCCTTGCCCTTGAACCTGCATTGAATGCCCTCTCTGTAGCAATTGAAGTTGATGCTTCTGTTTGATTTTGCCTCCATTCTTTATGCATAAGAAGTGTTGACAACTTCTCGAAATCAAGAGTTTGTGTTTCTACAATCAGATACAATGACTCCACAAACAAATCAAATGACAAAGGTATACTATGCAATACCAACACAACCTTATCTTTATCATCCTTTGGCTTCTCAATGACAAATAGTTGATCACAAAGATCCTTCAAAAGTAGGAGATACTCAGAGATAAAACTTTCATCTTGCAGCTTAGTGGAAAATAACACATTAAATCCCTTCCGGCTTCTGTTGCTTAATATTTAATCGTTAAATTCTTCCACAATTCAGAGGCAACAATAGCATTTCTAACCTTTGGTACTAAATTATTAGCAACTGACAGTTTTAGCAACATTTATGCCTCCCTATACCTTTTATGATAGACTTCAACATTATTTCCAGGTCATTGGTGTTTACCTAAAGATAGTTTGGTCAATATTTTTATACTCACACATAGTATGTATCTTGTGACACCACAAACTATAGTTTTTACCAGTTAATTACTGTGAATCAGGAAGTAACAAATGCTGAATACAAGCCATTTCACTTTGAAAAAGACGTTTTTGACCACTGAAAGTTTTGTTTAGGAAAAATGGCAAGACTTTTTATAGAAATTTCTTCACTACTATTTTCGTTTCCCTAATCTAGACAATGTTGCAAGTGTTTAGGCCAAAATTCCCTTCCCAAGGAAAAGATACAATATTAATTGCCTTCTAGGCTCCTTACAACAAATATGTAAATGGTTTTATAAAATTTATCACATTATAAACTTTTAAAACTATCAAATAAAACTTAATAGTAGAAAATATTAGATTTTGCCCTAAAATTTATAAAGCAAACCATATAGTAAATCTTTTATAAAAGATTATTAGCATGGTTGTACGTCAATAATGGAAAAGAGTTGTGCCTATGCTTAAGACTGCACCCACGTATTGCTTTTTCTGACAATGGCTGCACCTTAAAGAGCTTTCATGCCAACCCCTCGGAGTTTTCTACACCAATAAATATCTTCAGGTGCCATAGAACAACAGTCACACCCTTGGTCTGATTGTGGGTTGTGCCTCACCTTCTTTGCTACGCCCTTCAACTGCACTGTCACGCTCATAGAAGAAATACCATTCTCTTACACAACAGAAACTTAAACCCGCTCTCCACAGTGCTGCTCCATTTTTTCTTAGCAAAAAAAACAACACTTCTCCGGGGCACTGTGCTCCCTCATGATGTCTTTTCTTTCTAACAGGTGCACCTTGTATTGCTGCATCCTCTCTCAGTGCACTTGCACTTCTATGCAGCAGCAAAAGAGTGAAATCTGGTTTCAGAAAATGTTTGTTGTGCCTCGCCTCCTTCCAACGCCTCTGTCACTTGCTGTTTATGCAATGCCTTTGCTACTTGCTTTACATTTGGCTTTTATCCTTTAGGAGACCTCTCACGCTTGTATTATTGTGTCTAACTTCCGTGCAGATTCACATAGGGTGTGCCTCACTACTGGAACACTTCCTCCCTTACCAGATTTTACTTCACAAAGACTCTTCCTTTGCAAGCTTACATATAGGGTCTCCTCTATAAGTTTCACGTCTCCTTTTTCGAATAAGCTAAGCAAATAATAAAAATAATATTCTAAGTTGTTCCAGTGACCTTATTAAAATGACAGCTTAATATTATTTTATTATTAAAAGTTTAGATCCAATAAAGTGATGTTATAAAGTGACGCTAGGCATGGGGTCCAACATGATATTATTTTAAAAGGTTCTTAAGCCACTTTAATTATATTTTGGAGGAAAAGGAGAAAATATAAAATAATATTTTATTTTCCCAAAAGTATCTATAAAAGAAGGGTTTGGGCAAAAAGAGAAGGGATTCAGTGATTATCAAATTCTCTCTATTGATTGAGCTCTCCAGTTCATCAACTTTTCAACTCGAGGACGAAAACCTTTTTGTTGGAAGCGGATTGTGAGGATGAAAACCCTCACCTTTCGGGTTAGGTTTGAAAACGCAAATACTCTAAACATTCAATGTAATTTCATTCTGAAATTATGTATGCACTTCATCGAGTTTTTAGAAGATTTGGTGCTAGGGTTTCAAAATATTGGCACTAGGGTTTACCAATGAATTCGCAACTAGGGTTTTAACAACAAATTCGAAGCCAATGATTATTCCAATAAATCAGCATAGGGTTTACACCAAAAATTGGTGTAGTATTTACAATTGGTAGCCAGTAATTTTTGTCAAAAATCAACAATCAGAAATCAATGCTGGTTTTAAGGAGATCGCAGCCATTTTCAGGAAAGCTGCAGTCATTCTGTACAATAGAAAATTAGTATATGGTTTACAATAGGGTACAACAGGGTTTTAAGTAGAAACAACCACAATAGCATCTAATTCACCCATCCACGAACAACTAAATCACAAGAAAGTCATTTGTCTTTTTGTCTATCATTGTAAGTTGGAAGTCCATGCAAAAATAAAGAATCATATTGTAATCTCTTTGAAAGTTTTAATAAACATACGATTCTCAATTATATGCGTTGAAATAAGTAGAGTATTTTTGGGTTCATTTAAGGTTGCAAATTAGTCACTTGATATATTAAGAATTTTAAAAGGGGTTCTCTTGATATTCCATAATTGTTTTAATTGGTCCAGAAAGGGATATTTTAATAGGCACCCGAATGGCTCTAATACTATATTATTTTATTGGTAGAAGCCATAAGAATTACAATGAAGTGGCTAATTAAATAGCTAGAGGAATTCCTACAAACTAGGAAGCAAAGTAATCTACACAACAACCTATGAGCTAAGAATACCTCAAGCATCTGTGGAATTATAATAGCAACAAGTAGCCATTATTTAGGTTTTATTGTAGATTGGCGAAGACTAGAGAATTATCTAATCCAAATAATCTAATGGACACTTCATAAGTTGGTATATGAATATCCATGTCTCAGATCTGAACTTCCTCGGATTCTTGGAATTTATCCACATTTCTCTTTTGCCCTCATGGATGGAGTGCAAATATTCTTGGGAGGTCCAAGGTTTTGTACCTCTTTCTTTGCAGTTGTCTTTCTTGCACCTTTGCTGCATCCTCAACGAGATATGGTACTCTTTTTCCTTGTAGTTTGCTTCTTGGGTTTTGCTACCAGAGTAGCTCATAGGGGTTGAGTATCAATTGGTGCTTCTTGTGCTCTCTACATGAGTTCTTCCTTCAACATTCTGTAGTTGGTGATGAATGACTTTTCCCTAGGTGGTTGTATAATTCCAATTTGCACTTGAATTATTGTTAAATCTTGGTTTGGATAAAAACTAAGTAGCCGATACGGGTATGGGTGTGGGTACAAGTATCGGGTACGTGGATATGGGGGATTTTTTTGGGGGGGTTTGGGTACGGCTAAGTACGGCAGTACAAAAATATATATAAAAAATATAGTCATATAAGCAAAATTAACCACATAATATGCATAGAGGAAACATAATTATTAAAATAACCACAAAAAATACTAATAATTCAATGCCAAATATCATAATATTCAATTGTCGAACGTAGATTAGTCTTATTACAAGTACATAGTGCAAATGTCACAATGTATGGACAAAAATAAAGACAAAAAAATGCGTTCTCTGCAGTTTGGTGAAGATTACAATGAGATGATCTGGTGTTAAATTAACTTAAGACCATGGCCTATTCTCTTCTTCGAGCTTTTTCACGAGTTGAGCTTTCGTATTATACCTATGCAAATGATCTTACTATATGTACTGCACAAAAAGAGTCTTGGAGAACCATATTTTTGGGACATAGAGGATAAGCAAAAAAAGACATTATTGATTTCAACCTCTCCCACATCTTGATCATGTTACATAAATTTATTCCCTTTATTTTGGCAAGGCTGAAACATGATCAAATAACTGGAAGACTTGCTGACTTGCTCTGGCAAACCTTCGTAGCTGTTATATACAGCCCTAATAAAGAAGATATAGATGAATCGACTGAGGCTCACGTTTTGAAAACACAGCCAGCCATTGAAACAACAAGAGTGAACAAATATGCAATGGGAGGTAAAAATGCAATGAAAGGTACATGTGTTGTTATCTTTTGATTAAATGAGTGTAATTCATGCTTTTAGGGTTGCAAATGCACTTTAAAATGTTTTTAAATGTTTTTTGAGGTCCATATTTGACTTTGACCGGCAAAATAAGGAAGAAACGATTAAAAAATACGCTTTTTTCTAGGGGGTACGCCATCCCTATGCCCAGGGTACCCCCCAACCCCTGCGAGTACGCTTGGGTACGTCCTCAGACATGCCCAGCCATACCCGTAGGGGCTGGGGCATACCTTGGATGTAGGGCTGCCGTACCGCTCCCCGTACCCATACCCAAACGTATCATACCCGTACCCGCTAGGGCTTACAGGCATATCCGGTAACGTAGGATAAAAATGAATAATTCAAAAAATTCTTCTTAAAAAGTATTATAGGGATTCTGAGCAATTCATCATTGATTATCGTTATCTTTTTTACCCACACTGAAAATGCATCCTATTGTGTGATATTACCTCTAGTTGCTGTTGGTGTCTCTACCCTATGCTCAATTGGATTTATGGCTTATAGTCAAGGTCCACTTTTACAGTTCCTTTAGGGTTTCCCACCATGTATACATGATTAACACCAACAAGGAATTGTACAGGAATTTGGTTTTCTCTCCCTTTTGCAATTTCTGAATTTTCTGGAGGAGCTTGTTTGCAAGATGGTTTGTCAAGTTATATTTTTCCCTTGAGCCATTTCTTGTGCAATTGCAAGACCACTCACTAAAATCTCATTATATCCTCATATTGAAAGCTATCATTTTTGTTCCAATATGTTTGCTGTAAATTGGAAATCTGTATGTAAAATATTTGTTTGATATGGAGGGATAGACACTCCCTCATTTGGAAACCCTGTCGCAGAACTTAGGACCCCTAAGTTGATTTAAATTCACATTTGGACTGTTAGAACAACTGCTCCCTGTGAGATGTTGATCAATACCAATTGGGTTAAATCCTCAAGTGGTCTATAAGACCCCAAAGTATGGTAGGGTCAAAGCCTTTCCATATCCTCAAAGTACTGAATTTTTGCCTTAAGCCGAAGGTTTGACCCTCCAACAAGATGTTCACATATGTTTTTTTGTAGGTCTGGTTGAATTGCGTCCTTAGCAAATGGAGGGACTTCTGTGATATTCATCCTCTAATTCTCATTGGAAATGTAAAGCATATCCTTCCCATCCTCGGTCCATTTTTTGTACACTGGCAGTGCCGTATTTGTTGGATTATGCATGTCAACTTTCAAGCCTGATTTTGGCCAGGCATTGACAAACACTGCAATGGTGCTTCTACCCTCCCCGACTTGTGTGACTCTCCACTTTTCCTTGCTTGGTGGCTGTGGCTTCATACTGAATATGCTTGTTGTGCAGCAAACCCTAGCTTTCTCACAACTCTTCAAAACCTCACTCGAAATTTGCACAATAGTCTGATTCTTGTGAATTGTCTACTATCTGAAATCCTCTATATAGTTTTTGTTAGGCCTCTTGCTGAGCTGTCATGCACTTTTGCTTAGTTGTCTTCAAATTTGAATACTGATTGTTTCACCCTTTTTGTGCCTTTTGCACTAGTCATTTTTTTCCTTTGTTTTTGTACTTGTATTTCTCACTCTTGTAGCAACCATTTCTACATTTAATGTTTCTTCTAATGCGAATGTTGAGAAGGATTACATTTCACATTCCTCACAATGCTCTCACCGATTAGGATCATACAAATTGTTCTTGCGCTTTATAATGGAATGACAAGAAATGGAGGAGTTAAGTGACAAATATAGAATTCTCTAGCCGAATTCATGATTTTCCTCTTCGTATGATGCCTGTGATTGCCTCTCAATTCTGGATGTGACACCCATGGCTAATTTAGGCCTCTTTTCTAATTTTCACAAGAAATTTGAATAATTTCGTTGGCACAAGTACAACCATTACAGGTGACACAGGTTCACATGAAAGATAAATTTGACATGGATTTAAGCATTGAGATTATTCACTTGTTCCTTTTAGTTTCCCACCACCTTTCATTATTATGGGTTACGTTGTGATCAATAGAAGTTCCTATGTGGCAGGCCCATGTGAGCAAGACATGATCCCCATGAAGCGTGTGGATTTATCAAATGTTGACCAGTTATCAAGTACAGTGACCGAGTCTCATCCATGCCTACAATAGTCTATGAGTGCTACAGTTGATTTATGGAAATCCATGGCTGGCTCCATGCTCCTTTTGATGGTCTGAGTCCATCTTGTTTTATGTTTTCCTGGAACATGCTTGGACTAGAAAGACACTATTTCCGTTAACAAATGTTACCATGAGTGTGCAGAGCCCCTTACTTTTTAAAACACGACTGGGATCCATACTCTTATCCTTGTGTGCATCTAAAGCCTCAAATATGGGGCCCTTCCCATATTCCATCTAGTTTGTGATTTCCCATATCGTGAGAGCCTAAAGTCAAATCTTGATGCACCTCCTATCATACTTCCAAATGCCAATAGATCTGTTGTGAATGAATTTTGTCTTTTAACCAGGGCACCAAAGTTTAGGCTAGGGATGAATAGAATTTTGTTTACGAGTGTAAAGGCTGATCTAGGCAGATTTCGGGGCAATCTTTTGTCAGACTACTTACAAACTAGTAAGTCACCTTGGCATGGTCATGTCTCCTTGATCATTGCTTGAAATATGAAACTGCAATGTGTGTTGGAAAGCTTAAGAAACAAACAATGTCTGAATTTTTATATTTTCTCAGAGATCTTTAAAAATGTCAACCTAGACACAATGTTTTTTGTGGGGCCTAAGACATAAATGTTAACGGGTTTCATGAAAAAACAGGGTTTGGAACTTGCTTGGTAAATGCCAACCGCACCTTGGCATTTCATTGTTCTGCAGCTCTGTTAGTAAACTCCAACAACATTCAAATGGGGTTGGGATTGGCGAGTTGATCCAAATCAGGTCATGAAGAATGTTGTAATCAAGGTTGTTAGGGTGCACATACCTAACTAAAATTGGGGTGCACCCAAGACAAACCTGCACTTGATATGTGTGTGCAGGTGCAAAATACATCCAAATCCGTACCTAGCACAACTAAACACACCTTGGCGCACCCAATGCAATTAGAGAAATCTTACCCACATCCCATTAAAAAACACGTTAATATATAAAAAATGAAACTGAGAAGGAAAAAAATGAAAAAAATAATATTTAATTTCTTTTTTACCAATTTTTTTGATGATGTTATGTTTCAAGTTTCAACTTTCAAGTTTGATGCTTGAGTTCAAATGTGACAACATACCCAAGTTTTTATTGCATCCAAGTTTTGGGGGTATGCACTCTACATACCCCTGCACCCTTGCACCTTGGGCTCCTCTGCACACTCGCACTTGGGTACCCAAGTTTTGGGAGTTTGTACTGGGCCCTGCGTAGCCCTTGCACACGCACACCCATGTAACCTTGGTTCTAGTTCAGTTCAATTGATGTAATCAGACCAAGTACATAGTTTAAATGACTAATGAAGTGTTCTAAGACATGCTCACTGGCTCCATGAAGCAGAATTGGACAAACATAAATGCAAAAGCAGGACAAAGGCAAAAACAAAGAAGTGCAATAAGGATCAAGGATGATCTGAACATTCTAGGGCCCACAACGATTATGAAATCGAGCTGAAACAAGGGTTATGTGCACTAGGGTATTTTTTAAGGAATGATAATTTTTTAGAAGTGTCTAATTGTAGGCAAATATTTTTATATTGAAACCTATGAAATCTATGTATGGCAGGCAAATTCCAAGAAAAAACATAAAATTTACTACTTAAATGTATATTTTGACGAATGTAACAACTTTATGGACATTTTATAGGAAAATTGGTCGAATTTTTTTTCAACAATTTGTTCATTGGCAAATCTAAATTTTGGGAAATTTGTCAAAAAATAGCCAATTGGCAAAAGATAGCCCCTAAAAAATACCCTAATGTGCACTAATTCAGCTTGAGGTGAATCCATTTGGTTGAAATAATGTTTCGGGCTCGAGCCAAATCCATACCATGCAAGACAAAATTATAAACTCAAGCATCCCAAACGGAAGGTAAAACATTTATCCTTTCCATCTCTTCGGTGATTTCGGTGTTTGGGGTCTATATCTGATTAGTTTGCTCAAATGTTTGTGTAAATATAGATCTTGGGGTCATGTATTCTTCATTCTGGAGTTGTAGGATGTGCATACAGCTAAGTAGAGAAGCAAGTTGTTTAAGCAAGTTTTCAGAGCAAGGAAAGCTTGTAGAGCATTGTAGGAGTGCTGCAAAAGTTCCGTAGTGTTCTTGGATGTTTCATGGAAGCAATTGGCTTGTAAATTTTACAGGATGATGGTAGAGATAAGGCATAACCCCACTTTTATGGATATTTTTCACATTTTCTCCATGGTAAATTAATGTGTTTATACTGCTTTCCATGTGTTGCTTCAGTCATTTACTTGCTTAATTTTAGTTTATGCAACAACTTTATTCAATTTCCACCATTAAGGCATCACAATTCGAAGGATAAATATTTTTTAAGCGTGTTAAAGGACAGCATGTACAAATCAATGATATCAGATTTCAGTATGTTTAAGATTTGTATTGGTGACTTAGGAATGGAATATATATCCTATTTACAATTCATGGGTCTTGCATAGCCTGAATTACAGCCCCCACAGAGCTAGCGGCTCCTAACTCGAGAGTTGGGCCCTGAATAAGTTTGTTTTCATCCATTTAAGCAACTCAGGAGAGTTGGGCCCTGAATAAGTTTGTGTTTATCCATTTAAGCAACTCAGGAGAGTTCGGTCCTGAATGAGTTTGTGGTCATCCAGTTAAGCAGCTTAGGATCCTTAATGCCTTCTTTCAGGGCTCTCTTCAAAGTTTCCACGGAAACCTCTGTAGGTCATGACCCTGGTACCTTCATCAACAATAATATTTTTCTCAACCAGGTTTCACAGTTTTATGTCTTCCTCCAAGCCATTATGTGCTTTTTGAACAACATCTAGGGTGTAATAGTGAAGAAAGTTTTTGGTCTTCCCCTTAACTACCTCTTGGCTTTCTTCAATGGCATGGTTTTTAGAAATTCCGCTGCTTTTCTTATAGTCATGGGGTACACGTTTTCCATAGTGAGAGGGTTTATCTTGCTCCATACGACCTGCCATTGAAAACATAGGGAAGACAAAATCAAAACTAGACTGCAGAAAATGTGGAATGGTTTGTAGAGCCAGAAAGTGGGCCGTTCCAAAATTTGAGGTCGAAGATATCTGGATGCAGAAAGGGCAAAATCTCGAATTACCTCACTGGAAATAGAGTGAACACAAACCCTTCAGGGCCAAAAATTGACATTTATTTGGATGCCCAGAACCCACTTCCCAAATTCAACTGAAAGCTTTCTCGGAGAGGCAAGAAACCACATAAAAAAGGATGTGAAATTGATTACACCTACCTCCCATGGGGCTTGCTGAGAAAAACCGTGGAAGAGAGCCCCCATGATCCTTTTCTGAGTGCTATTTGGGTTCTTATGCTTTATAACAACAAAGAGGAGCTGGTTGAAAATGAGAGCGGAGAGCTTTGATGGAAGGCTTAAAAGCCTCATGAAAATTCTCACGTGAGAAAGGGTTGAGCTGGCAGCTATTATATTCCCCTCTCAGAATGATTTTATGGTATGAAAGTAGTGGGATTAAATCCCACCAGGGCCAACTGGGCCGTATTAACAAATCATAAGTGTTTATAAATGCTAGTATTAAGGTGGTCCATGACCCTTTTTTCCTTAATAAGAATTTAAAAAAGAATAGGGTCCTCATTTGAGTTTATATATTCCTTTTCCTTCTCATCAAGTCAACACCATAATTGGCCAGGAGATTGGCTGGTCTGTTCTCGCTTCTCCTATCACGACTAAAGCTAGTGTTCGGTAAATCATTTTGAATTTTGACAATGTCCAATACAGCACTTCTGAGGTTCCAATTATTTCTTGACTGAATCGATTATGATCTTCGAATGTACTTCAATGTCTAGCTCTGTCCGTTGAGGGTCCTGAGCAATCTTAAGGCCAAGGTCCGTCCTGTTAATTTGTTGGTACTTTTACCATAATCCTCATACTAAGATAGCAATGCCGAACCCTCATGATCTCTGAATGTTCCACCTCCACCAGCTTATCCTGGATCACCATTAGATTCTTCATCAGGGTTGAGTTTGATCCTCTCTTGATCATGTTTGACCCATTTAACTTCTTTTCTAGGGACTTCAGTTACAACCCCTTTAGCAGGGACTTTACTTTCAAAATATTACCACGACTTAGATTTTATATCTATAAAGTGTACATATTTGAAATGCCATGCATTATTTTAAAATAAAAATAAAATGCCAAGCATTACTTAAGGATTTGAGACAATCATTTATGATGGAGTTCTTAAACCCACCCTTTCGATTTTGCTGCTTATTGTATTGACGCTTGTATGATAAATCTTAGCACCAATTTCTTTCTACCCAGAGACAAATACTTGACATGGGCATTCAACAGGATTGGGAATGTTTATGGCTGTATTGTACTTGACATCGCATGCACATACATGTATTAATCTAAGAGATGGGGTTAATAGTTGCGAAGTAAACATGTATACTCTTGAAACACATGGTTTACAGCTGCTTTGTTAGACTTCTGCCATGTGATATGTGATGTGATAACATAAATTTCACTCTCTTTTTCATACTTGTCCTGCCATGGAGATGTGGACACTAACTGTTGTGGGCGCCTATTGTACTTGCAAATGATATGCACATTCATGGTACTTGCAAAGGATATGCACATTTGTTAGCAAGGTGGGCTGTGGGTCGAATGAACTCGCAACAACAAACGGTGGGTTCAAACTGTGCAGCTCATGATGATAACACAAGGTGGGCACACAACACTTCATTCATTCATTCATCAATATAACATGGAGACTTTACATTCATGCATTCACACCCTCAGTTCTATGTAATTCACAGGCTGATTTCTTGCACTACATATCCAGCTCAGCCCTCTTTTCTATGCACACCTACAACCCTTCCCATCCTTACTATGAGCCACAATGCTCTTATTCTACTTAAGTACTCTAGATTCCAAAACACAAATTCTCTCTCTACTGTAATCCCTCTGTCAAACTGTCTTGTTCAAAGTCTTTGGGGGAACTGACCCCCTTCAAGGTGGAAGTCCTCACAATCTTATGCACACCATATATTTCGCCAACATGAATAACAATAAGTAGTTGATGTCAAGGAGACCAGATTTCCACTTGAACATTTGTTATGTTACAGAACTAGTTCGGAAGCAATTGATCAACTACTACAAATCTTATTGCATGGCATTTGACCTGTGTCATTTGTCTGAGATACCTGACACATTATGCAGTCGTAGGACCAACATTTCTCTGGTGACCTGTTAATCAAAATATACTTGTGAAGCAACACTCCCTAGAAGTGGTGGATTGCATTACTTCAATCATTGCCCTATTCTTTGTCCCGATTCAATCTTTATGCATGACAATTAAGATAGGTCTAAGCCGCAAGATTCGCTACAGGTGCAACTTATGTAGTGGAACGAGTTCCATAACATTTGCCGCAAAGGCGTTAGAAAGCTACGTAGCTTGTAGATTTGCTTTGAGACAATGAGGGCTGGCCACGTGGATGCTGAATCAACATTTTTCACACGTTCTCGATGCCTTTGATGTGGATTATGCACAATCTGAAGAAAGTGGCTTACTGGAACCAGCATGGTATAATACGATTTGAACTTCAAAAGAGGCAAAATAGGATTTGCGAAGCAACTTCAGTTTTGCAAAGTTTATTAGGCTTGCGAAGCTTCCTAGTCTTGTGAAGATCGCTTAGGCTTTCAAAGCTTCTTTGTCTTACAAAGCTCGCTGCCAAGCTTGCGAGCTTAAAATTGCTTTATGAAGCCGAATTAAGCTGTGTGAACATTGGATTCTTGCCATTTGCTGTTGGAATCCTCACCCAATAATTCTTTAACTCCTATGAAAGATGTTCAATTCAATCTTAGGTACAGGATAGCTTGGCGGTCGTGGGATGCTCCTGCATCAACATTCATGTTACTTGCGAACGATATGCACATTCATGGTACTTGCAAATGATATGCACATTCATGGTACTTTATGGGAAGTTATGGTAATTGATAATAGCTTTTTATAATGCTCTAGGCGTTTTTTATTAATGCATCATTATTTGAGGGAATGGTTTTGTTTAATAAGGGTAGTGATTTTTTTAACACTCATATGTTGAATGACTTTTCTATCGTACTTTTCATTCTGGTTGGTTTCATTTGGGCATTTTTTGGATGATTGTGAGGGTTTTCAGGTTGAAGAAGCAGAACCCTTTATAAAGAGGAACAATATTCATCTGGCGTATGAAGATTTTCAAGAAGCTAAAAGTCTAACATGTCTGTAATTAATTTTGCCTCAGGGTGGTAGTTGCACGTTTCATTTGTTTGCACTTTGAGCAGCTATATGTATTTGAAAATGTCTTTTTGGTTTCAGGCAAGGTTTTATTTTGAACCATCTTAGAGCTTAATGCACATTTCTCACCTTTTACCTAGTTTGTTACTTGTTGAGAACTTATTCACTTCCACTTTGCCAATCTTATGATGCACTTTCTGAAATGCCCCTTATTAAATTATTGTACCCAGCATAATTGTCTGAAAGCATTGACGTAAACTGAGTTGGAATTAAGAATGATCATTTAGAGGAAGAACAGATACGGTTTTGTTGATACCTTAGACATGAATGCTTATGCCTTATGCCAAATGGTAGAACTTCATCGATGCGAGCTTTTTTTGAAGGATTTTAACTGGTCTTACTAAATGCATAAATAGAAATCCTGGATAAAACTTGGAAAAGTACTTTGCCTACACCTATGCTATTTTTAATTGTTACAAGGTTTCTTCATCAAATAACTATAACAGTGATTTCAGTTTGGCATTGACAGGTATTTGGATTGCTGCGCAAGCAGCAGTGGTATCAACCAAACTCTGAAATATACATAAAACTTCTAGTCATGCTTGGCAGGTGCAGACAACACGAAAAGGCACATATACTTTTTCAAATGATGCTTGAAGAACGTTGTCATATAACTGTTGAAGTCTATACTGCTCTCCTTGCTGCTTATGGGAGAAATGGTTGTCTCGACAAGGCATTTTCTGTTCTAGAGGAAATGAAGGCTATTCCTCATTGCCAACCTAATATCTTTACTTACACTATATTAATGAAGTCTTGTGTTGAACTTGGCCATTTTGACCATGTGGATAGGTTACTTTCTGAAATGTCAAGAGCTGGAGTCAGGCCTAACATTGTTACCTACAATACTATTGTTGGTGGGTTTGGAAAAGCAGGCATGTTTGAAGAGATGGAGAATGTCCTTAAAAACATATTAGAAAGCCATGACTGTAAGCCTGATGTATGGACAATGAATTCTACCGTCAGAGCCTTTGGTAATAGAGGACAGATTGAGAAGATGGAGAAATGGTATGCAAAGTTCTATAGCATTGGGATTCAACCTGATGTAATGACATTCAATACAATAATCAGTTCATATGGTAAACATTGTTTATATGAAAAAATGACTGCCGTGATGGAGAAAATGCAGAAATTTCATTTCTCATGGACAATTGTAACATATAATGCTGTTATTGATGCATATGGGAGGGTTGGTGAGTTAAAAAAAATGGAGTATTTTTACAATCTAATGATATCTGAAGGTATTAAGCCAAATAGGATAACTCTTTGTTCCCTTGTTAGTGCATACAGTAAGAGAGGCATCTTTCATAAGATCACAAAGATTCTACGACAAATGGAGAATTATAAAATAGTTCCGGATACTCCTTTTTTCAATTCTGTACTTAATGCCTATCAAAGGGCAGGGAATATGGCAGAAATGGAGCATGTGTTCCAACAAATGAATGACAGTGGATGTCAACCTGACAAAATAACATTTGCTGCCATGATTAAGGCTTATCTTAATGAAGGTATGCTTGAAAAGGTTCAGGAGATGGAAAATAAAATGCAAAGAATTATGCATTAACAGACATTTCAATAAATACCATTCACTCCATATTTTAGTAATAAATAGTGAATAGATAAATTCTCTTATTCCTTTGATGATACTCTCAAGTTCCATTCATGTGTTTTTTAATTTTTTCTGTAGAATTCAAGGACTTCATGATAATCCTAAAACTTATTCAGATTTCGCATTGATTGTCACCTTAAATCTGCACGAGCCCTTGCAAATAACTATGATGTTAACAATGGATAGAAGTTGTATTCCTATTTACTTTAGCCTAGATACCGCACACTATTGCTAAGATAGAGTTTGACGTCCCTTCTTTTTTCAGGTTTTCTTAGCTTTTTAATAAATTTAGCCTAGATAAAATTGTATCTCATACAATGTTTTATGAAATAGTGACCAAGTGTTTGGGTCCTCCCCTCCTATCTTTTGATTTGCCTATGCGAAAGTGTCTCATCATCCAATTTTTTTGAGATTTATTAAACATATAAATACGAAGCCAGGGTTTTTATTGTTAAGAGCAGCGATTATGATGGTGTTGAGGGTGGTGCACGTAACCTTTGTAATGTCCTCCGGATTGATTGGAAATCCTAGGGTAGGATCAATAAAAACTGTTTTTTATTGTAAAATTCTTACGGTAAAAATCATAAGGCTATAAAATAATAGAAATAATCTCTAAACCCTATGAAAAAATTAAATTTGTTGTAAATAATGATAGTCGTATAGTAAACATAGAAATATTTATTTATTTATTTTTCAACTTTGAAAATTAAAAAAATATCAATTGAATTTATACATCAAATTTTTTGACCAATGGTGTCCTAGATAGATGGAATAAATCAAATGATGGTCCTACAGATTGCAAGTAGTGACAACCACCATGGGTGACGTTAGTTATGGGATGATGATGTTAGCTCTTGAGATGATGCCCTTGTCGATGCCCAATGCGGATACCTTGACCATGACACCAAAAACATATTTTAACTGATAAAATTGAACTGAAAACTACAAATCTCCGACTAGATGTAGAAATGTAACTCTTAGATGGAGTCACCACTGAAGATTAGAGGATTTTTGTTTCCAAATTTGGTTGCAATGGAAGGTTTTTGTCTTCAAAAATAGAGGTTGGAGCAATAGTTCAAACTCTCAATATAAAAATAGATAATGGAAAAAGATGATTTCCAAATGAACCTCCAACGCCTTCTTATAAGTTCTCTTGACACGTTTCTCAAGGAAAAGCCCCAAAGTATCTTTCCATCTTCTAACTAATGTTGACTTATTTTATTTGGAAAGTCACATTTATTATTTTATTTATAATAATATAGTAATATTAAGTTGTCACTTTTTAATAAAAACTTAGTCACTTGACAACTTAAAAATATTAACTTTATTATTTTTACTTTATTTGAAAAATAGGTCAAGATAGTCCACCCTTCTTAAAAATTGTTTGTCCCAAGTAATTGCAATCCTAATTGCTCAAATCTTTCCCAAATGCCCATCTTTGAAATCCCTGGATCCCAATTCATCCTTGAGCACTTGCAATTTCATGTTCTGAATAAACCTCGTTTCACCCAGTTGTTTGACTCTGAATTATCATGAAATTGTTCCCCATGATGGCTACAAACATGTGCAACATAAAGTTTATTTGTGGACGAAAATACTACGGATTGTTACCATTCGACCTGCGCACGCTTAATGGTTGAGGTGGATGTTTCTAAGGGCCTTCTTGAGGCGATCTGTCTGGAGTCCCCAAAGGGTACATGGACACAAATGTTGGATTTTGAGGGTTTACCTTTTCGGTGCAAAAAGTGCCACTTGACGGGTCATATTGCTGCTCATTGTACGACTGGGAAATCAAAATCCAGACGACCACCTTCTTGGTGGTCTGAGGTTTCCTCCGAACATTATATAGCTAAACAACCCATGGAAGCTCCGGCTGATTTCGAGAATGAAGATAGTATCCATTCCGAGCCGTTGGTTGAGGAGGATTCGCTGGGGAAAGATTCTATTGAAGGTCCTATGGAGACTGGGATTAGTGATCATTTTAACCCAGGCTTTGGTCTCTCCCCTGTTTTGGAGGAACTTCCTAGGAGCCAGACTTTGGCTGGTTTTCATAAGGATTTTGCTGAGGCATCTGTGTCCCTTGGGTTTCATGGATCACTGTGTTCTGTGGTATGGATTGCTGAGGCAGCTAAGGTAGAGGATGGATGGACAGCAGTTAAGAGGAAGAAGTTTAAGCCTTTGGTCCCCCCTCTAGATATGAATCTTCGATCGTGTCAAAAAAATTAAAAACCTCATTTGTATGGGAGGTTTTGTAGGGCGCTGAACCTGTCTGTTGACGGTCCGTTTCGTGTTTTGTCAGCTGTTACTTCCGGTCTTTTTTGCTGTTCTCAGGTTCCTGTTTAACCTGGTTTTGCTTTTACTAGTTTCGGGTTTCTTTTTAGAAACCCGGTTGTGCTTAAAAGTTTATTTCTCTTTTGATGTAAAGGGTTTTGGGGCCCCTTCAAAACCTGCTTGTACCTTAATCTAAAACATGTGCAACATAAAGTGTTGATTTATTTAGTGAACTATCTTCTTTACCTTTGACCCCACACAACGAATCATGAGGATGCAAACGTAACAAGTTACCATTACCTTTTTGTGATGTAGTTGGCTTTTGTTACGCCACTCGAATATGCTTATGAATTGAAAAGTTTGGATCCTCCTTTATATTATGAAACAAATAGCGATGGGCAAGATTGTTTTCCAACAGATCCCATCACTGAAATTCTTCACAAACATGGTGTAAGGAAAATTCTTCAAATATTGCAAACCTAGAGTTGTATTTCACTGCTGACAATAGTCTAAAGTCTAAAATTTTGTAAATCAACACTGTGAAATTGATATAACAGTAGCAATGTTGAAAATCGTTTGCATAAATCATCGCTATCAGCAATTTAGAGGTTGGAAATAGATAACCAATAACTAAAATCTTCTCACAACAATAATAATCAACATCTCTATGTTGAGATCTTGAAAATCAACAACCCTGTGATTGAAAACACTTGTAGGGTACATGTATAGTGCAATAGCTGAAATCTGTGATGACAATAATCAAGGCTATTTTATCTGATAATCGCAGCCCCTAATTTGTTCCCCTTGCCATATAATTGTAAATGGCTATTACTATCCTTGATAGATCTCAAGATATCACCCAGATCCCATACTCTTATGTGTAGACAACGTTAAGTAAAAATATATATTTCTTCCATATGAGGTGCTTTGAATTCTAGATAAATGGCAAAGAAGTATGAATACTCATTTAACCTATCCACAACAACATAAATGTAGTCTCTACCATGTACCTTGAGAAGACTTGTGATGAAGTCCATGAACATACTTTTCTGATCTTGATGAGGAATAAACAATGACTGCAACCAACTTACTAAGAAGACCTGCTCTATTTCATTCTGCTGGTAGGTGATGTACTTATTGATGTGTTTGAGATACTCTTCCTCAAAGCTCCTATTGATTTTCCAAGTCAACCCCCAAATGATGTGAGACTCACCAATGTCCTATCAAGGAGTTACGCACCTACGAGGACCCAATCGCTTCAAACAAAAGTACACAGGGGCTTTCCCGTCTACGCCCAAACCCAAGATACAAACGTAGGTCTGCATGACAACACAATAATGATTTGTGCTTGCCTAAAGCTCCTAACGTGCATTCTAGCGTGCAGGATTCTATGATGCACAAGGCCAAGAGGAGTGCAAGTTCAAATGCAGAATCCCCATGTTATAAATGTTTAAGTAAAGGTAGAGCGCATGAAGCAACTATGAATCATGAAGAGCGTGACTAGAGTCTTCGATCTTCGTGCACGCCCTTAGTTAAAGTCTGCCTCATGCTTAACTAACGAAGTTTTGACCCTACACCTAGGATCTTACATCAATGCCCTTCTATTACATAGGAATAACGCCCATGTGTCCCGTAGAGCTGCACCCAAGACCAATCTTGAAGCGCTACGTGCCAAGTGGCAGTATGATATAAAAAAGGTCGTTGGAGGCAATTGAGAGGAACTCGAGGCATTGTCAGAATGATTAAATGCATAAGTGGACATTACATATCGGGACTTGAGTACATACCACCCTCTGACCTTGTCAGACAAATCTTCCATTCCCTTATGCACACATGTACCCAGAGATGATCTTGCCACCAACTTCAAGTCCAATCATAGAACAAACTTCAAGAAGCATGGTTGCGATGCCGCAAAAGGATTTAAGGCTACATCTACTGTCCCGAGTGGCACATTTCTTGTAAAACAAGCTTGTTCACTATAAAACCTTGGTTCTTCACTTGTAAAAGGGTCGACACATTTCCATCAACCTTACGCTGCTGAAATTTGCCCTCCATGAGCACTTATATTGGCTAAATCTTGCAGACTAATGAGAATTAAGTTCACCTCCTCTTGTTATTCTGATGATCTGTGTGTTATTTGTGTTTGTTGATCCTTGAATGTGGGTAATGTTCGCCCCTCTCACTGTTGTCCACTCCTAACACCTCCTCATCGAACTTGAAACTCACTTGCAAGTTGTATTATGTGCGCACTTGAGTCTGTGTTGATACCCTCTTAGTGTTGTGTTGTGTTCTCGTGCCTCCATGTGAAACACTTATGCACTTGGAGTATCCTTGGTGGAAGCTATGTGATATTATCTTTTGTCCTCAAAGGTTTGTATTGTGTTTAGGGTAGTAGGAGCACTCGCTCTATTTTGGGCGCATTGCCTCTTTATGTTTCAACATTTCTTATGTTCTCCCTCCCTTTTCCTCGAAGATCTTAGGTTTAGATTAGCGGTAGATTACCTTTATGCTCTTTAGGCCTACACTCTGGTCTTAAACCAAGGGTGCCTAGAATAGAAGGAATCCATCCTACTCCGAAGGCTCGTCCCAAGGCGTGCAAGGATCCCACGCCTTAAGGACATTCCCATCGTTGTGACGAGACAACCGATCCTCGTGCAAGGCCTCTGCGTTAAGCACCCCACCGTAAAGCTTCCCCATGTCACGAAGCATCCACAGGTGCACGTTTCAAATGACAATAGTTTTTGGCACATTTGGTGGGACCAGTTGAAGAAAAGCTAAAGAATTGGTTCCATCTTTGGATAAGAAGTGTAGTAAACACTCAATAAGAGCACCAGGTGACTCCAAACATCTCTGGTCTATAAAGATCAACCCTTATCTATATGCCAAAAAGAACAAGATCATCTACAAGAGGCATTAATTTCCATTTCACTGAGCTTCCAGCGCCATCTAGAAGAAGGGTTAGAGCGTCCTTGTCCCTTGTTAGAAAGAGCGGTGCAAGATAGTCATCCCCTAGGGCACAATCCACCCCTCCATTTGGAAGATTCTCCATGCCTAAAATAAGCCTATTCACTATCCCATTCATCGTTGTACCTTTCAATGGAGGTAGTCCATTGGTTCTCACGTAGGATGATGACATCCCAGTTGTGGCCCTCAAAAGTTTATCCTATTTTACTAGCAAAAACTCAACTTTTCCAGTAGAGCACATTCAAGATATTGCAAATATTTGCTTAGTGCCCCGTGTCACTGAAGATAATGTCATGGTCTGACTACTCGCGTCCTCATTCAAAGGAAAATCCATCCATGGTACCAAGGCAGGAGACCGAACTCCATTCACAATGGGATGAATTGGTGAAGAGTTATGCAAACAATTTGAAGATAGAAGCAATCACTTATCCCTGATAGAGTAGCTCAAGACCATAAAGCGAGCACCGCATGAAATAATGGTCAACTTCAAATTCAAATTCCATAGAGTTTGGGATAGAATCCCACCCTTGTGTAAGCCATCTCCCAACATTGCATTCCTATATATATTAACGGGTCTTAATAGCGATATATCAGTGATGATTTAGTCCATGGGAGGCATAGTGCTCCCTGACGCCTATGAAGTGGCAGTGCGTGTAGAGAATTGTTTGATCCAAGTAGAAAATATTGCACCTAGACCCCCTATGCCTATATTTAGAGACCCTCTTCCTAGTTAAGCAACTATGCTAGCACCTATCCCTACTATAATAAGCCCACCTACTTCATCCACCTCTTCTTCTAATGAATTGCATGAAGTGAAGATGCTATTGCAAAGCTTTGGGAATGAGCTAGTTGCCCTCAAAAGGCAGTAAGCGCAATATCCCAGATCTCACCAACCTTTCACTCAGCAATACCAGTCAAACATACCTCCTTACCAAGGTGGCACGCAAACCCAAAACTAACTTACCTATAGTAGAATGCCTTATGTGCAAAAAGCCGATGCTGCTAGCACCTCTAAAACCCTTGTTCCAGTATAGAACAATCTAGCATAGGATTCTGAGTGGTGATTTCCATGCAATCAATCGCATAATCAAGCTACATACGCGAACAAGATTCTAAACCAAACACTCATGGTACAAGGTTTGCCCTCGTAAGAACAAATGAATAGTACAACTTTGCATGAGGAAGGAATCCAAGCACCAACTCAACCAGAGGATGGGTTTGATTTTGTCAATTGGAAAGAAGAGGATTTTAACTATGTAAATCGAGGTAATAGAGGAAGCACCCTAGTTACTTTCAACACCAGATTTAGAAGAAGAGCTATAGAGGAGGTCACACCAGCCGCAGTGCCCTTGTCTTCAGTGCCCTCAGTTACTCATGTAGGTGTGCAAACTAAGATGCCCGCATAACCTTTGCACTCAGAAAAACTTGTGATGAAAGAAGGGCCACCTCAATTTAGTGTGCTGACACTAAGGAGAATGTTCCCTTGAAGCCACAGTCAAAAGGGTCTTATATCCCCTTCAACATAGCAGAGTAGATGAAGAAGACAAACCTCAATGTAACTATGCGAGATGCACTTACTATTCCATCTCAATGGAGCTTGCTTCAAAATGCACTGAAAGGCTTTCAGGGATGTCAACCCCTTCAACCACCACCTACTACTTCTACAAGTTTGTGTCAGCCTAGATCAGAAGAAGTACAAGTGCGCAATAGCAATAAGCCACCCCCATTCTACATCTCCCTAATCATCAACCAACATTTGGTACACAATTGCATGATCTCCTCTGGCGCAAGCAACGTAGTAATGCCCAAGAAGATTACAAATACACTTGGAATTGTGTATTTCCCTGTGGCAAAAGGAGTGGTCCAGCTTGATGGAATGACAATCAAAGTTTTAGGGGTCATCAAATATTTGAATCTCACACTACATGCATGTCTAAGCCTCTCCATTGTGCAAGACATCGTAGTTATTGACTTACCTCCCTACTTCGCCATATGCCTCTCTCAAGACTTTACAGAAAAAATGGGTGGGTATTTGTCTTTAGATTGGTCACACATGTTGTTGAGAACTAGATATAGGACCAAAGGGACCATAAGGGTGGAGCCGATCTTCAAAAATCACGTTGAGCCATACTCTCCCAGCCCAGTTGAACAAAATTGTGCAATGTTTGACCAGGAGGATCCTATCCTCCACGAGGATGCAACACCACTTGATGAAACCCTAGATAATTTGCTGGATGAATGGGTGTGTGAGCATTTTGAGTGTGATCCATATGATAACGTGGAGACCGGGCTAGGCACATATTGTATCATGGAGGAAAATCCCACGCTGCCAAAGCTCATGAAGGCATTCTAGAACCCTGAAGGTATATGGCAATTATACTTGATGGCTCTTGAAGTAAGAATGGCACAAGAGTTGGTGTCATGTTGGTCTCCCCCCAAAAGGAAAAATACTTCCATGTCTTCAAAGTGCAATTCACTTGCATGAACAATGCTGCTGAGTATGAGGTGCTAATCCTAGGCCTTCAGCTTGTGTATAAGAAAGGAATCAAGGCGCTACAAGCATTGGGAGATAGTGAGTTGGTTAACCAAGTTCAAACATAGAACATGACTAAGAATGGCTTGATGAAAGCCTATAAACAGAGAGTGTGGGATATGATAGAAGGCTTTGATGTGTTCAATGTCATTTCTATATCGAGGGTGCAAAATGCTGATGCAGATAGGCTTGCAACTGTAGGCACGCAGTATGACATCCCATGCGACAAGATGAAAAAATCTGAACTCATCAAATTTATGGTTAAATCGATAGTTTTTGACAATGCGAAGAATTGGTAGGTGTTCGAAAATGACAAGCAGATCATCAACTTCCTATAGGATGAGGCAGAGTTTTGCACCGTGAACTAGGTGCAACTACAAGCCCAATATGAGGATCAAGTCATCTGATTGAAAGGGAACAAGCTGCCAAAAGGGCTGGTCACCCTAGAAAGCATATTCAATACTAATGACCAATTCACAGGAGAAAGGCACAACATGACAACCAAGGAGGATATATCTACGCTTGTAGTCATTTCAGAGGGTAAAGCTCTTAAAGCAGGTAAAATATACTTCGTGCTAGAGATTGAGAGATTTATTCAACTCAACAGGCGATATGATGACATCTTTGTATGGAGCTATAAGGACCTTGGAGGCTTTGACGTAGGCTTAGTACATCACACAATTGAGCTTCATCCTAACACACAACCCATGTGCCAAAAGTAGAGGCTTGTCAATCCAAAGATGGAGCCATTAATGCGCAAGGAGCTCTCCAAACTCATTGAGGCCAGTATAATACTTCCAATCAAACATTTCTCATGGGTCACCAACTTGGTACCAGTGCAAAAAAAGAGTGGAGAGATATGTCTTTCTATGTATTTTAAAGACCACTACCCTCTCTTTCCAATGGAGCAAATCTTGCAAATGATCACAAGCACGAAAATATTTTCACTGTGGATGGTTACTCAGGCTATAACCAAATCCTTGTACAGGAGTACGACCGTTACATAAATGTGTTCACCACTAAATGGGGAACCTTTGGATACCAATGCATGTCATTTGGTTTGACAAATGCAAGGGAGACCTTCTAGAGAGCCATGGATATGGCATTTAAGGAGCTCATCAATAAGGTCATCCTAATTTACCTTGACATAACTATGTTTGATAACTGTGCAATAGACCATTTAGATAATCTAGAGCACGTTTTTCAGAAATGTCGTGAGTTCATCATATCTCTAAACCTTAGCAAATGCATCTTTGCAGTGCATGAAGGCACCCTCCTTGGGCACATTGTCTCGAAAGGACTCATGATTGATCGAGAATGAATCAAGGTGATCTCGTCTCTCCCCCTTCCAAGCCACAAAAAGAGTCTCCAAAGCTCCTTGGGGAGAATCAACTTTGTGAGAAGGTTTGTGGCGAGTTTCTCCATCTTGACCAAGCCCCTCACTGCAATGCTAAAGAAGAATGATGCATTCAGTTGGACGTGCAAAGGCAAAGAAAGTTTTTAAGCCATCAAGTGTGCCATCACTCAGGCCCCCACTATGACCAACCCATATTATAGTAAGGATTTTATCCTTTATACATTTGGTGGCACTGAAGGCATCTCGACCATCCTAATGCAGTAAAATCTCTTGGTACTTCCCATGATGACAAGAGTATTGCCATAAAATTATGCTAAAATCAACACTTTCATGATTCTTACTATAATCATGAAGATACTCAAATTGCTTATCATTAGTCACTGATATGAAAATTTCAACACTCTGAAAACCAACATTAGTATCTGGTGAGACCCTTTTCTCGTGTGCATGTCTCTCCACAATATCTTCGAATTCAACATCATAATTTTTTTTATTTGAAACATTCCTTTCATATTCTGAGTTGTCATAAGAATAATCCAAAAGCTTATATCCTTATTTCAATGACTTAGATAAATTTGCATCAACTCTACTATATTGAAGACTTGAAAATTTGGCATTAACAAAAAATCCTCTCTAAATTCTTGCAACTATAATTTTTCATCATGCTCCACTATTACAATTAGAGAATTCTTTCCCTAACTTTTTTTTAGGTGTTGTTTGGCTTGAGTGGATATCAACTTAGCCTTCTTAGCTCTTCTTAGCCATTAATCACACCTTTTCTGGGTCCTCATCACATCCTCTGCGTTTGTTTGCAATATAGTTAGTTTCTTTTTAGACAAGATCTTCTTATCTTTGTCTTGCATGTTGAATTCTTTTTGCTCTTCTGTAGACTTTTGAGGCTCAGATTTTGACCTTTCCATCTTCTTTATTTCTATCCATGCCTTTAGATCCTTTTGATATTCTTGCATAGTTTACATTTCTAACATGGATTCTTATACTGTCTTCATGATTCATAAGCTAACAAGATCACAACTCTGATGCCACTGTAATGTCCATAAACATATTTTTTTAAATAATTTTGGATTCATAGAAAACCCTAGGGAAGTTTTAATAAAAACTATTTTTATTGTAAAATCCTTACGACAAAATTATAAATGCTGAAAATAAGTTCTAAACCGTAAGAAAAATTTAGATTTATTACAACTAATGACAGTCATATCATAAACATTGAAGTCAGTTTTTATTTATTTTTTAACTCTGAAAATAAAAAAAATGCCATCTAGATGCATACATCAATTTTATGACAAATGGCATCTCAAATAGATGGAATAAACTAAATGGTGGCCCTACATATTGAAAGAAGTAACAACAAGTTGCATTATTACAACTCCTAGTTATGTTATTGTAACTCCCAGTTGCATTATTACAACTCTTAGTTGCATTATTACAAAGTCAATTGCATTATTGCAACTCCCTAGTTGTATTATTTTAAATTCAGTTTCATTATTACAAAGTCAGTTACATTATTGTAACTCCCTAGTTTCATTATTGTGAAGTTAGTTACAGTTTTGCATTCCTAGTTGCATTATTGCATTTTTAGTTAGAGTTTTACATTTCTAGTTATGGTTTTGCATTTCTTATTACAATTTTATGTTTCCAGTTTTGG
Source organism: Torreya grandis (assembly GCA_037957365.1). Classification (NCBI taxonomy): domain Eukaryota; kingdom Viridiplantae; phylum Streptophyta; class Pinopsida; order Cupressales; family Taxaceae; genus Torreya; species Torreya grandis. The sequence goes on from JARHVA010000149.1 coordinate 1,946,363, forward strand.
TTTTATGTTTTCAGTTGTGTTATTGCATCGTATAGTTGTGGTTTTTCACTAACAATTTAATTTATAGGAAGTTGTGGTTTTTTACTCACCAATTGTAGATTTGTAGGAAAGTGGCAGTTTTGCTCTATATATCTCCGATATTGCACTATGTGAAAAATATGAAAACCCTGAGAACTAAATTATAAAAGTCATTTTTTGCTCATTTGATTTAGATTTTAATCACAAGGATCCCTAACACTTTTTTTAGGACCCAAAGATCAAGGAAAGATGTTTTTAACACTTTAAGATTCAAATCACATTTACATTTAGTGTTTAAAAATCGTTTACTTGATTTATTTTTTATTTTTCAAAGTTCACAACTTAAACAATGCCAAGGGGCTAAACTTCGTATCATATTTCATTGGTGCTCTAAAAATGAACTCACACTAGTGTTAAGTACTCAGAAGAGCTTTTAATTTTTTGATTGTTGTGTGTTTTTTTCGCAAAGTAAAGCGTGTATGCTCTCCCCCTATCCCATTTAAGGAACTTCGGTGTTAAAAAATAATTTAATTATTAATTTTGTCACTTTGTCCAAAGCATGGAAGGAAAGTCACTAAGACACTCCCTAAAATCCAAGTGATTTGGATGATCTCCAAAATTACTCTAAAGTCCTAAATTTTTTATTTCTTGCATCTTGGCTTGTGGATGAGAATTCATAGCCTCCTTGTAAGTTCTCTAGGAAAGTATTGACCCAAAAATTCATCTTCTGACATCACTTCAACTCCACTCCAAAGTAGGGGTATATAAATTGAGGTTGAATTACTGGGATGCTTGTTTGAGAAATTAAACAAGCTTCGTTAGTAAAAGACTATCTCGAAACATAGGTTTAACTTAGACATTATACTACACTGAGCAATTGATGGATGTAGTGGTTATAAATTTGACAAGACCTTTTCATAACAAGCTAGTTAACACATATCTAAATGAAGTGTTGTTTCATAGTGTTAATCACACGTATGTGACCATTTAGAATGTACAAAACTTGATAGTTTTTAGATAACCCCACTTGATGCAGATATATTGTCAATGCGGGGTGAGTCGCTTGAAGTTACATGTCACCTTGTAAATTCTTGAGAGAAGAGGGGGCCTAAAAACCCTACGTTTTATGTGCATTTAAATTTTTGGATTAACAATCATTTCCTCTCAAGGAGTATATACACGAAATTTGATAGTATGAAGCCACCTTATCAATTTTTAGGATTATGATGATACACTTGGGTGTTTTTGAGTCTTTTTATTTTTCCCTAAATTGTTTTGAGTCAAAACTATTTTTTTTGTCAATAAAACATCAAAACAAGTCTAAAAACATTCACGTTGTCTTGGACACCCCTTTGGCCTAAGAGCTATTACTCTATTTGTTTATGTCACACTTTGTGCCTTTAATTTTTGTTCAAAAACCATTTGTATGCCTCTTTTTTACATGGGGCATCATTAAGCTACCTATTTCATTTTAAAATATTGCCTTGTATATTCTAGTCCAAAATCTTTTACCATGTCATTTATTTGAAAGCACATTGTTTTGCTATTGGATCTGTTCCCAACTCTTGTCACTTTTGAAACCAAATTTTAAACCTTTGTTAAACATCTCTTATTTCATACTCGTAGTTATGCTACCCATTTTGGTCTAGCCTTTTGCCTTAGAACATTCAAGTCTTTTTTTATATTAAATCCGAATCTCAACCTTTCAAAGTAAAAATCATAAATAATCAGATTCACAATAAAGCCTCATCTAATTTGGGCTTATTTTTTACCCATTTTGTATTTGGATTTTGTTACTTTAATTGGTTTCATATTTGATCTAAAGACCCCTTGCCTAGACCTAGTGCTTGTTGATTATTTTGTGCCTTGTTTAGAGCATCTTTTTGAGCTTTGTTGTTGTCATGTGATTTATTTGAAGTTGTTGTATCAATATTTTGAGTGTCCTAGTCCCTTTTTCCTAATAATTTTCATGAGTCAAACTTTGAGTCTTAAGTGAGCCAATTACCAAGTGTCCTCTGAGCTAATTGCCTAAATTTAGTTTTGATTTTCAATTTTTGTTTAAGTTTTGTGTTTCTGAGTCTAGCCTTGTTTTAGTATAATTATAACTACCTTTGGGAAAATTATTGTTATCTCTTGAACTTAGTTTTCAATTGTTCTACTTTGTTTAAACACTCTTATGATTGATTATAACTGCATATGGAAAAATCAGTACTCTAGCCATAAACGATTTTGAACTTTTATGTTACTTTTGGTGCTGATTATAACCACCTTTGAGAAAATCATTATCATTTTGTTAGAATGATTTCACTTTTTGTTTGTCCTACCCTTGCCTAGTTTAGTTATTTTTCCCTTTGTGTCTCTTTTACAGAGCTAAAGGCCCTTTTTATATCTCGGTGGTTCGTTACCTTTAGACCCTTTGTTTGTCACATAACGTGTCCATAGAACTAAACTTGCCTCACTACACACATAGCAAGTCCATGTATCATCCTGGATATGGGAACCTTATGAATAGTGACCCTTTTTTTTTCAAGAGTCATATGATGATGTCACTTATGAGGTAGATCCTTATCCATCTTATAACATTCCATACATTGAATAAAGGCACGATACTTTAGTGCAATATTTGGTAACTGTGCCTCCTTATCTAATCCAAGAGCAAGATCAACCACAATAATACCTTGTTCAAACAATGCATAACCTTGAATAAAACCAATAACAAGATCCCTATTATGTTATGACACCCACACAAACTAACTATGATCCATACTTGTTTGAACATCATTTGTTGGAAAATAAAGATGAAGTGTTAGTTAGAGCTACTGAAGTAGGTGCCAAATTTCCATTATACTTCCCACAAGAAAGTTTGAGTAGTTTAATTAGGACTCCTAGTAATGCATTACAAATTCAACCATTTAAACATGCATCTACTAGTTATAACCAATATTTGGTCTAAATGCCACAACAAGACCAAAATGCACTTACAAAAGGAAAAGGTATTATGGATGAATAAATAGAACAAGTACATCAAGCATACCAAAACTATGTCAACCTAACTTGTGTTTTTAATGTAATGGATATTTATAACATGATGGCTCATTGAGATATCTTCATCAATAGGGCAACAAATAGATACCTCAAGTTACACAAATCAAAATGTAGACCCCTTTAGCCAAAACACATTGGTTGGTGATATGTATAATGTTCACATTTCTATCAAAGATAATATTACTCAAATAGAAGATACCATCCAAAATGTTATGGATAACATGAAAGTATAGTCTAATATAAATAAAAGTGGGTATAATTTACCACTAAACAATACCCTATTACACTCAAATTTTACAATTATTCAGAAGAAGGTAGTAAAACTAAAAATATGGGTTGAGATAGAAATATTTGATAAAAGTACGCATATTGAATTGAAAGATTGTGAATAGCTTCTCTTTGGTTTGGAAAGATGAACCACATATAATAAAACACTAAAGTAAATTTGTTGGTTAGACAAGTAGCTGGGTGGATTGCCTAGTGCTAGCTAGATTCTGGAAGTGAGAGCTTCTTTAGGGCCTGTTAATCCATCATTTTAAAACAATTAAGTTGATAAAATAGAAAGAAAGTGCTTGCATCAATAATCAAAAGGTACTGAAACCGATAACAAGAATTGCTTGATAAAGAGATATGCTAGAATGATCAAATTAGTGATAAACTAATTAGTGCTAGTTATAATGGGTCAAGGTATGGCTCAAAAGGTCTAAAAGGGGTATGTCAATAATAAAAAACTCAGAAAAGTAGATTTTGGTAAGTATAAGTGGGTCAAGGCAACTTGCTGGTTTTTCTACCATAAGTGACCATCAATGGTTGGGTTGACCATTGACAGTTATGCTTAACCATCGGTGGTTATGCTAACTATCAATGGGATTCATAGATGAATTTTAGGGGTAAGACAAAGGCTAAATTAATTATAAAATGGAAATAAAGCATATGAATAGTAACAAACATGGGCTTGTATTACTAGAAGTGGGTTGGATGAGTAGTTGGTATAGTTGGCCTATAGGCAAGATCTAGATTGACTTCGATAGAGTAATGGTACCTAGAGTCTTGGATGAGAGGCAATGACAAGTCAACTCTTAATGGAATGGCTTGATGGCATGGATGACATTAGTATGATTGCTAGATTGCTAAAGCAGTTGATTGACCTGAAAAAGAAAACCCTGAGTACCTAAGCTCCTAATAATAATTGCAGATGGATTGGACCTCCCAGGCCTCTCTTTATTATAGGCACAAGCAAGAGGTGGAAGGGAAGGTGTAAATGGGGATTCTAAATATAATTTATGCATGCAACATGAATTAGAGAAGTTATATTTAAAAGAGCTAAGGTAATAGTTTGCATGCTTAGTTGAGATAGTGGATCTTGATCATTAATGGTTAGGGTGACTATCAATGATTAGGCTAACCATTGACTGTTAGGGTCTAGAGGGAAAGGGGCTTGATTGTCAAATTGACCTTGTTTGGTGAAATAAGGTGTAGATAGGTGGGTTAGGCTTGAGAGACATTAGATTGTCTAAAAAGGGGTTATAGGGGGTCCAGGGGTAACTTTGACATTCAGCATGGTAGGTGTGCAAATTTTTGGTGTCTCTATTTTGCCCCTTTTTATTGTGTTGCTCTTGTGAATGAGCAACAAAACAAAAATGGAGTATAGGTCAAGGGTCTGGTTGCCCCAAGAGTGGGAGGAGGTATTCCCCCTCAAATCAAGAATTGGTGAGGTGAATCTAAAGCAGGTATGGGTTTGATAAAGGGTAAATGTGGAGTTAGGAGGTGGTGACTTGAGGTTGAGCATTTGAGGCACAAATGTGTGCACAAAATGTGATAAAAGGTTACAATAGCCAATATCATGCAAAGACAGATTGAAAATGTTGGTAAAAAATTAAAGGCTTGGTGCTAAGAAGGATAAGTGATAAGTGAACCACATGACTGCCTATAGGCATGTAGTTGGGAACACTCATAAACACAAGTCTCCTAAGAAATTTTTGTGTTTCCTTTGGTTATCCAAAGCAGGAAGTGCTCCCAAGGAAAACACAAATAGGTCAAGTGTCACATGTATCTGAGGTAGGAAGTGCTCCTAAGGAGACACAAATAGTTTGGTATGCATGAAGTGGCACAAAATATAAAAGGTCAACATGGTAATATTGTCATTGTAGTCAAAGACCAGGTAGTAAGTGGTCATAAAATTGTGTGCCATAGGGGCCACGAGAGTCTAATGGTGAGGTGATGAGGTAGTTGGTTTGATAGAAGAAAGACATCTCCAAAAGTGGCAAGGGCCTGATGGGGGTAGATGTTTGTTGTAACAAGTTTGTTGGAAAAAGGGTAGGTAGTGTCTAAGTAGGTCTCCCTGACCATCGACAGATAGGGTCCCCCAGAAGGTGACCATTGGCAATCACCCTGACCATCGATAGTTAGGGGAAACCCTAAAAATAAAAATGGGGTAAAAGTGAAATACAAAAGGTAGGTTTGTCATTATTACTCATTGTGTGTTGGTAGACTTAGTCTCTAGTGATTGTGGCATAGTGTGGGGAAGGATTTTATTGAGGTAGGTGTTGCTTGTTAGCCAAAGGCATGTGGGTAATCGTGGGTCCAGAATGTAGAGAGGGTGAGGACATGATTGGGCACTTGCTCATGAGCTTAGACCATGAAGGAGCTCATGGAATGAGGTACGGGGTGCACTAAATTAGTAATTAAGTTGGATTATGCATGCATTGAAGTTGCATGGGTGGGTAAGTGAAATTTTGCTAGTTTTACCTGTATGTTTTAGGGTAAATTTATAGTTCAAAAATAGAGGTGGGTTTCAAGTTGATAGGGTGGGTGGGTGTTGAAGGGGGTGAATAAGGGCTAGGTAGGTTAGGTTTGAGGAAAGAATTCCAAATTTTTGGGTGTTTTGTGCTTGGGGGGCTTGGGGTTTTTAGGTTTTAGTCAATAAGTGACTCTCAATAGTTAGGTCTGATCATTGATGGTCAACACCCTAAGAATTAGGGGTCTCCAACCATCGATGGTCAGCATGACCATCGATGGTTAGATTAAGATATGATTGTTGAAGAAAAAATGGGGTGAGGGTTGGGCTAAGGTAATTGAATTAGGGTTAGGGTGATTTGATTATCAAGTAAAAAGTTGTAATGGGTAGGTGTTAGATAAAGATAATTTAATTAGGGAAAAATAGGGTATGCTTAAGGTAAAATGAAATAGGGTTGACAGGTAAGTTAAAATGGGTAGGTGTCAAGTCAAATGGGATATGTTGATTGATCAAAATAGAATAGTAGTGAGATATCAAGGTTTTGGATATGGTTTATATAAGTCTAGTAAGAGATACTAATCTGAGTGTATGATTTTGTGTAGGCTAGAGAGTAGATAAAAATGCATGATCACATGCTACACATCTTCTCTAAGCTTCATGAGGGGATGACTGGGCCCATATGGAGGAGGTAAGGTTTGGTGGGATGAGGCACTATCAGCATGTGCTGAGAGACACATCGATAGTAGTAGCACTCATCAAGAGATGGGATCCTACTACCAATACCTTCTTGCTACCGACTGGGGAGATGACTATACTCCTAGAGGATGTACATCAAATTACTCAACTCCTATTATGTGGTGAGGTGATATACCAAATCAAACAAGAGTAGGATGAGTTTTTTGAGTATATATATGGAGATGATAGCAATTAGGTCCGTTGGCACTCTGGAGGATTCATCTACTTAGTGTTATATGAGAGTGCTGCTGAGGAGAGGTGATTGATGATGATGTTGATGATCATGATGACTTGATTTGGGCTCCTAGATTTTAATAATAGGAGGTTTCTCTATGTTTTTTAGGTGTATTGGTTGAGTTGCTACTTGGTAGGATGATGTTTGTTTGGGTGCCTATTTTACTAGTCCAGATTTACAATGAGCTGTGGGGATTTAAGCACGATAGGAGATATGGCATCAATGTGGGGATGGTACTACACTGCTAGGCTGACAAGTATATTTGAGTGCTAAGTTTGATGGGGTTGCCATGAGCAGGGTATACATAGGTTAAGTTTCTTATTAGTTTTATGAGATGGAGGGATCATTATGCAATATCAAGTGTAGGTGGTAGAGTATATGACGTGGATTGGTTCAGAGGTGCACTAGGTACACTGGTAGTTAGGGACATCATCTAGAGGCTAGTTTTCACTCTGGCCAAGCTACAGGAGGCAGACCCATTCCATGCAGAGTTATAGGTAGATAGTGGGTCACTAGGAGGGTGAGGTGAAGATGATTTCATTTGATCAAGTTTGGTGCCAATTTGGCTTAATATAGGGTGTACCAAGTTCAGATCCCTGATATAAGAGGTAGGACTCAGAGGTTCAATTGTTGATGGCCCAACCTACTCAGATAGTGCTAGATGGTGGATTTGAGGATCTTCTTATTAGGGCTCTTATAGACAATGTAGGGTATGCAAATGGATACATGGATTGGTACCATTTGATCTATGCAGCTATATATGCTAGTAGAGATGATAGAGGCATGAGGCCAATGGATATAGATCTAACCATCTAGGTAGGATAGGGAGGGGTGACGTTGGCTATGACACAGGCTTAGATACAAGTTTTATAGGGATAGGTGGTAGGACTCTAAGGGTAGGTTAGGATAGTGACAACTGAGAGAGACCACGCGTGAGCCTAGGTTATCATTCTATAAGGGGTAGGTAGTTATTATATAGGGATAGATAGGCACATTACAATGGCATATTGGTATAGGTGTGGTAGGTACAATAATAGGAGGGCCATTGGACTTAGTTCCATGAGCACAATATCTAGCTACTGTATAGGAGCTCCGATACTATGAGGTGATGGTGCTAGATTAGTTTCCCCATGCCATGAGATTTGTAGAGTACAAAGCTAGTTTAGGGGGTGAGGCTATGCTAGTTACCTTAGCATAGTGGGATACTACAACTAGGAAGACAAGGGTCCTAGGGGAACCACCATCAGGTATAGGTACAAATGGGGCTAGTGGTAGCAGTATAGGTGGTCTGAGTGTTCTAAGGGCTTGATTGATATATGGTATTAATGATATGTAAATGATTTTTGACTCTAGCCTACGTGTTGATGTAGTGAGATGTATGTTTTTGAGAGAGAGTTGATATTAATACATTATTACATGTATTATTTTTGGCTATTTGATGTATATGATATATGACATTCAGTGTTTTATGTGATGTTCATGTTTATGATTTATGGTTATGGATGCTCATGGTTCTGGTTATTTGACTTAGTAGTTTAGGCATGTGATGTTTAGAAAGTTGAATTATGCTCATGGTTAGATAGGATATGTTATGGATGGATCCATGTTATGGCTCATGTTTATGGTTATGTGGATTGAATGGTGAATGGTATATGCTATGATGTTTTTCTTATTGATTTGTTTATGGTGTAATAACTTGTTTAGAGGCTTACATGATGTGATGGGTATGTGAATGTTTGTGGTTGGTTGCTATATGTTTACATTATGCTTGGCTCATTGATGGATAAATGATGTTACTTGTTGACATAATTCATGATGTTCATGCTTTTGGTATGATGTTTGTTGTTCATGTTTATAGGCTTATATAGACTAACAAAATGATGCCTTTTCATTAGTAAAGACTGATATGAAATGCAAAATTGGATTGGCTTAGTAAAAATAAGCCTTCCAAATGTTTTGCATTAGCATGCCTAGGTTGATAGATAGGGATCTTGATAACATTGGGTCAAGTGTGCTCATAGTCCCATGCATATGATATGTGGAGGGAGAATGGGTTAAACTGGAACCGTTAGTGAGACTAGTATGCCTTTTCTTGTAGGTGTTCAAAGAGGTGGTATAAACAAGTCTATGTCTATAAATAAAGTGTAGAATGATCAATGTGGGAAGTCTACTAAGGAGAGCCGATTGTGGTTTTCCTAAATTTATTGCTGTTTATGAGAGCCAATTATGGCTTAATTTTTTTTTACTTTTATTCTTTTAATTGCTTTTGAATTTTGCTTGAGGGTTGAGGACGCTGATTGATGTGGGAAGATTCCAAGAAATTACTAGCTTTGACTAATGCTTTATCCAACCATCCTTCAGGAGAGTGGTTTGGATTTATATGGTTAGTTCAAATGCTTTTGATAGATGTCCTTCAAGGGAGAAATCCACCATATGTTTTGCAATTTTAGAATGAGTTTTCAATAGCTATCCTTTAAGGGAGTAGTCTGTGAATGCTAAGGATGACCCCTAGTTTGTCTTTGCTATTTGATATTGCTTTTTGCTTTTATTTGATTTTGATTGACATAGACCTATTCATTCATGCTCAATGGATTACCCTTATAAAGGAAAAACTAAGTTGACATAGGGGCCAGTAGGTGAAAAGGAGGTATAGGTAATAATAATTATAGGAACCGATCTCAAAGAGATGGGAAGTACTATGAAAATCATGCCATGAATAGAGCCATGGTATCCACGATTCAAGATTAGGATATAATTGTGATAGATAATCACATGATTTAGTTTTAGTTAGTTGTCCCCACAAAAAAGGAAATGAATGTGATTGCAAGGAATGAGCTTAAACTAGACAAATGATGATTGTGATACCTATCTAACAATAAAAGGGGTGTAGATGCAAAACATTAAGAGGATCAAGTTCTAGTTTGCCTTTGAGAGAGGCCAAGTGATAAGCCCTTGATCCATACTTATGGGTAATGATGTAGGGTCCAAGCCAATTGAAGGCAAATTTGCCCCTTTTGCTTTTCTCCATATTAGTGACACGTTGGTTTTCCTGGAGGACAAGATCTCTAATGTTGAATTTGCAAAATTTCAAGTGTTTGTTATAGGCTCATTTAATTCATTCTTGATAGACATGAAGATGGGAAAGGGTGGCTAAATGATGCTTGTTGAGTAACTCAAGTTGGGCTAAACATTCTTGATGGTAATAATTCTTTTTTGGAATGAGGTCACACAAAGCTATGTGAAGAGAATGTATTTAGATTTCAAGAGGCAAGATGGCCTCGGCTTCAAAGATGAGAGAAATGGGTGTAGTACCAGTGGGGGTTCAGATGCTAGTATGATATGCCCATAGGGAGAAGGGGATGTGAAAATGCCAATCTTGACCTTAGGCATTAACTATTGTGGTAAGCATGTTGTTAAGGGTTTTATTAGAGGCTTTGGCTTGTCCATTTGCTTATGGGTGATATGGTGATGAAAAGCTAAGTTTAATACCAAATATGTCATAAAGGCCCTGAACTTTATGTTTTTTAAAGATTTTACATTATTGGTGATGATCTTATGGGGAACACCAAAATGACAGATGATATGATGGGTGATGAATTTGATAATTTTTTTAGCTTTCATTAAGATAAGGGGAGTAGCCTTCACCTATTTGGTAAAATATTTAGTTTCGGTAATGATATAATGATGTCATTATGAATAGTGGGGGTTGATTTCACCAATAAGGTCTATACCCCATTATGAGAAGGGACAAAAATCTACAGACACACAAAGGCTATTACTAGTGCATGATGTAAATCAACATGCCATTGACACTTGACACACTTTTTCATGTAATCATAATAGTCTTGGTTAAGGGTGGGCCAGTAATAGCCTAGGCAAAGGATATGCTTGGCCACAATGAGGCCACTAAAGTGACCCCCACAGATACCATCATGTGTCTCTTTGATGGCATGAGAGGCTTCTGAACCATGGAGGCAATGTAATAGGAGGCCATAAAAACCACATTTGTAGAGAATTACTCCCATAATAGTATAATGGGAGGTGCTCTGAATAAATGCCCGATGGGCATTCCTAGAGAGGATAGAGGGAACTATGCTAAGGTGAAGGTAAGCGAAGGTTTGTTGGTACCAAAGGTTAGACATGATCTCCTCTACACTAAAGATGGTTGGAGTGTCCATCTTGGTGTAGGAAAGCTCAATGAGGTGATGGAGAATGATCGATAGTTTGGAGTTTGAGGGTACCGATGGGATTTGAGAGGCAAATAAAGCCATGATATCAGCAAATTTATTGGTAGATTATGGGGTGGTTAGAATATGGTAGCATTTGAATGAGGCTAGAAGTTCTGTAACTAGTTGCCTGTATAACTATAAAAACTCATTCTTATACTAGTAAATTCCAATGACTTGGTTGACCATAAGTTGTGAGTCACCAAAGATATTGACTATTTTGACTCCTAAGGCTTAAGTAGTTTGGAGACCTGTTACTAGGGCTTCATATTTAGCCACATTTTTAGTGCATATAAAGTTGAGTTTAAAGGATAAGGGAAGTGGTTCTATGATAAGGGGGACAAGGATAATACCGGCTCCCCCACCACGCTAACATTTGGAACCATCAAAGAACATGGTTACCTGATTGGTGAAATCTACTTGAGATAGGCTTGTGATGGACTCATTTGGAAATGAAAGAGGGGGAGGTTGGTTGTTTTCTAAGGGTGCCTCAGCCAATTGGTTGGTGATGACATGCCCCTTGATTGATTTTTATTAGAGGAACTCAAGGTTAAACTCAGCTAAAAGCATGAGCCACTTATCCATATGTTAGTTTTGGTATGGTTTGGAGTCTATGTATTTGAGGAGGTCAGTATTGGTTATGACAAAAAATTTGTGGTTAAGAAGGTAGTGGAAAATTTTGGTGGCCATGAAGACTAGGGACAGATAAAGTCTCTTGGTATATGTGTACCGAGTCTCATATTTGACAAGTGTATGGCTAATGTAATAGATGGCTTGCTCTTTGTGTTTTTCATTCCATGGGAAAGCATCACCCCTAATGAGTGGTCTATGGTGGAGATATAGAGGTAGAAAGGTTGGCATCCTTAGGAGGTGTAAGGACCAGGTGGAGATAGTAGGTATTCTTTGAGTGTATCAAAGGCCTTTTGACAATAGGTATTCTTTGAGTGTATCAAAGGCCTTTTGACAATCAATATTCTACTTGAAAGAGAGGTCTTTTTTCAAGAGGTGGTGGAAGGGCTGACATCAATTAGAGAGATGAGAGATGAAGTGAAAAATGGATTAAAGTTTTCCCTAAAAGATACAGAGTTATTTAAGATTGGTTGGAGGTAACATCTCGAGGATGGATTTAATTTTGGCCTGATCAACTTCGATTCTTTGAAGGGAAATTATGAAGCCAAGAAGTTGCCTGATAAGACCCCAAAAATATATTTCTTAGGATTGAGACAAACATGATAATGGATAAGTCACTCAAAGATAATCTTAAGAATGGCTAAATGGTCCTTGCGAAGCTTGGACTTCTTAAGAAGGTCATCCACATAGTATTCAATGATTATATGGATAAGGTCATGAAAAATATATGTCATAGACTATTGGTAAGTTGTGCCAATGTTCTTAAGACCTAAGGGCATGACTTTGTAACAAAAAATCCCCCATGGGGTGATGAAGGTAGTTTTGTGTTCATCTTCAGGGGCAATCAAAATTTGATTATAACATGAGAATCCATCCATGAGTAACAACATCTCATAGCTTGTTATAAGATCAACAAGTTGGTCAATGCTAGGTAGAGGAAAGTCATCTTTTGGGTAAGCGAGGTTGAGTTCATGAAAGTACACATAGATACATAGTCCCCCTATGGATTTAGTGATAGGTATGATGTTTGAAACCCATTGGGGATAATCAATGGGTTGAATAAAGTTGACAAAAAGGAGGCATTGAAGCTTTTCTTTGATAAGAAGGGCTATGTAAGGATGCATTTGATGAAGTTTTTGTGTGATAGGTTTGGCATCATGAATAGTGATGATGTTATGGCTGGCAATGGTTGGGTCAATACCAAACATATCGACATATGACCAAGTGAATGCAATGCTACACTCATGGAGGAAGGTCAAGTAGTCCTGTAGTTCCCCAGGGGTGGGAGTTTGGCAAAGTTTGAGGATGTGAGGGTTGGCCAGAGTGCTTATGTCAATATTTGTATTGGGTTCATTCAACATTGTTGAGTTTTTTGGAGTTAGGGATTTATGGATGGAAGAGTTTGGTGCACCAAGGTAAGTGAGAATAACATCATCATCTTGACACTAGATAATGTTAATGGTAGGAGAGTCTTCTCCCATGAGTTTAGGATGGGTCAAAGGGATGGATATGGATGCCCATACTTTTTGATAAGTCAGGGGGCTGAGGGTAATCATATTGATGAAATAAAATTTGGGTGGGATGATGTCCTCATCCTCACCCATAGGTAGAGGGGGTGTTGGTGAGGAAGGGGTTTCCTCTTCGACAATGGTAGGGGTAGTTTACTTAGCTTCATTCATATTGGGTAGAATGAAACTTAGGCCATATTTCTCATGAGGCTTGCAGGTCGCGATCAAGGTCAATGTGTATGGGCCATACTCATACCATCCTATGTTGAATCCATTCCAGGCACACATGCGAAGGTATAGTTTGATGAAGTTAGGTTTGTCCAAGTAAGATAAGTTAGAAGTAAATGGTTGAGATGGAGAAGGAGAGATGAAAGTTTTAAGTGGCTTGTCAATTCCCCCATAGAATTGAGTTTGATAGCTAGGAGGTCCTAAAGGAACAATGGCTCTAATGTTGAGGTCATAACCTGATTGGTAGTTGAGTTTCACATATTCTTGGGGGGTAAGGAGGGCATCCAAGGTAAGGATATGTTATTATCTAAGGGTAAGGCATTGGAAGGTAGACTCTAATGGATTAGTGTTGGGTATTTGGTCTATAGAAATGGACAACTTGGTAGATTATTCTATAGGAGGGGAAGCAATGGCTTCAACTTATGTGGGTGGCAATTTTTGTGGTGTTTTAGATGGAGGTATGAGAACATCATTAGGCTGGTAGGTGATATTGCATGCTACAAAAGGGCTAGGGTCAACTTGTATGGTAACCACCTGACCTTCATGTTTAAACTTGACACAATGATGGAGGGTGGAAGGTACACAAGACATGGCATGGATCCAAGGTCTCCCTAGTAAAACATTGTACTAGAATTCACCTTCAACCACATAAAATTTTGAGGAGCATGTGAGGTCCTAGATGAATGTGGAGGATAATGGTTCCCAAGGTAGTGGTCATAGTGTCGTTAAAGGATCTAAGGATGATAGAAGTTGTAGACATGACATTATTTGGTAGCTTAAGTTAGTCATAGACATGGGTAGAGATGATGTTGATACTGGCTCCCCCATCAATCATAACCCATTTGACATAGGTTTGGTTGATATGAGTAGTGATAAAGAGAGGGGGATATTGGTATTTAGAGTGGATGGAAGGTGTCTCCAAGTCCTTAAAGGTAACAAGGATTGAGAGTTGGAGAGCACCCACGAAGGCCTCTATAGGTTGGGAGTCTCCTAGTCTGACCTTAATGGCCTACATAGCCTCTATCATGGCTTGACAATGGTGAGGTGAGGTGGAAATGAGCTCATAAAGGCTCATTTTAGCTAGAGTTTGGTGAAGTTGCTTAAGAATTACCCTCATGATGGATTCAAAAGGATTACCCTTAGAAGTGCCTAAGATGGTTACTTTGGGTAGAGCTGAGGATGTAGAGGGTTGGATCGGGTTTGGTTTAGGATGAGTAGGTGGGTATGTCCATGGAGTGGACACATTGGCCTTACATTTATACCTTTGTTGTGATCATGTGACTACATTGATGGTATGGATAGAGGGGAACAATGTGATAGGAGGTTGGGTAGGTTCTCCATCATTTTGAGGTGAGAATAGAGGATCTAATACTTATTGGAAAATGACTAGTGGCTGCCTTGGTAGAGGGGTCAAGGGAAGCTCTTCTAGTAAGAGATCATCCTCATCATATAACTGATGGATAAAGGCTTGGAGAGCTTTGTATTTCTCTGTGTCATGCCTAGGTGTCTTGTGATAGGAACAAATTTGATGGTCATTAGACCAAGCTGATTTTGAATCAAGAGGATCGAAGGGTCTGATAGGAGGTAAGGTAAGGTATGAATATTGTAATAATCTTTGAAAAATGTTTGAATAATATTTATCAAGAGGTGGTAAAGGTCTATGGGTTGTCATTTTGGTTGGTAAACAAGGTGCTTTCATGGTAGTGGGTTTGGTAAGAGAAAGCTTGGGTGAGGTGATGTTTCTAGGTAATAGTTTTGGTTTGGGCATGTTAGTGGTTAGAGGGTTTGAGGTTGATATTTTGGCTATCAGTAGTTTGAGAAAGACCAGTGTATCAGACAATAATTAGGTGGGTATAATCAGTAGTGGTATACAACATATGTTAAAATGAATTTTATTTTTG
Source organism: Torreya grandis (assembly GCA_037957365.1). Classification (NCBI taxonomy): domain Eukaryota; kingdom Viridiplantae; phylum Streptophyta; class Pinopsida; order Cupressales; family Taxaceae; genus Torreya; species Torreya grandis. The sequence goes on from JARHVA010000149.1 coordinate 1,961,626, forward strand.
GGCAAAGTTGATGGATGAGGACCTAAGATAGAGAATAGGGTGGAGGAAGGAAAGACCCTAGGAATATGGCTATTCAATGGTTTTGACCTTTTGGTTGGTTCAGGTTGAGGTTTGGGTGGAGGTTTGGATGAGTTCAATTATAATTTAAGAGAAGGGTGGACCAAACTCTATATGGGGAAGGTACTGAGGTTTGTAATAGGTTTGTTTGGTGGTTTGCTTGTTTGAGGTATGATTACTTTGGTTAGTGAGAAACATGAGGGCTTGGTAGAAGTTATGATTGGTTTGAGAGGTGGTGGAAAGATGATAGATTGGTTGGTTAAAGGTGTGCTATAAGGTTTGGGTTTGTTGATATAAGGGAGGCCTAAATGTTTCCAAAAAGTGGCTTGATCCATATCTGGTTTCAAGGAAAATTCCAATTTCTATACTAATGTGGGAAAAGGTTTGTGCACTAGTTTTGCATCATGGTTAGTGGATGCAAGAGATAGAATTTTAGGTTGGGGAGGTTGGTTGGTAGGTTGGTTAATTTCTTGAGGTGAGGGAAGTAAGGTTGAGATAAATAGCTAATCCATGGGAAGTATCGATAGAAATGCTTCTCCTTTAGGAACAATATCCATAAGAGTAGTGTTGTGTTGGGTAGTTAGTGGAGGTGGTGAATTAGGAACATTTACTTGTCTAGATGTGCCTATTGGGGTTGAATGTGATGATTCTAAAACTTCTATGAGTGTGGCTAGGGAAAAAGGAACCTCTTCAAGTTGAATCTCTGAAGGAGGGGAAGATGACTCTTCTACCTCTTTAAGTGAGGTGGGGAATAGTGGGTAGATTGGATGGTTGGGTCCTCATGGGTAGGTGTATCATGAACCATGTTGACAATGTGGGTGTCATGAGAGAATTTGGCCTATGTGTCCTCATTTTTTATAGAGGCATGGTTGGGAAAGGGCTTTTTGAAGATGTCCAAAGCTTGATTTTAAGGTGCATTAGGGTTGTCCAAAATGAGCTCCCCCTTGTCAATGAGGGATTGAAATATGCCCTTGAAGGTGTTTCACCTACTAACATCATGTCCAATTACTCGATGGAAAGCAAAAAGGTCATTCTCATTATACCAACTTGGTAGGGGATGAGAAGAGTCAAACTATTTTGGAGGTTTGATAGAGGGAAGCTCTATGAGGTTATCTTTTAATAGCTTCTCCAAGACTAAGGCATAATATTCCCCAACTGGAGTAAATTACTTTGGGTTGGTTCAAGTTGGGTTACATGTGTTTTGGTTAGAAGGATTAGGTTGATTTTGTTGATTGATATTAGGTGGAGGAGTAGTTTTAAGGATGACTATATTTGTAGTTCCCTTTCCCTTGTTTTTGGTATTGGCTTGGTTGCCTGGTTTGGAGGAAGAAGCCTCATTGGTTTTGAAGGCAAATTTCTTATTTTGTAACTTTAATTTACCCTCATCTATAGCCCTATTCTCTAATTTTCATGTCATAGTGAAAGCTTCATCAAAAGTTCTAAAGATTTGGACACGTAGTGTAGAAGAGATGTGCTTGGCACAAACAAGGGAAAAAAGTTCAATCAATTTAAGCTGAGGTAAGGAGAATTATAATTGGTTGATCAAGCTTCTCTAATGAGCCACAAAATTAGCTATATATTCATCCTCAAATTTGGCAAATGGAATAAAGGTCAATGATAGAGACTTTTTTTGGATATGTTTATTGAGAAGTGATCTAAGAAGGTCTAAGCCAATTGGTTAAAGGAGAAGATGGAATGTTTGGTAATTGCACTATACCAATCCAGTGTCAGGCCAGAAAGAGACGTAGGAAATGTCCACAAGATCGAGGCATCATCATAGGTAATCATGTAACAAGAATGCCTAAATGCTCTTAAATACTACTGGGGGTCTTCCTTACTGTTAAACTTGGTGAATTTTGGAAGCTCCCACTGGGTTAGATAAGGTATGATAGGAACTGAAGGGTGAATGGGATTATTATAGATTTGGTCATAAGATAAAATGTTATGGGCTCTTGAAAGGGATGACTCAAGAGTTGTCATCTTGTCCATGATTATTTTCATTAAGTTTGTTTGAGGTTGTGCACCTAAGGGGTTATATGGGGTATATTGTAGTTGGGGAATATATTGATAATTGACAGGCGTTGGGAGATGGCCCCATACTAGTAAGAGGTTATGGGAGGTTAGGTAGATGATATATAAGGATATATAGTTGGTGGTGGTCAGGTAGTACATATATACCCTTACGAGTTAGGGGTATAATTAGGGTTAGATGATGCAAGTAATTGTTGGGATGCTAAGGTAGATTGAGCCATGGTTGGATTGGTAATTAGGGGGTGATAATGACTTTTATACTAATGGGTGGTGAGCTAAAAGGGATAGGCACCCATAATCTTGGTAAAGAGGTATTAATCAATGTGCTAGGTTTGACAAAGAGGAGGTTGGAGCAATGGGTGGTGAGTGCCTGAGTTACAAGTGGGACATGATGGGTTAACGATTGGGTTGTACCCAAGGTAGATGAGCCATTAGTAGGGGTGGAAGGTGTAAGGGTAATGATTGGTTGGATAGGTTGGTTCTCAGCCATAACATCAAAGGGGTTAGTAGATGAAGATGCCTAGGTGGTCAAAGGTTGGGTGGTGACCAAGAAAAAATGCATACCCTCCATAATGTGGGATGGCATGCCATAAGGAGGATCTTGAGGTGAATTTGAAACTGGGATATGGTGAGAAGAGGTGTTAAGATAGTGCTGAAGAGCCATTGGATTGTTGTCTAAAAAGGTGGTAAAATTCATGTCTTCTTGGGGAAATACCTAAGGGAAAGTAGGGCTTCCCAATGGATGAGGTGAATCTTTTACCTCAAAGATGTACTCTATAGATGAGGAGATAGAAGAGGTTGATTTAGGTGATGGGTTTTGTTTTACTAGGTCTCTTCACTGCTGATGAGTCAGATCCATACAAGGAAAGAAGAGAGAAAACAAGAACAATCTCATCACTCAAACAATAAAAAGACAAGGAAATGATCAAGACAATCAAGACAAACACTATGAAGTACATCAAGATTAGAAATTATTTTTAATCTCACTTTTGGCTTATGCCTTAGTTTATGAGAATGTGTGATAGAAGTTGGCTTGTAGATCAGGTATTAGATAAGCAATCTATGGATAGTTTCAGGTCAGTTTTGGTACTCAAAATAACTTATATTGAAATAGGTATGTGGCCTTGTGCTTGGGACTTTCTCCCTTCACTTCATGATCTCGAAGCCAAGCCATGTCACTTAACCAATATATACCATTTATCCAGAGCTTATACTCAGCCAAAGAATTGAGTGGGTCCTCCTCTTGGTGATGAAATCCAAGTAGGATCATTAGGTAGGGTAAGGTGATCCACTGGGTGATGAAATCCTAGTCGAGCCTTGTCTCAGGTGAGTTATGATGTTTGATTTATTATGGGGTTTGGTTATGTAACATAAGTGCACTGTGATTAATCTTGATGTCATTAATTAAGCTATGCGAGCTAGAAGAAGCTGAAAATTAATGGATGCAATAAGTTTTAGCCCAAATAAAATTTTGATTTCAATTACGAGCATAGACAGAGAAAGAAGCATATAGATGTAGATAAAAATAAAACTCAATTAGAGATAAGGGTCCCATCAAGTGTAACAGAATGTTTCACTCAAATTTTTATATTATTCAGAAGAAGGTAATAAAACTTGAAATATGAATTATGGTAAAAATACTTGATAAAAATATGTGCATTGAATCAGAAGATTGTTAAGAGATCCTCTTTGGCTTCGAATAATGACTTGCATGTAAGAAAACACTAAAGCAAATTTTTTGGTTAGACAAGTAGTTGGGTAGATTGTCTAACGCTATCTAGATCTTGAAAGTGAAAGCTTCATTATTGGTTGTCAATCCACCATTTTAAAATAATTAAGTTGATAAAATATAAATAAAGTGCTTGCATCAATAATCAAAAGGTACTAAAACTAATAACAAGAATTGCTTGATAAAAAGATATGATAGAATGATCAAATTAGTGATAAACTAATTAGTGCACCCAACCAAACACCATCCCACCAAGTAGTAACTCAACCAATACACCCAACAAAACTTAGGGAAACCTCTTACTACTAGAATCTAGGAGCCCAAAGCAAGTCACCACGTTCATCATCATCATCATCATCATCATCATCATCATCATCAATTGTATCTCTTCACGAGCACTCTCATATAATGCTGAGTAGCTGAATCCTCTAGAGTACCAATGGATCTAATCGCTATCATCTCCATATAGATACTCAAAAAATTCATCCTGCTCCTCCTGATCGATCTGGTATATCACCTCACCATGTAATACAAGTTGAGTAATTTGATGTACATCCTCTAGGATTATAATCATCTCCCTAGTTGGTAGCAAGAAGGTATATCACTAGCTAGATCCCAAAAGCAAGAGTTTCCTTAGGGACTGTCAATCCACCATTTGAAAATAATTAAGTTGATAAAATAAAAAGAAAGTGCTTGAATCAATAATCAAAAGGTACTAAAACTGATAACAAGAATTTCTATAAAGAGATATGCTAGAATGATCAAATTAATGCTAGTGCTATTGGGTTAAGGTATGGATTAGAAGGTCTGAAAGGGGTCTATGAATAATCAAAAACTCAAAAAAATAGATTTGGATAAGTGTAAGCGGGTCAAGGCAACTTGTTAGTTTTTCTACCATAGGTGACTATCAATGGTTGTGTTGTCTTTCAGTGGTTATGCCTGACCATAGATGATTATGCTGACCATCAACGATTATGCTGAACATCGTGGTTGACTATGTCAAAATTGAGTTCAATCAATAGTAGATTATTGAGATTCACAAATGAATCTTGAGGTTGGGATAGGGCTAAATTAATTACAAAATGAAAATAAAGCACATGAATAGTAACAAACAAGGCCTTGTCCTACCAAAAGTGGGTTGGATGAGTAGTTGGCATAGTTGGCCTGTAGGTGGGATCTAGCTTGATTTTGGAAGAGTAATAGTACTTGGAAGCTTAGTTGAGAGGTGATGACAAATCATCTCTTAATGGAATGGATTGATGGTGTGGATGACACTGGTATGATTACTAGATTGCTAAAGCTCTTGATTGCCCTATAAATGAAAACTCTAAGTACTTGAGCTCTTGGTAATAATTGTAGATGGATTGGACCTCCCAGTCCTCTATTTTTTATAAGCACAAGCAAGAGTTGGAAGGGAAGGTATAACTGGGGCTTCTAAATATAATTTGTGCATGTAAAGGATTGCAACACAAATTAGAGAAAGTTATATTTAAAAAAGCTAAGGCAATAGTTTTCATGATGTTTGCATGCTTAGTTGAGATGGTGGATCCTAACCATCAATGGTCAGGGTGACCATCAGTGGTCGGGATAACCATCAATGATCAGGGTCCAGAGGGAAGGGGACCTGATTGTCAAATTAACCCTATTTGGTGAAATTGGGTGCAGGGAGGTGGGTTAGGTCTGAGAGGTGTTAGATGGTCCAAAAAGGGGTTGTAGGGGGTCTAGGGATAACTTCAACATTCAAAATCATAGGTGTGTATATTTTTGATGCCTACATACCCAATAAGTTCCTCTAAACAACATCACAAGTGGATTGTAATAATATGGAATAGGTACGCCTATTTCCTAAAATCAACAAGCAACCTCCATTCCCCAACCAACTACTTCTTTGAATGTGCAACAAAGGGCAATGATCCAAAAATAGACCAAATTTACACCACAAAAGTGCAAAACATTATGCCACCTCCACAAGTGACAATGACTATTCTAACACAACAAACACAAACCAATATACCTTTTCAATCGTAAATGTTGTGTAACCAACAAGGTATTCCTATTGGTTAGAATGTGCCAGTTGGTCAACAATAATAATTTCCAAATCAACAAATACCACACCCCCAATAGTTACCAAACCAACAAGTGCTAAAATAACAAGTTTCATCCCGATAATAAATGCCAAATTAGCAAAAAAGTGTCATTTCAACATGTACCAATCCAATAGTAGGTGTTTAGCCAACAACAAAGTTTTGTCGCACAACAGGTACTAGGTGCTCAATAATAATTTACTTTCACCTAATGGGTATTGTATGTGAAAAAAGGATCAAACTACCAACACCTTCAACAATAGGGATATAATCAATAACATGTTCCCTTTATTAAATAGGGAGACAAAAAGTTCCCTCCCAAGCCCAACAATATTAACACATTCTGTAGAGATAAATACCATTGCCTCAACAATAATTTTATAGTTAGGGTTATGTAGCCAACCTAAACTAAAATGTGCTTCAACATCAACATATTCTGTACCCACAGTATAACCCTAATACATGGATACATATACCTAGTCGTCTAGCCATTTTAACTAGCATCTCAAAATATAGCTACCCTGGTCAAAGTAATCCTTGTTTGATTATGCAACCTCAATAATAGGCTAGTCCTACTTATTCCTATCTTAAGAGTTACAATAGATGAAGGATGAAATTAAAGCAGTACAGGTTGGAAAACAAATGAATAAATTCAAATTAGAGGAGATATGCTCTTATCCATTCAACATGGAATATTTACAAATACCATTAGGTTATGAGCCACCTAAATTTGATAAATATAAAGGCAAAAGAGACCCTAAGGCACATCTATCTGAGTTCTTTGTTGCTTGTCAGCTAGTAGCTTATAGTGATATATACCTATTTATACTCTTTCCAAGGAGTCTAGATGGACAATCCTTGGAATGGCTATTGGAATTATTGAAGAACTCTGTACCTAACTTTGATGATCTCTTGGATAAGTTTGTGTAACACTTTTCATACAATCTTGAGCATGAGATTATTGTTATGGATTTATGCCAAGCTAAACAAAATATTGGTGAGAGATTTGTTACATACTTGCAACGTTAGAGATCTTTAATAAGTCAGTTTAATCATGATCTACTAAACAAATAGTTAGTTATAATATTTCAAGGACCTTACATAGTGAGATATCTTACCATCTTGAGTTGTAGTGTGCTCACATATTTGAAGATGTTATAATAAAAAGAATCCATATTGAGAAAGACCTTTTCAACAAAGGCATAATTAAGTTATTCTCTTCCAATTAGAACCAAAACCAAAATCAAGGCTAGAACCATAATCAAAACCAAACTCAAATATTGGCTTCAACATCACCTTAAGCCAACAACAATGAAAGACCTAAACCCTACAACCACAATAAGAATGTTGTTGTCAATGGAGATACTGAGTCATACCATATTTAGACGGTGGAAACACTAACTATCCATATACCTCCACCCACTCAATAAATAATTCCTCCATACATTCCACTAGGACCTCCACACAACCAACTACCACAAAATCAAAACCAATTACAAACCCTTCCTCTAAGGAGAAGACCACCCATTGCCAACCAATTTAGTGACCTTGGTGATCCCATTGACTTTGTGTTTCAAAGACTAGTTTAAGCCAATATGATCAGTTGGCCTATACCAAACCAATTTTCTAAAGATACTCCCTTTTCTGATTGGTATAAAAAAATGAATTTTGTGAGTATCATCATGTTAGGGGACATTCTGTCAAATACTGTATCCAACTCAAACATCTAATTGAGAACATGCTAGAAAATGGGGAGATAGAAAGAGATACCCATGTTCCTATGAACAATCATAACTTGGGTATATACCAAAATCCATTTCCATAACATAATAAACAACAACAACAAAAATTGTAGATAAATCCATCTCAAAATCAACAAAAATAATTCCAACCACAATAAAAACAATAAAATGGTCAGAACTAAGGGAAAAATGATCAAACCAACCAAGGAGGTAATCATGCCATTATATATACCTATAATAATGTTGTAGGACATGTTTCAAGTGGTCATGTTACCACCATCACTATTAACCTAGACCAACTACCAACAGTCCTAAACCTTCACATAACAATACCTATTCGCTAAATAATACATATCACCTTCCCAATGCTAGTGATTTTTCTATAGGCTATGTTGATAATTAGGCACCATACTACCCACAAATCACCATTCCACACCTCCCTACATACCTAACTAACTAACTATCAAATCCAGTTATAGATCAAGATTATACAATCACAACTTGATGTGCCAGAGTCACTATTAGAGGATCACATATAAATACTACCAATGATACTAATCAACCTTCCATGCCTATTCAAAAATAAATAAATTGACAAAACTAAGGGGAAATCCTATGATATTGTGGAACAACTAAATAATGTGCTTTCACACATCTCCATCATGAATTTGTTGTGAACATATACCATCCACAAAGACATCTTGAATGATTATTTGAACCAATCTCTTATGCCAGATGATATCACTCTAGATAAATTCCAAACTATGGTAAGACACTTGGCTCCTGGGCAACATATCACCTTTGACCAAAGTGATTTATATTCTCTAGGCCCTCTGCATAAAAATCCATTGTATATTAAAGTTGGTATAATGAACCATAGAGTTAAATGTGTGCTTATAGATAATGGTTTAAGTATCAACATTGTATCTCTAAAGTTAGTCAAACATCCTAGATATATAATAGTCAACTTGTAGCTAGATACCATCGTTATTAAGGCATATGATAATGAAAAATAAGAATATCAAGGTACCATTAACCTTCTAGTAGTCCTCAAGACATTGACCCATGATAATTTGTGCCATGTTTTAGACCTAAAGCTTTCTTACAATCTGTTATTGGGCCAACCCTGGATCCATGAAATTAGGGCCATACCTTTTACATTACATTAGTGTTATTAAATTTTCACATTCAGGAATGGAAGTGACCATACCTAATGATTTTCAATCACACCAGTATTGTAAAAGCCTTGAGGTTCAGTATAAGAAATAAAACTACCAATTTGGAATGAACCCTATGCCCAAGTCAGAGAGTGACAAAGATGAAAAAGGAAAAGTTGTTGAATCAGGCCTAGAAGCCAATTACATTGACCTAGGCAGCTTAACCTCTACCTCAACCATACCTCCACTAGATATTTTCAATCATTTGTATGTCACTAACAAAGGTACTGGAGAATATATCACCCATAATAATTTACATACAACCAAATTTCCCATAAATCCTAAAGCTTATGGGAGACCTATGACCAACACTACTAGTATGGTGTGGGACACCAAAGGAAAATCTCAGCTGAACAAACCTATTGTATTCAAACTAGCATCTGGCCTAGAAAAAGATCCTTAGCAGAAGATGATTCATGGATCTAAACTAATGAGTTAGTTGATTGTTACCAAAGTGTAAAGTACCCTATTCCAGATCAAATTATGGATCACCTAGCTTATGAAGGCTGAGGCCTTGGGTTACATCAACAAAGAACTATCGAACTAGTTTGAATAACCAAGTACAAGAGAACTCATGATATTGTATTTAAACCACCTGTGGGTGACCCCACATACCTAATTCATGTTCCAACACCAATGACTAGTGAAAATGATGTCGACAGTGATGTAGGGTCTGATTATAGCATATACAATGACCTTGATGCGACAAACTTATTTGACCCATATACCATTTGCACTATTAACCCTATTTATCAAACTTCAAACTTAACCTTTTACCATCCCCAATTGATAGATTGGGACCAAAAAGAGTCAATAGCACCATTATATGAGTTTGAAATGATGAATCCATATATGACTTTTGGGGACTAAGAAGTCACATACCTTTTGGATACCAGAAGAAGGGCTTTGTTATTAGATTGGATCTTATTGCCTACTTCAAAGAGCGGGTGAAATTTCCTAATTAAAAACAAAAACAAAATCAAACACTGAGGTCTGAAAGTGAAAACTTCTTTGGGGTGCTTTATAACTAGGGAAAAAGTAAATAAAATGGCAAGTCTTTTGGTGAAAACTAGTTTTTGGTGCCATTAGATGGGGATGTTCACCCCTATTCCTATGAAGCACAAGAGACCTTGAGCCTAGAATCTAATTATGGATCAAATATTAATACCAAAGAACAATGAGTTTTTGTGTAGATTATTCAAGAGTGCCTTGAGGTATTTGTATCATATTTGATGCCACCATTATGAGATTTTGATTCATCCTAATTAGGAGTATTAGAAGAGATAGACCATTTGAAAGACTTTGCTATTTACAATCAATTCAACTCATTGCCAAATATTATAGATTATGGTTCTAAAATTCTAGTGGAGGACACTTTAGAGGTGAATATTGGGACTCAATAGGACCCAAAGTGGATTAAACTAGGCACATCCTTCACTGAGGAGGAATGTGAAGTTTTTATATCTCTTTTGAGAGAATTTATTGACATATTTGCATGGGGATACTCAAACATGCTAGGTTTGGACCCTTCCTTGGTTTTACACCATTTCATTGTATATCCTAGTGTCAAACCTGTTAAGTATAAGTTACGTAAGATGCATCTTTGTATTTTTGTGTTAGTAAAGAAAGAGTTGGAAAAAATCTTAGACATAAAATGCATCAGGAGAATCAACTATTTAGAGTGGATTTCAAACATTGTTCTAGTAATTAAAAATCTAAAAGGGATCTGAATTTGTAATGATTTCAAAGAAATCAACAAAGCTTGCCTAAAAGATGACTATCCTCTACCAAATATTGATATGATCATTGACTCAACCACTGACTATGAAATGCTCTTGTTAATAGATGGATTTTTAGGATATAACTAGACTAGAATAACACTAAACTATCAACATAAAATAACATTCACCACTCCATGGGGAATGTTTTGTTATCAGGTAATGCCATTTGGGTTTAAGAATCTTGGAGCCACTTACTAAAGAGATATGGAAGTGATTTCTTATGACATGATGCATGACATTATTGAGGACTATGTCAATGATATTTTAGGTAAATCAAAGACTCGTACCGATCACCCAACTATGTTATGAAGAATATTCAAAAGACCTTGTGAGTACAATCTCATGATTAATTCAAATAAATGTGTATTTGGCATCAATTTTGGAAATTTTTTAGGTTTCATTATCTCTTGCATGGGTATTGAAGTCAACCCAACCAAAGTTTGTGCAATTACATAAATGCCACCACCATCTGCATTGAAGTAACTCCATAGTTTACAGGATAAGATTTAATCTATCAGGTGATTCATCTTATAATTAGTTGACAAATGCCATCCATTTACATACTTGATAAAGAAAGGTGTTACGGTCTCATGGAATGAAGAGTGTCAAAAAAAATTCAATCAACTTAAAGAAGATCTTGCCAACCCACTATATTATTTGCACCCATGCCAAATAAGCCTTTACTTCTTTACCTGTCTATAACCAATGATGCCTTAGGGGCACTTTTGGCATAACACAACAAAAAGGGAAAGGAGCATGCTATGTATTGTCTAAGCCAAACTTTGGTCATGTATGAACATAACTATACATTGATTGAAAAAGCTTGTCTAACTAATGTATTAACAGCCCAAAAACCACCTCATTATATGTTTAAAAACAATACCATTTTATTTCCAAAGTAGATCCACTCAAGTATCTACTTTTCAAATCATCTTTACAGGGCTGCATGGAGAAATGGATCATGTTATTAAGTGAGTTTGAAATTGAATATGCCAATCAAAAATCCATTAAGGGGCAAGTACTTATAGATTATCTTGCTAAAGATCCACTTCAATATACTCAACCTCTCACATTTGGATTTATAGATGAGACCATTATGACTCGTGATGAAGCAAATGCACCTCCTGAGGCCAAACAATGGAAAATGTACTTTGATGGATCCTTCACAACACCTGGAACAAGGGTAAAAATATTGTTTGTTATGACATAAAGGGATCTCATTCCCAAGTCTTTTCATATTGGATTTCCTTGTACCAATAACATGGTTGAGTATGAAGCGCTCATTGCAGGGCTTCATCAAACAATACAATGAAACATTCAACATTTACTAGTATATGGAGATTCTAATTTAATCATTAATTAGGCCACAAATCAATATCAAACTAAGGATGAGAATTTGGTACCCTATAAATGTATGGTTGATAATCTAAAATAGTAGATTGATAACATCCAATTTGAAAGAATACCTCAGGCCAATAACACAAAAACATATACTATGGTCACTATTAGTTCTATGATCTAGATCACTAACAAAGTTAGGGATTATCAAATTTTTGTTGATTATCTCTTAGTGCTTGCACATGAACAATCTATTGTCAAGATGGTTTGTGACATTTCTAGTCCTATGTCTTCATGGTACTTAGATATATATGCCTATATTCAAGACCAAATCATGCCTCCCAATTTATCATGTAAAAAACAAAAAGCTTTGACCCATAAAGTGTCTCGCTATACCTTACTTAGACCGACCTTGTATCATAGAAGCTATGATGGATCTCTGATTCATTGTTTACCTTTGATCGAATATGGACTAACATTGAGAGAAGTCCATGGAGTATGTGAGGCCCACACTATTGGGGAAATCTTATCCAAAAATTTACTGCATACCAATTGTTAATGGCCAATGATGTACGTAGATGTAGATGCATATATAAAGAGGTGTGTTGTGTATCAGAAGCATGCCAATTTGATTCATGCTCTTGCTAAGATAATCAAACCATTGATGACACCATGGCCATTCTCAATACGGGGACTCGACCTTGTCAAGAAGACCAATCCAACCTCTTTAGATGGCCATAAACATGTCTTAACTACTACTAGATTCTTCATTAAGTGGGTGGAAGCCATTCCCTTTTATTAAATCATTAGTAATCAGATCTCCAAATTTATATTCAACTATCTCATTTGTCATTATGACATCCCCTCTAACATTATATCTGATAATAGTGGATCATTCAAGAATAAGGATGTGAAAGCACTTTGTTCTCAATACCACATCAAAAAACATTTATCTACTGTCTACTATCCGCAAGGTAATGGCTAACTTGAAACTTTTAATAAAATGATTTTCAATATTATTAAAAAGATTGTCAATAATGTTGGTTTTAATTGGTACTTGAACCTATTTAATGCCTTTTAGGCATACCATACCATATTTTTTACTCCAACAAGAGCTACACCTTATTACTTGTTTATGGAACTGAAACCATTTTTCTCATTAAGGTTGAGTTGCCTTCTCTCTAAATTTCATTGTAGCACATCATCAATGATTAATAATATAGAGTGGTTCACTTGTAGGAGCTAGACCTCCTCGATGGTAAACACTTGACCACACTGAATAATCTTTAGGATTATCAAAACCAACTCAAAGGCCACTATAACAAGTGTATTAAGCATCATGAATTCGAGCTTGGTGACTTGGTACTAAAAGAGAATCAAAATAATGTTAATGTTGAATCTAAGAAAAAGGGAAAGTTCCAACCAAACTAGTTAGGGACCTATGTGGTTGTTGCCAACTATAGTTTTGGAGCATACATGATAACTACACTAGAGGGAGATGAACTTGATGAAACCAAGAACACAATTCAACTCAAATGTTTCTATGCTTAAGGGATTCAGATTATTGTCTACAAGGATCATCTAAGTTATGTGACATTTTACCTATTATTTGTACTCTACATGCTTTCCATTTTACCATACCCTTAATCCTTTGCCTATTTTTTCCTTTTACCTAACCCCACATATCATGTTTGGCCTTAATTATGATTCATTTGTACTTTATGAATGTCCAGTTCTTGATGATAGATTTAGTTCTAGTAGTTGTTTCAGAATTACATGTTTGAATGACAAGTATATGAAAGTGTATGATAGTGGATTTGGTAATTGCATCTTTCATTTATTGTTATGGTTGACTGGTGCCACTAATTATAACCACCTTTGGAAAACTCAGTGTTCCATCTTGTGATACTAATTATAACCACCTATGGGTAAATTAGTACCACTGACCCTTTGCCATTTTTTCTTAATTATAACTGCCTATGGGCAAACTAGGAATAACACATTTACCATGCATTAAAGCATCACCTTGTCATTACTATTATCATTTGCCTTTTACCTTGAACTTGGTTGTAACTAATTGGATGCCTTTTATATAGGTATAACTAAATTGACTTGAGATCCTAATGGGACTATGTAGGCAATACTTGATTCATGTTGAGGTTATCTTAGTCACCCTTTTACCATGCTCTTGTCATTTTGTGAGCATTTTTAAGTTGAACACTCTAATCATTTTATGAGAAACCTAAGCCATGATTTCATCATTTTATGTTTGGACTATTCTCTGTCTCATAATTCTTGATTGAGTTGAGATGCTTAGGAAATTTTAAAAAAATTTGTGATAGTTTCAAAAACCCTTAAATCTTTGTAAAAGATCTAAAAAATCCTAAAAATCTTAAAATCATGAAAATTGGCTTAGAATTTTCAATGCAAGATATAAAGTCATCAAAATTTTTGGGATGGGCCATCTTATTTGTTTAGTTTATTTTTAGACCACCTTGGTCTTTTTCCTCCCATTTCTAGGAGAACTACATCAGGCTAAGGTCCACATGGATTATGTAGGTAGCACCTGGATACATGGGGTATTTTGAGTTATCTCGACCGCACCTTCGTTTGTTTTTTGACCACTTCTTTGCCTTGAGGATCTTGAGACCCATAAATATTTCATGAGTAACCATTTACCATTTAGTTTCCCCATCCTTCTTGGCCTTGAACCATACACTCTCTCTATTTTGTGAGTAAATATTATTAGCATTATGAATTTGAATTTAATACATCAATGATCACTTAAATTCATCTTACACTCTCATTATTTTGTCAGTATTATCATCTTACACTCTCACCATTTTTTGAACTTGTTCTCATTCCAAGCCTTAGATGTAGTACACACTATGAATTATAATTTAGCTTATTTATGGATACTCATCTCTTATTTTTTAGTGTTGTTTTATCCTAAACCATACTCTCTCATGCTTACATAATTTTTTTGTGTTGACATTTTCATGATTGTGAAATGGCATCCCCTCTTCTCCTATGTACTCACTATTTTGTAAGACCAATCTTGTTTTCCTCTACACGTTTATCATGTTTTCTTATAATCCATTTTCCTCTATCTTATATCCTAGGAAAAATATATTTGGCCTAAAGTTCATATTGGATCTTGTGTCCATGGAACTATGTAGGTAGTGTCCACTTGCTTAGTGCACTTAGAGCCATTTCGACTACCCATTTATTTTATTATATCCACCCCATGTTGTTTGTTGTCTCATTTTATTATTATCTCCTATGATATAGGGACAATTTTTATTTATCTTGTTTATGTTATTGTTTCCCTATAGTCCAAGGGAAACCTTGTGCCAATTATTCTTGTGTTTTGATACTTACGTCATTGCTACCTAGCTTAGGGATCACCCTATCACCAAGAAAAACACTTTTATTATGCATGCACAAATAGTTTGTTTTCTATTTGTACTAACATTGTGATTAACCATTGTTTGTGTCTTGTCATTTGTTTGTTTTTATGTGTTTACAATAGTTTACTTACTACAATTTTCTTTGATTTGGATTGTTTAGTTGTTTTGATTGTTTTGTTCACTTTGTTTATTTTTATTGTGTTTTTATTAGTGTTTTATTGTGTTTATATTTTTGTTTATTTTTTATATATTTTTGTTTATTTGTTGTTTGATTCTCAGTTACTATAAGATTATTACATTTTGTTTACACTTACGTCTTGATTATTCATATCATATACTTCAGTTGTGAACTTTTATATTTAGTCTTACACTTTATTTATTTGTTGTATTTACACTTAGGATTTGATTATTAATATCTTATTCCCAGGTTATTTGTCATTATATTTAAATTAATTATTCCATGCTTATGATATGAATTATTATTTTAGTTATTCATAATTATCATGCATAATATCAAAATCTAAAACAAAACCATGCTCATGTAGTCTTCTAGCATTAGTAACATCTCTCTGATGGTCACAAATCAACTGAGAACCCTAACATATGCCATAATTCATGAGTAATAAACAAGTAAAAAAAATGATTTACTATTTGTTTATACAAATGAGCATCTCTGAATAAGCATAAATAAGAGTCATACAAAATACTAAGATTATAATATCCAAAGAACATCCCTTAACTTTAACTATCTTTTGGGCCTCCCTTTGAGACTCATTTCACAACATGATTTTTTAGCATATATCCCATGTTTGTTCAAACATGCATCTTTGAACTCACATTTAGGATAGAAATGTGTTGCTATCCTTTACCAACACCATATTTTTGGGCCTCTCTCTGAGACTTATTTCACAACACAATTTCTTATCCTATATCCCATGTTTGTTCAAATGTGTATCTTCAAAATCACATTTAGGCTAGAAATATGTTGTTATCCTTTACCACCATCATATTTTTGTGCCTTCCTCTAAAACCCATTTCAAAACATGATTTTTTAACCTATATCCCATGTTTGTTCAAATGTGCATCTTCAAAATCACATTTAGGATAGAAATGTGTTGTTATCCTTTGCCAATTTATGTTTCCTGATTATAACCACTTTTGGGTAAATAAATGTGTTTCTCTTTCTATTTTTGGTTATAACTACCTTTAGAAAAATCAATGTTTCCTAACTTTCCTTTCTTTATTATAATCACCTTTGTATAAATCAATCTTTTCCATTTGGTTACTGATTATATCTGCCTTTGGGCAAATCAATATTTGTCCTATCGCCCTACTGGGGCATCTATTTGTGCCACTATTTATAACCACCTTTGAAAAAACTAGTGTCACACCCTCCATTACTACTTATAACCACCTTTGGGTAGCTCAGTGACTCTTCTCTTTTTTACTGATTATAATATACTTTGGAAAAACTAGTAATCCCACCCTCATTACCATGTAAATTGTGTCATTTTATTCATTTTGAGGAAACTTTTAATGAACCTATTTTTTGCCACTTGGTCCCTTGAGAGGTATCACAAGCTTACTAACTATTCTTTGGGACATCAACCATTCAAATTAATGACTTCTTCATTCTTTAAAAATATATTACTATGTTTGTATCTTGAAACACCTTCTCAAACAAGGGCAAATTGTAGACATCTAATCTTGGCCACCTCTATGCCCAAATTGACATTAAATTAAAGTTCTATAAAATGACACATTTTAAGCTTAGAAATCACTTGAATCACTCAAATTCATCCACATAATGGATTTAATTGCCCAAAAATGTGACCAGGCTAACTTAAATGGTGTATTACCCTGTATACACTACTAATATAGTTTGATTCTAACCCTAGTCAAATTACAACCTAGTAATTTAGCACTTTTAACATGTTAATCTATTAATTCATGGAATTAAAATCAATTACCAAAAACTAAAAAGCACTAAATAAGATTAATTATATTACAACTCCTAATTAACTTGCCTAAGCACAAGATCCAAATCAAATAAGTGAATTTTATTAACTAAAAAGGAATTTGTACCAAAAATGAAGTCAAAGAGTCAAATGAGATAATAAAGTAATTTATTATCTCATTAATATTCAAAAATATGACTCACATCTCAAAAATATCTGAAGTGAGTTATCATGCCTCATAAATATCATAAACATAGGTGTCAAGATTTCATAAGTGCCTTTAACCCTCCTAGAGTTAGACTAACCTAACCAAGGTTAATTTTAACTCAACCCAAGTTATAATTTTACCTAAACTACCCATGGTTAGAGTTATTTCTCTAAACTATAAATACAAGTGCCCACACCATTGATTTTCAAGCTTTTATGTGTAAGGTTATTTTGTAGGAATACCTTATTAAAGTCTTTAAAAGTAAAGTTATTATGCTAAAATTGTGCCAAACTTTAACACCAATCCACAAGTGACATTAGAGAGATGCTACCTCCATGGATGAGCATTGATAAGAGATTACAATCATCATAAGCTGATCTCAAACATTCTTATGCTAACAAGTAATCACCATATGTGATAAGGGAGGTAAGAATTTGTATTGTCTTCATCTCTTTTTTGTACTTTTGCTTATTGTGTTATGATCCCACTTAATGTTTAGGTAAGAGGGTTTAGTATTAGTGCATTAGTTTTATTATTTTGAACTAACAAGAGACTAATCTACATGTATGTTTCCTCTTCGAACTCCTAAGTTACACTTACCAACCATTTAGGTCAGTAATTACACAGCTCACAAAATATTTGGGTCCAATAATGTATGGTATGTCATTGATAGGAGGGGGTCCAACCCCTCAAACAAGTATCATAGTGCATGGTAGAATATTAATATCCATAGGAGTGGTGATAGGCTAATAGACAATGCAAGTGTGAGGAAGAATTGTATTGCATCTTGTTGTAGGAATTGGTGGAACCACACCAATGGTAGGAGGTAGAAGAGGTGAAAGAGGAAACCATTGAGGAAGTTAGGGTTCAAACACATGTTCAAGTAGTGTACCAGTGACACAAGCACCAACCACTCTCATATCAACTCCAAAAATATCTTATGAAATGTATTTGAGTTTACTTGAGTATCAAAGATTGGCGAATCCCAAGGAACACATCCACAAATGTGAACTCATTTGGAACATAGAGGGGATCACATTGTTAGATCACAAGGTAGTCTAATTTACCACTAATTTTTTAGATCCTACTTATATCTGGTACTAAAATATTGATCTAAACCAGGCCATTGTGGATTAAAATCTCCTAAAGGTAATTCTCTTGAAAGAGTTTGATATCCCTAAGTTTGATTAGTAGATCATCATTGTACTGAAAGAGATCAATCAAAATTTGATATAAAGTGTTCACACGTATGATGCTATATTTAAGACCCTAGTGTCCAAGCTCTCTTTTGATATTCACCTAATATAGAATACATAGAGGCCTGTTGAAGGGTTAATTGCACCCTTTTAGTGTGCCCTATTATGAAATCATTCATTAATCCTAGGGAAGCCCTTGATGTGGCACTAAGAGTTGAAGTCATGGGAAATATAGATACAAGAATTAGTCCATTCATAAAGGTGCATATTTATTCAATGGCATCATAATTGTAGAAGCTTATAATCAATAGCATGCAAGCTTATCGAATCAATTTATGGTGTACCAAATACAAGATTGACATATTAATAATAGTTTCCTAAGGAGGAATATGAGAGCCCTCATTACATTATGCAATATTTGTCATGAAGGTCATGATGTGTGTAATTGTACCCTCCTTCCACATGCAACCCAGACTAAGGTCTATGTACTACAAGTTTTTCAAAGCCTCCACCCACAAAACTAAATATTTTTAGGTGATTGATTAAATTCATGAGATGCATGACAAACCACTATAACGCTAGCCAACCAACCAAACTTATGGTGATTATGAGAAAAATAGGGGTATAAAGGTTGTGGGGGGGGGACATTGATGTGGAAGGTTCCCCTATGCACTTGATATAAGTGTGGATCACTATATTATTACTAGTGATACTTCATAAAGTATCCAAATTATGGGTATTGTTGTGGTAAGCATAGAGTTGAGGAGTTCCCAAATTTGTATGCCAAACTCACACACAAGGATAAGCTTGATAAGGGTGGTAACATTATCAGACTTGTGAGTAACTCATACTAGTGGTTTATAAAGGCACGAACTAATAAATACATTGGTCCCAAGGTGCATGTAAAAATACATAGTGGTATGACTATAAAACCAACAAAAAATACCAAGGAGAAGGCCATAATGGGATATGAGCCAAGGAGATTCAAAGACAAGGTGACATACCCCGATCCTTCGATAGCACCCAATCCAAATGGGTCATGTTAGAAGTAGGTACTAACTAAAGCCATGGAAGTCATATATAAATTGAAGGGTGAACTTCAACTTGATCAAGAATTAGAGGCTAAAATAAAGAAGGAGCCTAAGCCCCAAGTGCCTATTGATGAGTAGGGGGATGATTTGACCAACATACTTTATCTCCTTCACTCTAAATAGATGATCCCTATGTCGAAGAATATTTTGACCCAATATATATGGAATAACCAACCAAAGTACATGCAACACACCTAGTGTGAGGCCATGAGGTAAGGGTAGCCCATAATGTAGGATATGATTAGAATTTGTTCATAGATGTAAACATTAATGGATGGTCAGTATGTGACATATTGGTGGAGTCAAAGTTATTATAATCTTAGGATATCCTTGGTGGAAGATGGGAAATGTTATGTTATGACCCACTCCCCATGTTTTTTTAATGGTAAATAAAATCTGTGTTTAACCATGGGTATTTTGAAAAATGCTGGTGTTGAAATAATAGGTGCCAAGTTTTGAGTAGAATTTCAGGTAATTTTGCTTTCAAAAATAAATAAATACCCAAATTTACTTGGTTAACCTTGGTGTTATGCTAATAATGTGAATATGTTCTTCAATAAAGATTACATGAGTTTTGAAAGTGGAATGGAATGTGTTGTGATTTCTATATCGAGTGATGAGGCCCCTCCCTCACCCAATGTCAAAAGTGTTGACTTTTAGGATGAGATAAACAACATATAAAACATCACAAGATAAGGATTGGAGAATTTAGAGCCAAATGAGGATGGAATCCTAAGTTAGACAAGGCACAATATGCTTATAACACCAAAAACATTGCTTGCAACTGATGGGTGCAAAAATCCTATGAAATCACATGGAGAAAATGTGGCATGGTGCACTTAAAACCTGAGTTTGTGCTTGCATAAAAAACAATACATACTAGCATCATTTCTTCCTTGGTTAATAAAAATATTTGGGTGTCATGTACCACTTTCAATATAAATAAGGTGTTCCACATAATCAAGGGTAAACTTGTTATGCTACCTCACAAGTGCTACCCAATTTTTACATGATATTGAGGCATGTGTATCCAAGGAGAAGGATCATTTGGGTGTTTTGGTAAACACATTGAAGAACACTATTTCATGCTAGTGGCCACTCAAAAGCGAAGTCCTCCCACCTGGACCAAAGTTAGTGATGCTATATACTCCCAATTTGAGCACAATAATGACCACCAAGGATTACCTACATATAATGGTGATTTTGACCCATGGACACATAATGGTGTGTATGAAGATCTTTGGACAAAACACACACCTTATTTCCTGGTAGGACTATGGGTCTATGCCTTTTATCAGACTCTAAAAACTTGGGCTCGTGCATGGTACATTATAAATGAAACATATAAGAAAATTGGAAATTAGAAACTCCTAAAGGGGAATTTAATCCATACCTTATATTTCTCTTCATCTGATTTGGAGTTGGTGGAGCCACTGTAACACATTCTCTACACCATTCTACAGGATGAATCCATAATAGAGGAATGGGTCAACCAAATGTGCAATGAGAAGGGAATCACATTGCCCAAGTTAATTGAATATTGTAGCATGAATAGTTATTCTAATTATGATAATCAATCTGTATAGATGACACAAAATTGGTAATATAAGCTAAGAAGGATAAAATTGTGTGTAAGGTGGATGAAAATCCCCAAGAGGATAACCCCAAGTACCTATGAATTAAGAATTCTTAGGGGATATGTGAAGTAATGGATGTGTAAGATGATCAACACAAGTTCTACCAAGATCCATTAAAAAAAATAAGGAGAATATTTGCTCAAAAGGAGAATTATAAGAGCCCTTCCCAATAAGCTACAAGGATATGAAGGGTGTGCATTATTATTTATGGAATGTGAAAATCACATTGGTGTATGGCATAAAACCCATGAAGAAGTGGCCATATTAGATGAACCCAAATTTGCATACCAAGATTAAGAAAGAAAAAGAAATTGAAAACATGTTGATCTCACCAGTTGAAGAATTTGAATGGGTAGGCCTAATGGTCATCAGTATCAAGAAATATAGGTGTGTTTGCATATAATTCAACTACCAATTCCTTAATTATGCATACATCACAAACCCATTTCCAACCCCTTTCATTGAGGAAGTACTTGAGCGAGTAGTAGGTTATGAGGTCTACACCTTCACCGATGGATTTTTGAGATATCACTAATTGAAAATTGAAAAGGAGGATAATACTAAAATCACCATCACTACCAAATGGTGTTTATTTGCCTACAATGTCATGCCTTTTGGTCTAAAAAATGTGCATGTTTTCTTCTCGCACATCATCATAACAACCTTCAAGGACTTTGTGCACCATTTTGTTCAATTATATTTGGATGAATAAATTGTGTATGGGTTGGTGAAGGACCATTATGATACTTTATACCTCATGTTTGAGCATTGTCACTAGCTTAAAACTTATCTCAATTTGAATAAGTACATTTTTTAGACACCCTTTAGCTCATTACTTGGCCATGTGTTTTTTAAGGACAACCTAATTATTGACCCCATTATTATCTAACTTCAATCACCCAAAACTCAGAGGTAAGTGCACATGTTCTTAGGGCATACTGACTACTATAAAAATTTCATTCATCACTATGCCTAGATAAAACACCAAATGAGGAACTTTTGTGCAAGAATGGTCCATTCATATGGAGTGAGGCAAAATAAGAGGCATTTGATACATTAAAGAAGAGACTAGAAAGTGCATTGAGATAATAAAATGGACCATCCCATTCAATTTGCAAGTTGGAAGCTTACAACAACTAAGAAACATTACAGAACCACTAAGTACGAGGCACTCATGATGGTGTACTTAATGTATAAGTTTTGACAGAACTTGTTAGCCACATCATTTTTCTTATTCACTAAACTTGAAGAATTGAATTACCTATTCAATGAGTCGACACTCCATGGAAAGATTTGTCGATGGATTGTGCCATTTTAGGGATTCCAATTTTTTTTAGTTATGAAATTCGATAAGTAGAACATGGTTTTTGATCACCTATCATGCCTAAATACAAGAAAAATTGCATAAAAAATTGAAGAGGAATTGACTGAAACTCAATTATATGCATTCCAACACTTTAAGAATCTTGGAGATATTTTTTATTTTCTCACATCAGGTATTTCTCTTAATAATTTCATAATAGAAAATAAATAGTTGGTTGTCTATGTCACCCCGTATCAGCATAATGGTGGTGAAATTTACAAGCTCGGGCATGATAAAGTCCTGATCAGGGGTATCTTATAACATGATCACCTAATGTTATTAAATGAAGGATAAAAAGACATTGTGGAGGCCACTTTACTAGAGAATCTATTGTGCACAAGATCCTCTATCTAGTCTATGATGGCCTATGCTATTTTGGGATGCCAAAGAATATATGCACAAATGTGATATATACCAATGGATTGGGAAAATCAACCACCAATATGGGTTTCTTTTGATCCCCATCCTAGTACAAGAACCCTTTAAAAAATTGTTTTTGATTTTTTGGGTCCGATCTCTCTAGATGCATGTAGAACAAGCACCCACTATGTTATTACTACCACTAACTATTTCACTCAATGGGTTAAAGCAATGTTGATGAAGAATTACACATAAGTAAAAAATTTATGGTTTCTAGGAGCATATTATTAGTTGATATGGGTTCCCTATGAGCTTGACAAGCAACTAGGGTACCCATTTCATAAATAAAACCATGTGCAGCGTACTTTCTAACTTCATAGTTTTGCATGACTATGCCATACAACCCATAGGAAAATGGGACCACAAAATCCTTCAAATAAATAGTTGGTAAGACATTAAATTATATTTGTGACATCAAGTGCAAGGACTAGGATGATCATGTTTTTGTAGTATTATGGGCCTACATAACAAGCTATTATCACCTCAATAAGTCCACTTCTCTTCAACTTATGTTCATGATAGATGCAATTCTTCTCATGAAATTTTTAGTTCCATTTCCATGTATCACCTATGTGGGATATATTAAGGACAAGGAACCCATATATGTATGTAAAGAGGACCTAATGTATTTGTATGAAAGGCACATTATAGTCTAATGGAGCCAAACCATGGAAAAGGTTCGTCAGAAGGCTTGGCATGACCAACACATCAAGGGGAAGATATTATTTGAAGGTTCCCTTATTATACTCTATGATTCTAAGTATTTGAAGCATCTAGGGAAGATTTAGATATGTTAATTGGCTCCTTACGTAATCAATGATATTTTGGAGGTAGGTGTGTGCAAGTTGTGCACCTTGGATAGATAAATGCTCCTAGGGTATTTAAATGGAAGTTGACTCAAGTTTTACCTTGAATAATGTGATTGATTCATGTTGTAATAAGTTTTTTTTAATTTTTTAATCTATATTTTTGTTTTTGGTAGGCTAGTCTAGCATAACTTAGTCTTCAATCGTAATAGTTGTGCACCATGCTTGTAATAAAATACACAATGTCATATGCCCAATTTGTTTTCTTAGATGAGTGATGTTGCACTATTTGGTAAATACATTTCTTAATTAATGTCATATTTACAACTTCAAAGGTTTATTTATACCTACGTGACCCTTAAACTAGTAGATCTAAAGTTTACATAAATATACTCTAGAGGAACATCGAGATCTACACATATGACAAATTGAAAATGTGGAAACATAATGGTACTTATTGTGCTGGAGGATTAGGCACATAATTTAGTGTGGGTTAGGGGTATCAAATTTATAAAAGAAAAGATTAGATGCACATGAGGGAAACCAATAAATATCTAGATGCATGAATATTTGTGGGCAATAAAGTGCGTTATGGAGAATAATACCAAAAAAATCATGAAGGAAATTTATGGGGTAAGGAAGTGTGCATAGTTTGGAGCAAATCCACCATGAATGAAAATAAAATAAGGAGAAGGTCATACCAAAATAAGATCCATGTAATATGGCATTATCGGGGATGAGTCCAAGGTCCGAATAAGTTTAATGTATTAGTAGAGTGAACACATGAGCCAAATAAGTGCATAACATGAAGAAAATAGAAGCAAATGAAATACATAATGTGAGAATATTACACAAGAGACTGGAGCCAAAACCAAAATTGAATTAACAAAGTTCACAAATGTGATAAGTACAAATAGGATAGTGTTGAGTAACTCCTCCATAAAATTTGGTTAATAGACCCTTGGAATAGAATAATAACTTAAAAAAAGGTGGTCAATAGAACCAATAATAGAGGAGTAACTCCTATATCTAGAACGGTCAAAGGAGTTACTAGTCATATAAACAACCTATACACCTAAGCAAGATTATCCATAAAATTAGGAAAATTTCAAGCAAGAGAACAAATCCTATAATAAATAAAAATGGGAAAATAGTAAACCCCTAGTCTAATGCCCCCTATAAACACAACTTAGGTGGATAGTGTAAAAAAATAGGTCCCAACAACTAGGCATGATGAGGTACCTATGTACAAAATAATCTCTCATAAAGTAGAGAAAAGGAGAAAACCCATAAGAACCCTCGGCCCCCACACCTCTCCCCCAAAAAGAAAGAGAGATATAAAGAAAAGGTTAGAATCCCCCCAAAGATGATGATATAGTAGTTTGAACCTCAAGAAGATCTCGTAAGTGAAGATATTTACTCTCTATGAAAGGTTTGGTGAAGATGTTTTCTATTTGATCTGTCATCTAGAAGTATCTAAGATCAATGATGTCCCCCTGAATCAACTTTCTAATGAAATGCATGTGAATATCTGTGTTTAGTCTATTGATGCTAGACCATATTCCTACAAATATAGATAGTATTATGGTTATCATAATAGATAATGGTAGGTCATTTGATTGGATATCAAAATATGTGAGAATCCCCTAAATCCATATGGCCTTAGTAGTAACATTTATAACCCCCTTAAAATCAACCTAAGTAGATGATAAAGAAACAATATTTTGCTTCTTGATTGACCAAATAATTAGAGTTAAACTAATGGAGAAACTGTAACCTAATGTGGAATTGTGATTCTAAACATCACCAACTCAGTTTGAGTCAGTATAACCAATCAAGTTGATGTCAGTGTCAACTTTGTAGTGAATATATAATCTATGTGTGACTTGAATGTAGTGAAATATCTTCTTAGCTACTTTCTAGTGTAGCTCATGGGGTTCCTACATGAATCTAGAGATTAGGCCCATTGCATATGATATGTTAGGTCTGGTATTTATTAAATAGATAATTATACCCATGAGTTTTTGATACAAGGTAGCATTGACCAAAGGTGAAGTGCAATCTACCTCAATATTGACTCCAAATAGAAAGGGAGTTAGAGTGGGCTTACAATCAATCATGTGAAATTGAGCAAGTAAATCAATATCATACTTAGGCTATGCAAGAGTGATCCTTGAATTAGATTAAGAAATAAAAAATCAACAAGAAGTAATGTAACAAGTGTTGGAAATAGGACCAACCCGAAAGCACACAATTGATTACCAAATTCAAGCAACTTAATATGCGGAAATAACCAGAATCAACAAGTAACTAGAATCCAGAAATAACACAAGATATGAGAGACAATACACAACTTGTATTAATACTCATACAGAAAAGAATACAATAAAGAAGATGCCACTTCTTCTCCACCACCTCTTCAGAGGTTTCCCACACCTCAAGTGAACAGTAATTCTCTCCTCAAAGCTCTCTCTCTACTAGGTCCCAACACCCAACTCATACACTGAGTTGGTGTTCACCTTACACCTGTGTTCCAAGCACTCCACAAGTGCTCCACACACTCCACAAGTACACACCTGTACTCCAAGTAGATCTCTCCTGATACTGCTCCCTATTGTGTTGCTGTCCTATCAATCTTCAAACTACAGATCAAGCTGGTTTTGCACACCTGTGAACCTTGACCTTGCACACACATACACCTGCATATCAATGATCTTACTTACCATGTAGATCTCCTATAGAAGCCATGCTCACCTGATGACTAAGATCATACACTCCTGAAGAACCCTGCTGATTCTCCAATCCAGCACCCACCTTGGTACTGTGGCACTAGGAAGAACGCACCATTGCTCTACCTCACACACCGAAGGAGCTTATAATTATGCTCTCTTACTCCCTAGCTACACATTTACAATACAACCATGAGTCTATTATATAGATCTCATCCAAACAATAATTAGACACCTAGTACAATAATTAGATCTGCAGCTCTTAGTCTATAATTAGCACTAAGCATGCAAACACTTGGTTCGTTAGCTAACTGCCTGTAATAAGCTCGCAGTTGAACCACATAGGCGACCGACGCCGGTCCCTATCCGCCTAGGGGTCACCGATGCCGACCGATCTCTGACCGACGTCGATTGCTTTCCTGCTCCATCCTGCCGACGTCGGTTGGCCTGACTGACACCGGTGTCTGTGGCACTCAACAACCCTTCCTGCACCCTCCTCCATGTCTGCATCAGTGAAGCTTTTAGCTCCACAACTTAACAATCTCCCACTTGGAGATAAACAACTGCACTGTACCTATACCTATACCCCGTCTAATTTGTTTCCTGGTTTGTATCCCTCTTCAAGCTCCATCCTGAAGACCACCCACCACACAACCTGTGATGTACCTCCTGTCATCTGAGTACCCTGCCACATCCGAACCTACAAACACATGTAGTGAAGTCTTGACCCCTAAATAGCATGAATCCCTACTGCTGGTCTCTCTCAAATACCTGAGAATCCACTTCTCCGAATTGGCTCCTAACTCTTTGACAACTCCCACTGCTTGGGAAAACTCAGGTCTATACTAGACCTCATGTGATTTCAGACACTGAACTATCCAGCCCTTGGTGCGCTCTGATTCTGCATCCTGCGTAATGAACCTCGCCAACACTTGATTCACATCAGCTCCCACTGGAAACAAAATCACCCTGTGATCTCCCATGTCTCCCATGCTGAAGAATTTCACTGCTCCAAATTCTTCATAACAAACCACTGAACTAATCTTACCCTTAACTCAGTAACAACCTGTATGTACAATCCTGCTAGCAAACATACCATCCACATACAGTAACAGAATGATGTCATGACTCATCATCCACCTGGTAAGTCAAACCACAGTAGTTACCTGACATCAACTGAAGTCATGCTTCATCCTCCACCTGTCAAAACCTATACCACTGTCCTGCAGCTCCTCAAGACCATATGCCTTGGCCTTCCATCTCACGTATCCATTCTCTCTATTCTCCAACTAAGGAATCCATTCGTCTCTGTGCTTTCGCACCGGCTGGCAACCCTACCAAAACTCTCGTTTGGTTCTGCATCATATCCCTGCCATGCTCCCACCTGTTTTCTAGATCCTTCCTGCTCTACAATCAACAACAAGTATAAAGAAGAGGAACAACAAATTTGAGGGCCTACTTATGTCTTCAGTCCTTCGTATGGGTGTTTGAGACTCCTTGACAGCATGCTGTCCACCCAAAATCCGTTACAGTGACCGACCTCGGCCACCCCACAGTCTGCATCCGACCGACATCGATTCTTGCACCTGTCCTGACTACCAACCTGTCACCGTCGGTGTCCTCCTGCTATCGACATCAGTCCTCGTGACCGACGTCAGTCTTACCTACTGCTGACATTGGTTTTTACTACTGACGTCGGTACCTGTGTTTCCTGTGAGTGATGACTTTTTACCCGTGAGCTCTTTTTGAATCAATCCCCATGTCCAAACTGCCCTGCTCAGAAGTATCTAGCCACATCCACTGATCTCTGTCCGCCATCTCCTCCAAGAACACCAAGGCTTTCCAGTTCTTAAGCCTATCAAATATATCTGTCTTCCGCTTAAGAACATACATCTCCTTCCTGCTCATGTGACCAAGCCTACGAAGCCACGTCTCCGCAACAAAAGGAGAATCAGTAATATAAACAAGTAGATAAAGAGTACCTATTTTCTTACCACCAGCTAAGTCAAATGTATCCGCTGTAAGAGTTCTAGTACACCTCTCATCACCTAACTCTTCTGAAGAAATTAGCCACATCTCCAAACCTGGGACCTGCATGACCTCCTTCAACACCCATGTGTTGGCCATCTGCAATTTCAGCTTCACTTCCCCTTTGCCAATTCTTTGGCAAGGCTCACCAGCTCCTCTATCTGGGGCTGCATGGAAAGAGGCAATCGAATCTTTTATCCAAGATTCAACTTTATCCAAGAAACCTCCCAGAGCATCCTGTGCCAAATAACCTACAACATCTACTTCTTCAGTTCCTCCTTGCTGATCTTCCACAAACCAACAATCTTCTTTTACCTGCTCTTTCTTTCCATCGGACCATAAGTAACCATCTGTGCTTTTCAACTCCTCCATCCTTAGCTTACTGTGATCTGCTGTTGCTCTGCTCCCACTCAATCAAAAAAACCCCTGAGAGTGACCTGTAACCAAAACACAAAACCTGCTTCTTGCAACCTTAGCTCTGATACCACTTGTTGGAAATAGGACCAACCCGAAAGCACACAATTGATTACCAAATTCAAGCAACTTAATATGCGGAAATAACCAGAATCAACAAGTAACTAGAATCCAGAAATAACACAAGATATGAGAGACAATACACAACTTGTATTAATACTCATACAGAAAAGAATACAATAAAGAAGATGCCACTTCTTCTCCACCACCTCTTCAGAGGTTTCCCACACCTCAAGTGAACAGTAATTCTCTCCTCAAAGCTCTCTCTCTACTAGGTCCCAACACCCAACTCATACACTGAGTTGGTGTTCACCTTACACCTATGTTCCACGCACTCCACAAGTGCTCCACGCACTCCACAAGTACACACCTGTACTCTAAGTAGATCTCTCCTGATACTGCTCCCTGTTGTGTTGCTGTCCTATCAATCTTCAAACTACAGATCAAGCTGGTTTTGCACACCTATGAACCTTGACCTTGCACACACATACACCTGCATATCAATGATCTTACTTACCATGTAGATCTCCTATAGAAGCCATGCTCACCTGATGACTAATATCATACACTCCTGAAGAACCCTGCTGATTCTCCAATCCAGCACCCACCTTGGTACTGTGGCACTAGGAGGAACGCACCATTGCTCTACCTCACACACCGAAGGAGCTTATAATTATGCTCTCTTACTCCCTAGCTACACATTTACAATACAACCATGAGTCTATTATATAGATCTCATCCAAACAATAATTAGACACCTAGTACAATAATTAGATCCGCAGCTCTTAGTCTATAATTAGCACTAAGCATGCAAACACTTGGTTCGTTAGCTAACTGCCCGTAATAAGCTCACAGTTGAACCACACAGGTGACCGACACCGGTCCCTGTCCGCCTGGGGGTCGCCGATGCCGGCTGATCTCTGATCGATGCTGATTGCTTTCCTGCTCCATCCTGTCGACGTCGGTTGGCCTGACCGACGCCGGTGTCCGTGGCACTCAGCAACCCTTCCTGCACCCTCCTCCATGTCTGCATCAGTGAAGCTTTTAGCTCCACAACTTAACAACAAGCCTATATTTATCATGGAAAATCTATCTTAAATAGCCCTTTTTGCCATTACAATGGATGAAGAAGAGACACCAGTGATCAAAAGATCCTCAACATAAAGAATCATAATGAATATAAAATCATCTTGCCATAAGAGATAGATGTTCAGATGTAAATGACATCTAGTGAGTCTTTTTATAAGAATGAAGGAATCATATTGGCATACCAATCTTGAGGGTCCTATTTGTACCCATATATGGATTTTTAAAGTTTGCATACAAGGGAATAATCTTCAAAAAATCTTAGAGGTTGATCCATGTAAATCTCTTCATCATGATCACTATGAATAAAGGCACTCCTCACATCCATTTCATGAACATACCAATGATCAGATTCAATAATAATAAGTCTGAGTTTAATAGAGTTTATTTTGATGATTGTTGCAAAGGTCTCTATGTAGTCGATGTTAGACTCCTGCAAGAAACCCTTTACAATCAACCATGCCTTAAAATTGTCAACAAACTCATCTACTGCAGAGTTGGTTTGATATATCAATCTACATCGAACCATATTATTTCTTTTAGGAAAAAGTATCAAATATCAAGTATGATTCCTAATTAGGGAGTTATACTCTTCATGTATGGAAAAATACCACTTAGGAATACTTGATGCCTCTCAAAAGGTCTGAATAGATAATGAATGAAATACTATCAAGATCAAAATTATAATAAGCCAATATTTGAAATAATAAATCACAATTTATTCTTATTGTATGAATTAAAAAAATTATAAAACATGCATAAATAAGCCTCAAATTAGAATTAGAGTTGACATGCAAAAATTCAAAAAAAAAATCTATTTTTTATTTTATTTTTAGTAGCTGCTATTTTTAGAAAGTTTTGCATGCAAGCACACACAACTCTAAAAATATCTCAAAATACTCTAGACATTAAAATTAACCTATAATATGAATTTAAATTGAATTTTATGTTTGGTCATAAAAATATACAATTTTTAAAAATAGAAAAATTCTAAAAAAACCATTAAACTATAATTTTGATCTTGATAGTAGTTTGATTTATTATTTGAGATAAAGGCATAAAAATCATGTGGACCACTCTAAAATTATAAATGTGTTCGATTGTCATTTGAACGATCCTCAAACCATGTACCTACACTCTGTAGTCTCTACCTAGCCCAAAGTGGACCAAAAGTGGATGAGTTGGGTAGAGAAACATAATCCTTTGAAGTGTGGCTAGATGTGGATGGAGATGATTCCCCATCACTAATATTGATATCATAATTGGAATAATTTTCTTCAACCTATGGAATGTACTTAGGTTGATCTGAATCAAATCCAAGTGAGTCTAATGAAGTGGGATAAGTGTCAAGTGTTGAGTCTGTGGGACTCTCCTACAAGTGAACACTTCTCTCAAAAAATAAATCATGTGTAGTCTAATGAAGAAGTTAATACCCCTTAAAAGCATATGGATAACTAATGGATATTCAAATCTTACTTTGAGTTTTCATGGCCTTACATTTCTTCTTTGGTATGCATACCATAACTAGATATTTGAAAACCCTAAAGTGCTCAAATGCAAGTTTCTTGTTGTGCCAAGCTTCAAAGGGAGTTATACCTTTTAAATCTTTTTAATTAACCCTATTTTAAATGTATCATCCGTAATTAATGGATTTTACCTAGTACTATGGTGCAAGTGACTTAGAATGAATCATACTGTTATCCATCTCTTTCAAGGACCCATTCTTACATTATGCAACTCTATTTTTTTAGGATTATTTGGAACTGTACATTATAAATCAATCCCTGTGCGATGAAAAACTATTCAAACCTATTATTGACATACTTTTGCCTATTATTTGTTTGAATAACCTTGATGGATTTCTTTAACTATTTCTCTACAAAAAATTTGAAGTCTCTAATCTTGCTGAAAACTTCAAATTTCTACCTAAAGAAGTGAACCCATGTGTATCTCAATAAATAATCAATGGTGTTGATAATGAGAATTATACCATTAACTAATCAACCATTTTATCTATTATGAAAGTTAAGCTAGAGTTATACTAGTCTAATAGTAAGGTTCTAAAGGTTTATTTATGATCCTAAAAATGTGAGGGGTTTTTTATATGTTCTGAGAAATAACAAATAATCTATCAAATATAATGTATTTCATTACAATTTTAAAAATCTACTTATCAAATAATGAATCAATTAAGATATGAATATGTAATCTATCCTATCTAACAGAGTAGGCCTATGAACAAGACAATCTCTTGAAGGAAAGAAAATTGATTCAATAATATAATATATTTCAAAGTAATATCTTGATTTCTAGTGTGATAATTTCTAAATAACATTAAAATAATAAATCAAAAATATAAAGTAAAACATAATTGAGATAAGTCAAGATAAATATTTTATCAAGCAATAAACCAAATCAAACTCAACACACAAGAGACACAACAAACGACAACCATCAAACTAAAAAAAGAAGAAGATATAACATCAACTAATTAAGAGAGAGATAATAAACTATTTAAAAAGATAAATAATCAAACTAAACATAAATAAACAAATCTAACTTAACTGAGTCTTACAAACTATATAATTCTAAAGCAAATCTAATTTTAAACTATAGAATAAGAAAACTAATCTAAGAAAACTAACAAGCCTAACAAAATAAAACAATCTAAATCTAAACTAAAACTATAAGTAACTAATCTGAAAACTGATTAAGTCCAACTCTAAGAAAATTAAATAAAGGACATTAAAATAAGAAACTAACTTAAAAGAAAAACAAAAAAGAACATAAAGTTAAAACAAATTAAAATATATTAAAACTAAAAGAAAAAGAAAAAGAAAAAGAAATTAGATTAGTTAAAGATTAATCTAAATCAGATGAAATTAGGCTAAGTCAAAGTCAATATAAAGGACAATATAGATAAAACATGCGAGTTTCAAAAGAGAGAGTTGTCTTAGTAAAATGGATCAATTTTATTTGAGAAACCAACATCTTTATTTACAAAATAACTTGAAAGACAATTTTTACAATCAAATAGATCAATGAAATATCATAAACAATAAAGTTTTCATCATTATTCAGGTTGAATACTTAGATTCTACACATAGGACTGCAAGGAACAATCATCAAAAGATATTAAACTTGATAAAATTTTGATAATTTATTGATAAATGATAATATAAAACTATATATACATGCATTGTCTAAGCGATTACTCAACTGTTAGAGAAAGTGCCATTTAATTTATATGCAAAAGTCATGTTATCTCAGAGAAGTTGCATAGAAGAGAGAGATAAATGATTGACTTCATAATGTATAAGTCTTCAATACCTATGTTGTTCCTCCTCAAATAAATCTTTGAACTCCTTTTATGAATCAAATTTGGTTGAAAGATAAGTTATAACTAGCCTTAGTTAGTTATTAATTTAACTTAATTAATTGATTTTGTAAAAGTCAATTAATATAAACAGTTATTAGTTAAGATTTAATTAAGACTTAAAAATCTTAATGGATCAAGTATTTGAATACAGATAAGGTATTTTATAATGAATGGAGACCCTAATCAATTAATAATAAAATAAAAAAATATCAATAAATAAATAGATAAATCAATGTTTATTAAAATTTCTATTTATATTAATCCCATAATGCATACTTCAAAAATTACTTAGGCATATATATATATATATATATATATATATATATATATATATATATATATATATATATATGGAGACCCTGATCAACTAATTATATATATATATATATATATATCAAAGTTTATTAAATTTTTTATTTATATTAATTCCGTAATACATACTTCAAAATTACTTAGGCATATATATCATAAAATTAAAGTGTGTTGTACTTTCAAAACCTCATCATCAAAATATTAAAATATGAAATTAAAGTATCAAATTTGAAAATATAGAGTTCTGCCAACTTAAAGTTAATCATAAAAATAAACGTTTATCCTGTTGGCATCCAATAATCATCAAAATATTTTTTTTCTTCAATAACTAGCTTTTCTTGTTCATTTACACTCATTGTATTTCATCTCAATTACTGGAAGGGGAACCATATTTGTTCTTAAATCACTTATAGGATCATCCACCTCCAACTTAATCTATTTGAGAACTTTTACCTCAACTGGGATGTCTATATCATTTTAAATATCTGATAATTTTTTTGAAAAAATTGGATGAATTTTAAGACTACATTTCCTGCAACTTGAAATAGGTTTCTTTAAACTTAATTTTTTGCACCCTAAAATGAGATTTCTCTAAGATGATGAGGGCTCATTAGAAACTGAAGTCAAAATAAGATTTAAAAAGTTCTTAGCATGGGCTACTTTAATATCAAACTAAGTGTTTTTATTAATAGGGTATGGTTCATTAATATGCTAGATTCTTTCCAGGGTAGGTGATTGAACTGGCAACCGATGCAGATTATTTTGCAAGTGGTGAGAGGAAATGCTATAAGAATGAGTCCTAACATTAAATCCATGACCATAAAATCTTCTATAACCTCTAAGATTTTTAGTATTGAAGGGAAACTTATTCAAAACATTCTAAAATTTAGGTCACTAACATCAAAGTGGATTAACATCCTAGCACCCCTAATGGCATACTTAGGGCCAAATCTCCTAGCCCAGAAGCCTCCCATTGAAAATTGTCTCTTTGGGTTCTACTGATTCACATTGTCTAAATTTTTTCCTAAACCTCTGTTATCATTACTTCTACTTGATCCAGGTTGATTCCATCCTATCATCCTATGCATTTGAAATATATTAAAAAAAATTGATTATCATGACTAAAAAATTAACATGTATTCATTCAATATAAAACCAAAATGTACATCTATTCAATAAAATAATCTCTACACTATCTATTGACTACAATAAAATTAAATTATTTCAACATTTTAAAATCTTGATGCGATATTTTCTTTTGATCACATCAAAAACCGTCTTAGAAAAATAAAATTATATACTCATAATCTTATTTCTATAATATTCTATCATATCTTCATGATGTTCTATTCACTCTATAAATATTCTCTAAATCAATTCAAATAATTGAAATCAAGACTTCCATAAGTTCTATTCCTGACAAATATTTCTCAACTAAAAATCATATTATTATGACATATGAAAATATCAACATCATACTGTCTCAAAAATTTAAATATGAAACCCTCAAAATAACTCACAAATATATTTTGCCATCACTCTCTTATTACTATTTTGTACCTAAACATTATCTTATACATATATATTATGTATAATTTATCCATGCATTTTTCTAAATAAATTTAGAAAGGAACTATTCACAAAAAGAGCTTCGACACAACTAAATTATTTTCAATTCATTTTATCTAAACTCAAAGAACTTATCACAGCTTCTCAAATCACCAATCATTACATCTTTAAATCTAACATCAAAATAGAAACCCAGAACTTCAAAATGCTTTGTTACCAAATAAATTTTCCATGAAAGATTGGGAACACACCAAGTTTTTCTATATAATATTCTGAGTATATATTGATTTCATCAAATATCAAACCCAAATATCAACAAAATAAAGTAATATATTTCAAACAATATTATTGTCATATTTCTTTTAAATAAAAACTCAAAACAAGACATTGTACATCTACAATATATCTTCTATATCATATCTTGGAACTAAGATAAGTTGATATAGTTTTAAAAGAAAACTATTAACATTTTTCTTTATTTTCAAAAATTTGAACAAAACCTAAACTACCTTATGTGCCAAAAGAAAAGTATCTATGAAAATATTTCAAAAATCTTTCATTATACTCGAAATAAATTAGAATTCGATAGAGTTTTCAGCATTTCATCATTTATGAAACCTTAAACTGAGATGTGCAAGTCCATACAAAGCATTGATTATTTCATAGACAAAGATTAACACACTAAACTTACATGTCTTAAACATGTAATATTTTTTATTGAAACCCATGAATACATGAAACTGTAGTTTGAAATAAAATAAAGCCACAACTGAAAGATAATGTTTTAAAATCATTCAAGTATATTCTTTTCCTTTATATATCACTTCTTATGACAAACTATTATTCAAACCCTTTAAAATATTCACAAAATAAAATGCACAAAGTTCATCCCTTCAAACTCAAAGTTTTAATGAGGCCTTTGATACTGTAAATTGCATGTTCGAAGCACCATAATAGTCTATATTATTCACAAAAAGCTAAAACTGGATGCATATTCAATAAGAAAAGCCTCATATATTCTCAAATATCATGCTAAAACCAAATTGATAAAGCCACATATTCTTATCTGATCATCTATCGAGAATATATCAAAAACTAAATTCATTCACTTTAATATCTCATGTAAAGAAGTGATATTTTTAACCACTAAATTTTAAACATCATTCAACTTTCCAAAAACATACATGCACAGATTTAAACACACATCTTATCAAAAACTTATCAACATATAGACCAGAAAAACTTTATTTTCATGCAACTAAAAATGAATCAAAACAACTCAAAACATTCCTTAAAACTTATTCATTTTGTTCATGATAGACCTATATGCACTTTTCTGCAAACTTTCTATTCACAAATCCTATCTATAACTCCACAATCCAACTTGACAGGGTAACACTTCCACAAAAAAATTTCAAAAAATGACCAAATCAATGAAAATGATGTTATTTGTAAGACAAGTATCTTGAGGTAACTACCATGCATACATTATCTATTTATATTTGCTTCATTAAAACCAAAACAAGTACTTAACATTTTGCCAATCGAGTTAATGATGCCATCAGACTTAGTGACTACTAAATCTTTTGTTAAAATTTTAACTAATTTCCATTAATCAAGGCATGTACTCTTATAATTAAGTACCTTGAACCGCCAAATGATCTTACAAGGTTTTGAAGCATCCAATATGCTTCACATTAACTCACCTTGCTAGCTAAGTTACTATAAGGTTTGCCAAATGGATTGCCAACTCAACATGTCATTATAATGTTTATATACCTCAAGACTGTCAACCAATCTTGCCAACTATATAATTCATGAGTCTCGAGTTATCAAATAAACTCAAATACATCACCTTTAAAATCACAAGTTTTTCCCTTCAAAATTTTATGTTTCAAGACATAAACATTAATCTTTGAAAACAATAAGCCTCGAGACCATTAGGCACCTTGAAAAATCTAGTCATATTACTTTATAGGACTTAGTATAGTTAATGTTTGAATTAGGAAATTTATCCATATAAATGACTTGGGATTAACCACTCAGACCCTTTAGGATTCTTTGATAGCCTTAAGAAACAATTTATTTAAATGTCAATCCAACCTTTATATGTCAACAGTTCAAAAATATTAACTATAGTTACAACTAATCATTTTTTGAAATTGGTTCATATTGATAAATCCACATAGTTTAATTTTCAATGAATTTCATGATAAAACAAATGATGTATTTGATTTAATAACCATAATATGCATTATTTGTTCAAACTGCAATAGTCATGACAATTTATTTTTATACTTGTAATTGAAAGTGTATTAACAGGAAAACAATTATTACTAGTCAATATATCTTTCCATCTGAGTTAAATCAAGTTGTAAATTACTATAAAAATATAAAATTGATTGTCACAATATTTTCAAGCTATCTAAACTAAAAACTAATCTAAAAATTATTATGATAAATCCATATTCGATTGAAGATCAATATAGATATCTAAATTCATTGTGACAATCATATAATGCTTTCAATTTTGATAAACCATATAAAATATCTCTATTTTAGATTAAAAATATTATATTCTAATTTGATCATGAATCAATTGACAAATAAAATGACTAATCACAAACATTTATCAGTAATAAATACATATGTGTATTTTATTCATTCATCTATTTATACTTTTGAAACCACTTAAAATATAAATATGAATTCATAAATCAATTATCATCAACTTATGTAATTGAAAATATTTATTTAAATATATTATTAATTGACTAAGTCCTCAATGCAATTTTAAATTTTATAACTAAGTCATCTCTATGGTAGAAAGTATTAGTTTCAAAAAATTGAGGGAGGGGTGTGAAAAATAGGCATAACACTAGCAACCTTGCTATTCAGTTTAAGTAATGAAATTAAGTAGTAAAAAAATTACCTATTGAATAAAACCTAATCTTGAGAGTGTGACTCAAGTAAATCATTTTTCAAGTAACTATGTGAGAATCCTTTTAATAATAAATTTCAAAAGGCATTGATTATTTGACTAATGTGATACGAAGAAAGAAGATGATAAAGTAAGAAAGTTCAGGTTGAATGCATAAAATAATAAAAATACCTTAAATATATTATCTAAAAATCAAGTATTACCTCAACAACTAGCTATAATTTAATATATATTATTCATTTATATAAATAAAAATAAATTTATAAATAATAATATGTGAAAAATAATTGATACTTACAATAGAATTGCAACATCCTTGCATTTTTATTTCATAATGTGAAACTCATTCATTTATAACAATCATTGATATTTTCAAAAGTAAAATCAAGTAATAAAAAACAAACAAACAAATCAAAATAAGAAAACAATATGAAAATACAATAAAAAAAAGAAAGCACAACGTAAAAAGAAAATAAACAAAATTGAAAAGGAGTTAATCATGGAACAATTTCAAATGATATCCGTTAATTGTGTAATATAACTAATTTTATTCAAGATCTTTTAAATAAAAAGTATTATTTTCAAGTACAGTGGCAATTTTATAAGGATCAAGCCATAATGAATCAAATTTATGATGTTTATAGGATCTTTGTGAGCTTTGTCCCAATATAAAACTAGATTACTAACTTTAAATTTTTTATTAGAAACTTTCTTATTGAATTTTTTTTCAATTTTTGTTTAGATCTTTCTAATTGCTACAATGTTATTTCTTT
This sequence comes from Torreya grandis, assembly GCA_037957365.1. Lineage (NCBI taxonomy): Eukaryota > Viridiplantae > Streptophyta > Pinopsida > Cupressales > Taxaceae > Torreya > Torreya grandis. The sequence continues at coordinate 2,000,985 of JARHVA010000149.1, forward strand.
AGATTCATCAAGATCTATTAGATCATGCAATCTTTGTTCAATTAAATTTGTATCTTCAGTAATATATTGTAAAGCAGTTCTAACTGAAAAAATCTAAAGTTTTATTGGTAAGGTGGCATCAAATACATATGCTAACATGAAAAGTGAATAACAAGTTGCTAACTTAACAATAATTCTATCAGCCCATAAAGCTTTAAAATTTTTAAGATGCCAATTCCTTTTATTTTTACAAACTATTTTTTCATGATTAAAATCAGATTTTCATTTGTTGATTCAGTTTGACCATTTTCTTGAGGATAATATTTTGATGACTGACTATATATAATTGAATACTTACCTAAAAATTCTATAAATTTATTTCAAACAAATCGAAATTCATTATAAAAAATGATCTCATAAGGAACTCCAAATCTAAAAAAATCTAACTTTTTGAAAACAAGATTACTTCACCCATTACAGAACTTTTAAGTGCTTTGACTTCAAGCCATTTAGTGAAATAATCTATTGTTATTAATATATACCTATGACCAATATATGAAGGAGGATGTATATTTGATATAAAGTCAATGCCCTATTTCATAAATATTTTTTTAAGAATAATAGGATTTAAAGGCATTCCCAACAACTTATTTTTACTTAAAAATAATAGACATGGCATACAAGAATGAACTAACTTATAAGAATCTTGAAATAGAGTAAGTCAATAATAACTGGATCTTATAATATTATAAGTAGTAATTTTTGTATCATAATGTCTATCACAATTTTCTTCATGACAATCTTTAATTTTTTTTTGAATTTGATCATGCGTAAGACATCTTAATAAGACTCCATCTCTATTTTGGTAATACATAAATTTTTTTAATAAGCACAAATTTAAAGCTTTTAACCATAAATAACATCTTTGATTTTTATCAAAATTATTAAGATAGCCTCGATTTTAAAAATAAAAGACCAAATTATGATACCAATCATCTTCAACCAATAAACAATCCCATTCATTCATTTCTAGATCAAATTTGAATTTTTTAGAAAAATAAAAAATCTTCATAATCTTTAAATGATTCTTTGCATTTAAATGATCATCAACTGACAAGACCAAAATATTAATACTTGAAGAAGTATTTTCAGCTAAATATTTTACCAAGTCATTACCTTTAATTATTTTAGAAGTTTTGAATTCAAGATCACACTCTTGAATACGTACAATCCACTTAGCAAGACTTATTTGAATGGGTTTTTTTAAAAGATAAAATAAAATAGGCATGTTAAATCACACAAAAACTTTTTTTTCCATCAATAAATAATGAAATTTAATAAAAAAGGAAACCAATGAGAAACATATTTATTAATAAGAGGGTATCTAGTTTCAATTTTTTTTAAAAACTCGACTCATATAATTGATTGGTTTTTCATGATTATTTTCAAACTCTTGAGTGATAATAGCTCCAATTTCTTTTTCAGTAGCATTAACATAAAGAATAAATGCATTATTCAAATCTGATTTGGTAAGAACTGGAGCAATTGCAATAGTATTTTTAACGTTATTAAATGCTAAATCAACACTTTCATACCAAGTATTATTTTTATCTTTTTAAAGTAATAATTGCAAAGGATTATACTTATCAACAAAATCTAATATGAATTTTCTAACAAAATTTATTTTACTAAAGAAAGATCTTAAACTAAATTAATCCTTAAGAGGAGGTAACTCTTTAATAGCTTTAATACATTTAGGATCTATAAAAATACTACCCTTATAAATAATATGTCATAATAACTTACCTTTAGTAACACCAAAAATTAGTTTTTTTGGATTCAAATAAATTTTGTACTTATTACATCTTGTGAAAACTTCACGAAGATGATTTAAATATTTTTTTTGTTTTTTTGAATGAATGATGAGATCATCTAAATAAACTTGAATAACAATGCCAATCAAATCATCAAGAGCAACATGTATAGACATTTGAAAAGTATCTCCTACATTCATTAATCCAAAAGACATTATATTATAACCAAAAGTCCCTTTATGAGTAAAAATAGTTTTATGTCTATCTTTAAGTTTTACAAAAATCTGATTATAACTAGAAAATTCATCTAATATAGATATCATTTTTAATCCTATAACTTATTGCAAAATATGATCAATACTTGGTAGAAGAAAATTATCTTTAATGTTAGCTTTATTTAAATCTCTAAAATCAATACATAATTTAATATCACCATTTTTATTTATAATTGGTATTAAATTACCTACCCATCCATAATACTTTATGAGAAAAATGACACCAACATCAATCATTTTGTTTAGATATTTGTTAATGGTGTCTTTTAACAAAGGGATAATTTTTCGTATTTTTTATTTTACAAGTTTAATACCAAGTTTTATAGGTATATCATGTTTAATAATATTAGTATCACAACCTTTAAGATATTTATATGACCAAAACAATATATCAATAAATTCTTTAAATAACTTAATGAATTTAACCTTATCACTTGTAATAACTTGAATTCCTAAATAGACATATTTAGGATCCTCTTTTATACCTAAGTTGATAGGAATAGTCTCACTTGTGATTCTCCTGAAAAGTTTTTCCGTTATAAATTTTTCGAGCTGATCGTTAAGTGTAAACATAAACTCCAAACTTACTTAACCAGTAAGCAATTTATTAGTACATAATTATAAATAATTTTCATAATTTAGTACATAATCATCATTATCAAAATAATTACCTTTAATGAAAAAAATCTCTGTGTTCATCACAATTAAAAACAAAACAACTATCATTCAAATCATGAATTTTAAGTCAAACAATTTCAACATAAGAGAAGTCTATGGTTAGTTCACTCTCATTTTGAGTTGGGTTAGACACAAAAATAGCAATGCTATCAACCTAATATTATATTCTCTAAGAATATGAGTGATATTGAAAGCCTCAAAATGTTCAAGTAAAGACCAAATTTTTTGAGTATAATGATGTAAACGAGTTTGAGTAGTTTTATAAATTTTTTGAACTTATTTAACAATTAATTTAGAATCTCCAAAGACTTCTAAATGTTTAATATTGAATTCAATGATTTTTTAAACCTAAACATAATGCTTTAAATTCTACAGTATTATTAGTGTTTTAAAAAGATAAATTGAAGGCATAATGGAAAATTTTACCAACAAAAAAAATTAAGCAAATCCCATCACCATTACCTTGTTGAGAACAAACCCCATCAAAATAGAGTGACCATAAAATATTTTTCTCAAACAGTTTTTCATGCTGATTTTATAGTTAATTTAAATTCAAAAACTTATAAGTTTCAATTCCTATCTCAACATAAGCAATAGTGGAAAAAGTGGATGATTCTATAAGTGTATTAGACAATTTTTTTTTTAATGAAAGCAATATCATTACTAATGGGAACCCGTGTGATATTTTTTCTAACAAAAACACTCATTTTTTAACTCAATCTCTTCCTAACAACATAGCGTAATTACTATAAATGTTTAAAACTTGGACATTAATCATACATATAATTCTTTCATCTTGAGCAATCTTGATGACTATGTTTCAAAACTTATCACAATTTTTAGTTTGTTTAGAATCAAATCTAGTAAGTTTCTTATTGTCAGTTTCATAAGATATGCCTAATTGATTTGCAATGAATTTAGACATTATATTCTTTGATACACCTATATTTAATATATAATTATAGATTACTTTATAACAATTTTGAATGTAAAAATGAGGTATATAGTCTACAAGAGGATCATAACTTTGAACAAAAATAGTTGATTGCTCATTACTGCCTTCTTCTTGTAAGCCTACATCAGTTTTAAGATTCTTAATGGCTTCATTAATTTTATCAAGTTGTCTTGAAAGACTAGTTGCTTATAATAATAAAAATCTAACTTTAATTATTGATAAATAATCAATTATATTATAAGTTTTAGCATTAGATTGTAAAAAATTCTTCGGCTTATAATGTTGATATCGACTATTATTATAATTAGTTGATAAAAGAATATTTTGAGAAAAATTATTAGTTGACTTACTTGAAACATTGTTCTAAACTATTTTACCTTTATTATTAGAAGAATAATTTCTATTTTCTATTTTATTATTTTGAGAAGGGTTATAATATTTATTTCTAGTATTAGCAACATAAACACCTTTATTTTCTAATGGATCATCAAGAGCACATATTTATATTGTCTGCTAGATCTTCAGATATAAAATATTTTTCTTAAATTTTTTTTTTAAACTTATGGACAACAACACATGAATCTGGATCATGATCAAATTCACAAACATTACAATAATAAGCAATTTCTATTTTTTTATTTTTAGTATTATTTCTATTAGATGAAGAAAATTTATCATTCAACTACCTTTTAATAATGACTAGTTTATTTCTTAGACTCTGAATGGATTTTAAAATTTATGCATTATTTAAATTTAAATCTGTAGAAGACCTATCTAAAATTTGAATACGCTTATGTTTCTTTTCATATTCAATGCAAAATGTTAAAGTTTCATTATATTCTATAATATCCCTATCGTCTCAGACCATTTTATATTTTAGGGGTAAAGCACTACAAAAATAGAGTCTAGATAACTTAATAGAAGGTCTAATATCACAATGAATCTTTTGATGCAACTTAGTGAATCTAATAATGAAATGATATATAGTCTCACCTGGATCAAGATTGTTGAGTTGTGGAGCTAAAAGCTTCACCAGATGAGTAAATGCAGAGGTTGCCAGAGTCACACAGTCACCGACATCGGTCAGGAGTCGACCAGAAGCTGTCGACGTTGATTATGGATCGGTCGACGTCGATCATATGCGGACAGACAGGGACCAACGTCGATCACCTGTACATTTTATAAGTCTATTTTTGAGGAAAAATAGATTGTTTGCATGATAAGATTAACTGTTAGTATTGAGTCCACATTTCTTTTTTTGGTAAGACTGATTTGAACCTTTGATTAAGAGGTGTATCTAACGGTGGAGAATGCATAGCTCATAGTATTACATAATAGGGTTAGATCTTTATAGCTTGTATGTATGAGGAAAAGGGTAGACAATTCAAGGATTGAATTGGTTGTAATAATGAGAGAGAGAACTCTTGAGGGAAAGAGATCTGTACATCTAAGAGGTGTGGAAGAAAGAGAGATTTCTTCAATTGTATTTCTTTCTGGAAGAGTTTAATACAAATTTTCATTATTTTTTGTATCTCATATTCTTTGTTGTTTCTGATTTCTAGTTACTTAATAATTTTGGTTTAATTTTGTGTTTAGTTGCTTACACAAAAGTAATCAATTATGCTATAAGATTCTAACAAGTGGTATCAGAGCTTGGTTCACTAACAGCTGGTATAGAGCGGGTTAGTGTTTGTTGATTACAGGTTCACTCACAGGGGTTTCTGATTGAGTGAGAGTAAAGCAATGGCAGAAAAAAATAAGCTAAGAATAGAGAAATTTAATGGCAAAAATTATCAATTATGGAGGATGCAGATAGAATATTATCTATATTAGAAAGATCTATACTTACTGTTGGGTGGGGTTTCAAGCAAGCCCATAGATATGCAAGATGAAGAATGAAGTGTTCTTAATAGAAAGACTCTGGGATCTATAAGGTTGAGCCTGGTATCTTTTGTGATTTCCAACTTATCACAGGCAAAGACAACGATAGAGTTAATGGATACTTTGGCAAATTTATATGAAAAGCCTTCAGCTTCGAATAAGGTATATTTTATGAAGCATTTATTTAATTTACAAATGCAAGAAGATGGATCAGTATCTAGTCATCTTAATGATTTCCATGCAATAGTAAATCAGTTAAATTCAGTTAAAATAGTTTTTGATGATGAAATTAAGGTTTTTTTAATCTTATGCTCTTTACCTGAAAGTTGGCATAGTTTGGTAATGATAGTTAGTAATACTGCATCTACTTCAAATATCTTGAAAGTTGATGATGTTGTTAGTGTAAGCTTGAATGAAGAAACTCGCAGGAAAAGCACAGGAGAAACATCAGGTAATGCTTTAAGTATTGAAAGTAGGGGAAGGCAAAGAGAGAAGGGCAAGCAAGGGAGATCAAGGTCAAAGTCAAAGATGAGAAGTAGATCCAAATCCAGAAATGAAAGAAATATAATTTGCTAAAATTGTGGAAAGAAAGGGCATGCAAAGAAAGATTACTGGTTGAAAGTTAAAGAAAAAATTTAGCATGAAGGTAAAGAAGAAGCAAAAGTTGTAGGTATTGTTGCACAGGATGCTCTTATATAGTTTTTGGATAATAAAATAGAATTTTGGGTTTTAGATTCTAGTGCTTCTTTCCATGCAACCCCAAATAGAGAATTTTTCAATGATTATGTCCATGGAGATTTTGGAATAGTCTATTTAGGGGATGGTGAGCCTTGTAAAATTTTTGGCAAAAGAAAAGTGCAACTGAAATTGCAGAATGACAACACATGGATGTTGAAGGATGTCATGCATGTACCCATCTTGAAAAAAAATCTGATTTCTATAAGAAAGTTGCGGGATGAGGGTTACACAGTAACTCTCACAGCTGAATCTTGAAAAGTTTTCAAGGGTGCACTTGTATTAGCCAAAGGTAAGAGAGTAGATACTCTTTATCTGTGTAATTGTATTACTGATTATTCTCCTTCTATTTTATCTACTTCAGATGTAGATGCAAAGTTGTGGCACTGTAGGCTTGGTCACATGAATGAGAAGGGAATGAATGTTCTTAAGTCAAAAGGTAAGCTTTCAAATTTCAAAAGCATAGATCTATATTTCTGTGAGCATTGTATTTTTAGAAAATAGAAGAAAGTAAGGTTTCTTAAAACTAGATCAACAAAGAAGAAGCACAAGTTAGAGCTTGTTCACACAGACGTGTGGGGACCAGCTTAGGTAGCTTCTATTGGAGGATCACGGTATTATGTTTCTTTCATTGATGATGCTACAAGAAAGGTATGGGTTTATTGCATAAAGAAGAAATTTGATATTTTTGACACATTTAAGAAATAGAAAGCTTTGGTTGAGAATGAAATATGTTTGAGATTAAAGTGCCTTATATCTGACAATGGTGGTGAGTACTGCAGTAATAAATTTAACAGTTACTTTTTTATGAGTGAAATACGTAGAAAAAGGATGATTCCAAGGACACCTCAGCAAAATGGCATTGCTGAAAGGATGAATAGAACAATAATGGAGCGTGTACGGAGTATGAGGTTGCATGCTAGTTTGCCCTTATAGTTTTAGGCAGAAGCTGTAGATACTATAGTTTACCTGATTAACAGAGGACCCTCTACTACACTAGATGGTGAAATTCTAGAAGAGGCTTGGACAGGTAAAAAAGTAGATCTTTCATTTCTTAGAGTTTTTAGTTCTGAAGCTTTTGTGCACATTGATAAAGAAAATAGAAAGAAGCTAGATGCTAAATCTATGCGGTGTACTTTCATTGTTATTGCTCTGGAGATTTTGGATTTTGGTTGTGGAATTTAGAAACTAACAAAATTATTAGAAGTCATGATGTTTTTAATGAGAAGGTGATGTACAGTGATCAGCTCAAGAGGCTAAATAATACTGAGTAGGGCAATGTTGATTTAGATGAGGTTATGATCCAAAATGAGCTCACAGGTCACACACAGGAAAACAAAAACACCAATGTCGGTCAGGCAAGAACTGACGTCGATCAGATAGTAACTGACATCGGTCAGGAAGATACTGACATCAGTCAGGTGGAACCGACGTCGGTCAGGTACAAACCCAGAGATGATCGAGATCAGTCACTGATAGAAAGGAATTTGGGTAGATAGCAAGATGTGAATGAGTCTCAAATGCCCATAAGGAGGTCTAAAAGGGTAAGTAAACCTCTAATTAATTATTACCCTTCATTATATTACTTATTGCTCACTGATGGTGGAGAACCATAAATTTTTGATGAGGCAATGCAGATAAAATCTAGGAAACAGTGGGAGCATGGCATGATTGAGGAAATTGAATCTTTGAAGGAGAACCAAACATGGGATTTGGTTGAGTTGCTAGCCGGAAAGAAAGCACTAAAAAACAAATGGGTTTACAAGTTAAAGGAAGGAGAGAATGGACAAATGAGACATAAGGCCAGGTTGGTAGTAAAGAGATTTGCATAGAAATTAGGTTTTGATTTTGGTGAAATTTTTTCTCCTGTAGTAAAGATGACTTCTATTCAGACTGTATTGTCTTTAGTTGCTATTGAGGATTTGCATCTTGAGTAGCTTGATGTTAAGACAACATTTCTTCATGGAGATTTAGATGAAGAAATATATATGGATCAGCCAGAAGGTTTTGAGGTCAAAGGTAAGGAGAAACTTATGTGCAAGTTGAAGAAAAGCTTATATGGTCTTAAGCAGGCTCCAAGACAATGGTATTTGAGGTTTGACAGGTTTATGACAGAGCATGGCTTTAGTAGATGTCAATTTGATCATTATGTTTATTTTAACAGATTGGATAATGGTAGTTATACTATCCTGTTACTGTATGTAGATGATATGTTTGTTGTAGGTTCACACATGCAGGATATTAATGAGCTTAAGGTAAAATTAGCTCACACATTTGCCATGAAGGATTTAAGAGCAGCAAAGAAAATCTTTGGCATGAGTATCAAGAGAGACAAGAAAAAACATAGTTTGATTTTGTCTCAAGAGGATTATGTGAACAAGGTGTTGGAGAGGTTCAATATGCAGGATGCAAAATCGGTAAGCACACCTATGGCTGGACACTTCAAGTTGAGCAAAGAACAATGTCCTAAATCACATGATGAGGTTGAGTACATGAATAGAGTTTCATATACTTCAGTATTTGGGAGCTTGATGTATGCAATGGTATGTACTAGACCTGATATTGCCCAAGCAATGGGAGTTGTCAGCAAGTTTATGGCCAATCTAGGAAAGAAACACTGGAAAGCAGTTCAGTGGATTCTCAGATATCTGAGAGGGACTAGCAGTAGGCATTTATGCTATGGAGGGTCAAACACTTCTCTACATGGGTATGTAGATTCAGATATGGTAGGTGACTTGGATGACAAGAGAAGTACCATAAAATGTGTTCACTATTGGTGGAATGATGGTTAGCTGGATTTCAAAGTTGCAAAAAGTTGTTTCCTTGTCTACTATAGAGGCAGAATACATTATAGTCATAGAGGCTAGCAAGGAAATGATATGGACGACTCGGTTCATGAAAGAGTTGGGAAAGGAGCAAAAGAGTTGCATATTATACAGTGATAGTCAAAGTGTAATTCATTTGGCAAAGAATTCAGCCTTTCATTCAAAAATCAAACATATACAGCTTAGGTACCACTTCATTAGACAGGTATTGGAGGATGGTGAGTTGAAGCTGAAAAAGATCCATATAGATAAGAACCCTGCTGATATGTTAACAAAGCTGGTAACAAAGGAGAAGTTGAATCTTCATTCAACTTTTGTTGGTTTTCAAGATTGAACTTGAAGATAGAGAAACAAGCTCGAGGATGTTACTGTACATGTACAGGTGCAACTGTTTATCTCCAAGTGGAAGATTGTTGAGTTGTGGAGCTAAAAGCTTCACCAGATGAGCAAATGCAGAGGTTGCTAGAGTCACACAGTCACTGACATCGATCAGGAGTTGACCAGAAGCTATCAACGCCGGTTATGGATCGGTCGACGTTGGTCATATGCAGACAGCAAGGGACCAACGTCAGTCACCTGTGCATTCCAGAAGTCTATTTTTGAGAAAAAATAGATTGTTTGCATGATAAGATTTACTGTTAGTATTGAGTTTGCATTTCTATTTTTGGCAAGATTGATTTGAACCTTTGATTAAGAGGTGTATCTAACGGTGGAGAATGCATAGCTCATGAATCCTAGTATTATATAATAGGGTTAGATCTTCATAGCTTATATGTATGGGAAAAAGGGTAGACAATTCAAGGATTGAATTGGTTGTGATTGTGAGAGAGAGAACTCTTGAGGAAAAGAGATCTGTACATCTGAGAGGTGTGGAAGAAAGAGAGATTTCTTCAATTGTATTTCCTTCTGGAAGAGTTTAATACAAGTTTTTGTTGTTTCTTGTATCTCATATTCTTTGTTGTTTCTGATTTCAAGTTACTTATTAATTCTGGTTTAATTTCGTGTTTAGTTGCTTACACAAAAGTAATCAATTGTGTTGTAAGATCCTAACAAAGATAACAATTTATAAGGTCATTGACTAAGTCGAAGTCTTCTTTAGATTTTCTAAAAGATAACTCTATCCATTCTTCAATATTTTTTCATGTGCTAATAACTTTATCAGATAAACTAATAAATGCTTGGTAAGCTTTCCCTTCAAGTGTTTGAGCAAAAAATCTTAAATAAATATTTTTATTTGTTATACCAAGAGTAACACAAACTAACCTAAATTATTTTAAATGATTTTTTCAAGATTTTCATATGAGATCCAAATTTTTTTAGTATATTTAATCCTATAAGAGAAGGTAACTTACCAAGATGATTTCCAATATTAATTGGATTTGTAGAAATCCATGGTGTTATTGTTGAGATTTTTCTCCAAAAAATCTTATTTTATGCATCCTATACTCTAAAAATAAGAGATCCCATTTGTTTTTTGATAACCCTTTAAACCTTCTCATTTTTTCCATTTTTTTTTATCTCGCAAAATTTGGAACTCCATATGCAATTTTCATCACTATAAATTGCTTCATAGGGTTTGAGTCTCACAAGGCACCGAAGTGGGTTTTAAACCTGCCCATGCACGTTACACATTTTTTTATAACGTGCAAAATGCATGGAGGGCTCTGAATCCTGCCACACACCTATTCGGTAGAATTCAAAGCTAAAAGAGCACATTGCACATTTTTTATAATGGGCAAGGTGCACACTAAACCCTGGATCCTACCAACTTCTAGTCACCCCATGGAGAGTGGACTTGATTCAAATAGGTCTAACCTTTATGAACCCATCTTAACCTTTCTCATAGGAAGTGGGACTTGGGGTGCACATTAAATGTTTTATACAAATGTGTAAAGTGCATGCTAAGCCTTGCAGCCTGCCAACCCATTAAACCAATCATGGAGGAGGGACTTGCCTCAATCAAGTCTAACCTCCACCAAAATAGTAGCTAAACCACTCGTGGGATGTGGAGTTTGTCATGCAAATTGCACATTTTTTTTTACAAACATGCAAAGTGTATGACAAACCCTACTTCCCACCAAACCATCTTAAACCATAGAGAGTGGACCTACTCTAAGTAGGTCCAACCTCTAACACCTACTACCATTAATCACATTAATTTTACGCTCGGTTATAAATACCAAGGGTTTTATTTTCAAAGGATTATTATGTTTTAATTTTCTAAGTGCATTCTTTAGCTTTGGTCATTTTCACATTTAGCTAGATCTTGAGTTTTGTGCATATAGATTATACCTGGTGATTGTAATTCAGACCTATATGACCTGTGTTAGCAAAATGGTACTCTTTGTGTCCTTTTAGCTTCAAAAATTTCATTTTTGAGGAGTCTCTTGTGTTTTTAGGGTTTTTTCATATTTTTAAGGTTTTCTTATTTTTAGGGAATTCTCTTTGTAAAGTCTAGTTCGAGGCTACTATAGTTTTGTAATTTACTAGAAATTTTAGGGTTGGTCTATAAAATAACTTTATCAGTCGAACTCGAGCCAACCAAAGGGTCTGGGAATTTTCTAGGCTGTGCTTTCATCTAATTTTTTTTTCCATTTTCATAGTCAAAATTTAAAATCTCATCTAAGCATAGTGAATATTCCTAAAATACTTTTTTTCCCACCTAAATCATAGAGAATATTCCTCCAAGATTCCTCTTTCCTTCAGTGTCCTCATAGACACCGGATGTGCCCAAGCACCCTTGACCCTTGTAGCTTTCCATTATACCACAGAAGGTGGACCTTCCCCAATCACATCGTACCTCTACTAAGATCTAACATAGTCAAAAGCATCATGAAAGGTAGACCTACCTCAAGCACATCCTACCTCTACCATATTTTTCCAAGTCATATACACTGTGAACATTGGATGTGCTCTAAACACCTTCATGTTCTATCAAAGTGAATAAGTGCTCTAGTCACCTAAAAACTCTACCAAATTCTATAGTTGGTCACTGAGAGGATTTTTTAGTGTCCCCATGCCTCCCAAAGAGATGAATTTTAAATCAAAGGGCTCTAAAATAGTTTATTATCTAAAATCCAACCTCATAGATATCAGTGATACTGACTTAGGTCATATTGACCTAGGAGACTTTTGGGCTAGGATCAGGGTAGATTTCAATAATGACTAGATACTAAGTATTTATGACTTTGGACTCCCACAAGCTGTAAATTTTCCTCTAACTATTTAAATTCTTGAATTGATATTGACAATAACTTAGTATTATAAACTTGATAGGAGGTAGGTATATAATGATAAAGGAGAAAAGATCTTGGACCTTAACCCTGATTACATCAATGTAGTATTTACCATCCCCAAGTTCAAGAGTTATTTGTATATAAATCCCCAAATATCTATCAAATTCTATGAGGAGAAGAGAGATGGATGCCATCAAATAATCAATAAGCAGTGGCTTAAGACCCCTAAGCACTCTTCCACTAGATTTCCCAAAGTAATGTATAGGTCTAATTTCATAGAAGTGGGATATGTTATAACATTGCTACATAGAGTCATTGGTAGTCCTGATGCTTAGCGCTATGAATAATAGACATATCAATAAATTTGGACCATACGAGAGAATAAGCAGTATATACATTGGGCATAATTAATTAGTGATTCTCTCCATCAATAATTATTGGAGGTTGAAACCTCTAATAAGTTCCACATGACATCATATGTCATTTACATTTTGGATAAAGGGAGATTGTTCCTAAGCCTAAATGCAATACATGAAGAAATAACAAGAGTATACAACTACTACCCTGACCTCACCCTTCAGGCTATTAAGAAAAAATTTAGAAGGGTTAATGATGATTTCGTCTACAACACCATCACTATGTTTGATTCAGAGATTAAAAAGGAAAGGTTTTCTAGAGAAGTAAAGGAGGAAATTACTAAGTGGGGATCGTTATTTATACAATTCCCCACATATTCCTACATTAGGGTAGCAGGATTTAGTGGTTATCCCTACACCCTTCTCCATTATGTAAGTGATAAGTGGGCATTATTGAAATTGGTGAGGTAACTTGTAGAGGCCCATAACCTCCTCTCAGATAGACATAAGGTAGAGATCCACTTCCCTATTTCTATTGGCCATTATACATGCCAAAATATTTTGAAGGCCAAAGGTACAGAAGCAAAAATGAGCCAAGTAACATTAAAGACTCTAGAGTCTAGGCCATACTTTGAACCTTATGGAAAAATCACCCATGCATTACATTTGGCATTATATGAACATGTGCCATATTATGAATATTATTGGGAGGATTGTGATGATGAAGAAATGGTCAGGTTGAGGGACTATTCAAGAATGTCCCTATAGTAGATAAAATATTATGACATGGCATTGGTTCTCGATAACTTAGAAGATGATACTTTCAGAGTGGATCCATTATACCTCACTTAAGTTATTTCAAAACCCCTACCACTGATCAAGTGGTTAATTCCTAAATCATTTTCTCTATTTGATAGAACAACCCATGTCATCAATATGACCATTAGTTGGCTAAAGAATAAAGGGGTAAAAATCACAAGAGAGACCATAGGAGTCAAGGAAACTATCTTAAAATTAAAAGTTAAGGGTATATCACTAATAGGCAAGGGCCCTGGTGAGTCATCAGTGGGACCTAAATAGAAGAAGAGGAAAACTAAGACTAAAGCTAGGAAAGGAGAGTGAAGCAGGGAAGGGGAAGCTATAGATGAACCCATAGATATTTTAGTAGAGGAGACACTACCAGTCGCACAAAGATCTACTAATTTAAATCCTATAACATTGGCCCCTATAGCCATTATTCCTCTTTCACCTACACTTGTAATTCAAGAGGCCTCAACACTTCTACCAATTGCCTTTCCCCCTCAAGTACCCTAGATCCCCATTATTTCACAAGTTTTATATCCTCTCCCTCCACTAATTTCCACTTCATCTACCTCTCCACTTACATCAATTATCCAAGTGTAAACAACATCAATAAGTCTAGGAAGCACTCAAGGTCCCCCCACAGTAGAAGCTCAAATTTTTACTCCACATTCCCTTCTTCCCACCTCTCCTTCCCCATTTGATTCACTCCCAGTTTTTGTTTCATTCATAATTCCCCCTATTTCATCACCATTGATTCACAACACCACTCAACAATACATCACCTTGGAGTCAGTTATATTGACTATCATTCAGTAGGCCACTCTAGCCTCTGGAGTGAGTACTATTGCCTCCTCTCAAACCACCATTTTCACCTTATTAACCCTAAGTATCCCTATGCATCTAATTGACACATTCAATGCTTTGGCTTCTACCCTTCCCCCAGTTCCTAAATTCATGCCTTTTACTTCCATTGCACCACTCTCCCTTGTTTTCACTATTTCATCCATGCCATCAGTTGAGCTTGGAGTAACCCAAACACTTGGTGCAATAACGGGGTTACAAGATATTGGTAAAGATTAGCCTGCATAGACACCTCATGAGTAGCCTATAGTATCATCTCTTCAAGAGTCCTCCTTGGTCATAGTGTCAGCTAGTAAAGTTATATCAGTTGTAGACTCTTTGGTGACCATGCCAAATACATAGAAGGCTATCCCTAGTTGGTTAGCCCAATTAGTAGGTAAGAAAAGGAAGATAATGATTAACCCTAACACCTTGGACTTTGATATTTTATAAGTTAAGAAGAAGATATAATATACTCCCAAGACCCTCTCAAAGACATTCACTAATAATAAGGGAGAGAGATATGTGGATATTGTTGTTCCCCCACCAGACAAACCAAAAGGAGACCTTATGATGACATATTATCATGTCTCTTAAATACACCTTGGTCAGTAGATGAAAGAGGGACTCAAACACACTATGTAGTCAGGCATCAACTCTCTCTTTCAAAAAATGGATCATGCCAAAGCCACTAAGGATTAAGTCAAAAGGAAGGTGGATCAATCGTCCAAACACTCAACCAATTCATTAAGCCCAATGAAGCATCACAACAACCACAAGTAGTACAACTAATCAGTCTAGATCAAGTTATAATTAATTCTATATGAGAGATTGCTCACATGGGAAGGGATACTAAAGAATGGTCTAAGGAGTTAATCACAAGTGGCAACAAGGCCCTCACAACAATGCTAGAACATTATGGTATCATCATGGAAAGGAAAGAAATTTTGAAATCATAGATCAATAGCTATGAAGAGGAGATCCAAACTCTAAATATATATTATCCTAAGTTGACAGCCATAAAGTCAATTGATATGAATACTCTCATTACTAAGAACATATTGAATAACTTTGTCGAGCATGAAGAATTACATAGGGCTACCCAATTTTGGATAAGAATATTGATTGAGTTTGCTGAGCGAGAGAAAAAAGCTCATGATAAATCCATTGATGTGTTGTATGAAATTGATGACATGATGAATTTAATGTCATGTTGACCACTATATGATACCATCAATCTCTACTAGGTAGAACATGTGCAATAACATTTAAAATCAATAGTTGAAAAATAATATAGAAAGGACATGGTCTTTGTTTTAAGATCAATTCATAGGTTCATTAAATATGAAAAGGTAGTTGATCAGATGAGAACTGAGATGCAAGGCATAATAAATTTTTGAAGTGAGTTATTTGATGTATAGGAAAACTACACAACTTATAATATTCATTCTTATGGGTTAGATGAGGAATGGATACAGGAAATTTTCAAGGCCTTTGATGCCTACTCAGAGAAGCAACAAGTAGAAAATGATAAGAAAGCTAAAGCTAGCCTGAAGATTGATTAATTTTCCCTCTCTTTCTCAAATATTTTTAAATTTTAATATGATGTGTAATTTAATTTTGAGGACATTTTAATAGTAATTTTAATTTCAAAGTACAACTTTGTATTTTTTTATATAACTGTTTTAAAGAAAGAGAAAACATGTATTTTGTTACTTTATATATTTTAAATATGGAAGATGTAAAAATCAAGTTGCAAATTGCACTTTCTATTTTTGATTAATGTGGAATGAAAAAGTACAAAGTTATAAAGACAAAATGCATGCCCCCCATTTTTTGTAAAAGTGATAAGGACTTGGATTTTGAAAAGTCTCACTTAGTTTTATAAGTAAAGGGTTTACATGTAAAAATATTTGAAAATTTATTTCCAATATTATCTTTTCCTCTTGAAGACCAAGTTCTCTTTCAGCACCTCTTCTTGCATGGAGAGTTGTTTCCAACCATCATCTAGGAAACTTGCATGAAGATCTCCAGCTATGCCAAGACCACTTCCAAATCAACATAAAACTTGTGCATGCCATTTTCCAGCCATCCCACAAGTTTAGAAGTGCCAATAAAGGAGGAAATCACCCTGTTTGCACGAGGGTTTCATATTTGCATGATTTCCTTCAACTAGGTATTCAAGTTTTGTTAAATTCATCTCATATATGAGAGATTTTGTATAAAAATGGGTAGACCACATGGCCCAATTCATCTTTTGCTGTTAGTAATAATTTTCTACATTTTGAATGTATTTTCTACAAGTTGTAGCCTTCAAAGAGAAATAAAGTTGAGTTTTGCCTTTTTTGTCTTTTGAATTTCTGTGTGATGCAAGTTATTTATATCCTTGTGGAATTTTTATCTTTTATTTATATTTTAAGATAAATCATTTGTGGTATTTTTACCCTCTTGACAATGTTGTTCGAAATAAAAATCTTTTCCCCTTTGCTAAAGATTAACTAAAAATGCCTCTGATTTCCAAATTTGTATAAAGTTTGTGCTTAATACAAACTCAATCTATTTTTTTCTCTATTATGATTTTCAAGAAAGCATCTAGATAAACTATCTAAATTTGGTGCAATGACCTTATTTCTAAGATTTTTATAAATTTCAAATTTTCAACCATTTTCTTGTGATAACCTTAGTTTAGGATCTAAAAGCACTAAAAGAGCGAGATTTCTAAAAGACTGATATCTTATTAGTTTGCATAAAATTTTAGTGAAAGGAAGCCAACCTTCTCTGGAGATAAACCTCAAAATTTCCAAGGTCCCATGGCTTTGAAGGTTTTTCCATTGTTTATTAGGCACTTGCACAACAAGCTACAATATCAAGACATGTGTAATCCTATGTGATAGAAGTCAATCTATCTATTCTTATTCTTTAGCTTCAACTTCATCATCTCTTTTATTGAGATCATTCTGATCTCTATTGTCTTGTAGTCTGTGAATCAATTCTTCTATCCTCACTTCTACTTGATCTTCCATTAAAAACTTTAATAGTCTCTTCTACTTAAATTGGTTGATTTTTTAAACCTAATTAACTTGATTTAATTGTAGATTTACATCAATAGGTTTAGAAGGCATAAAAAAATCATTAAAAGGAAAAGAATCAGAAAGGAAACAAGTTCTAGGCCTAGGATTGTAGAGAGTTTTACAAATCATGTTAGTCAAGCATTAGCCCATAAATAATGAAAAATGCATAAAGAACTAACTAAGCCTATCTATTCCTATGGGAATTACAAAGGATAACAAGAAATAAATGAATGAAAACATAATATTACCTTCCCAAATGGATTCACCATACCCATGTGGCTCAAAAACATGTTCTCCCTTGATTAAACATTCTTGTCTTTGTCAACAATGGTGGCAAACTTCCTCTAATGTCTCAAGAACACTCCATAAAACCTAGGCTCATGATTCCAAATCACTAAACTAGACCATCAATGAAGCTTGAAAACAAAATCAATGATCAAATACAAGGGATTGTGGAAACAATTTAACATTATAACTTTGCAATATATAAGATTAAAATTCATGTCCATGGCCTCTTTATTTATAGATTTTTGAGATTGGTCAGGATTAACCATGACTGTCCATCTCAAGATTGAGATGTGTGGCAATGGATAATCTATATATTTATAATTAAATATATAATTATCTTCATCATGACCTTAGAATAAGGTGCATTGAAGAGGTATGGGAGGCATTAACTAGGCATGGGTGACCCATAATCCTGATGTTTGTGGTATTTATGGCATAGAGATGTCTTCTCAAGAAATGATGTCACCTAATGATGTAGTTAATAGGAATCAATTTTCAAAAAGAAGTATTCAAAAACTCTCATGGAGAATCCACTTAAGCTCTTGATTTGGATTAATTATCCTTAAATAGTGTTAATCAATATTTATGCAATTATTTGAAAATTGGCCCTCAATTAATCAAAATAGTTAGAAATTCATATTAATGAGTCATAATTTGACTAGAGAGGAACTAGAAGGTGATGTTAGATGTGTTGGAGCTATATTCCAATTTAGGATGTTGCCAATACCAAATAACAAAGGTACATGATGCGTACCAATGAATTATAAGAAAAGAGTGATCTAAAGCACTAAATAGCAAAATTATCATTTTGACTTGAACTAATCTGATCAAAGTTAGTTAGCTCATAAAATGCATTTCCCTATTTAGGGATACTTTGACCTAAATTGGCACTTGTAAGTGACAAGTTGAAACTATTTAGGGATTTTTATAGATTTTAACCTAAAATGCGCATTTGAGTGCAATTCTAGTAGGATTGATAATTTCAACACAAATGGTGTCAAGAATTGGATGTCTATATTTTGCCCCTATTTGAAATGGCATAGCGAGACATTTAGGTGAAGAAATTGAAACAAACCCATGATGCCACCTCGTGAGGACATACTAAGATGGAAGAAAAGGATGGACTCTCAAAAAGAGAGAGAAAGTGAGAGATTAACCCATGGAATAGATCACATCCAGAAGTGCTAATGCTTGCACATGTGATTACCATCAATGATCAAAATATAATGAGTGGTATAATAGGCCTCAGAGATTGGGGGAATGGGAAAGATAAAATCTATAAATGTAAGGGACACACTATAAATGTACCCAATTTGAGAGTAAAAACTACATGCTTATGGCATTGATCAATCCTAAGATAAGTTGCACACTAAAGTATTACCATCACGGGATTTAATGTGGAGATCTTGGAATTAGAAGAAAAGAGAGCACATTCTGCTTCAAGAATGGAAGTACCACTAGAATGAGGTCTCTAAAGAGAATATAATAAGTACTCTAATAGAGTATATTTGATCATGATAAGATAGTTTTTCCCTAGTAGGGCAAATTTTGATCATTGATAAAGAATAAATAATGATTTTTTCCTTGTAGAGCTGATTTGATCAGACATGGTTCAGATGTTGTGCCCCATCATGGGAAATTGGCAAGAAAAATAGCTCAAGGATATAACCCAAAAGATAGGTAAAAATGAGCAGGTGAAAATGTACTGTGATGGTGTAATGGATTAAAAATCCATATAAAACCAAGTATATGAGAATGCACAAAGTGATGAGAGAGATAAAAAGAAGAATGGAGATAGTCGAGCTGACCTCAATAGAAATTGAGCACTACCTACATAGTTCTATGGACTCATGTTCTAACATGAACTTCAAGCCAATATAGTTCACCCAAGTTTGGGAGATAATGGAATGAGGAATGATGAAAAATGACTAAGAATTGATTAGACTTATAATGTATGCAAAGAGATGCATGTCTAAGCATAGAGACAGAAGCCTGAAATGCATGCTACCTAGAAGCCTAAATCCATATCATGAGCCTAGGTTTTGCAAAGTGTTCTTGAGAATCATTCATTAGAGCTGATGTTGACGTTAAGACTTTGAGACCTAAGCACAAAGTGCTTGCTATAGCAAAAGAAATTAGGCATCATAAGTATGAATAACTTAGAATGACATAAGATTCTAATTGTGCTAAGCTAGTTTAAATGTGAATACCTATAATTAAGGATAATGGTAAAACAATAACCAAAACCAGAGTTACATCGATTTATTTTTAAACAAAAAAACAAAGACAAAGACAAAGATAAACATAAATGAACCTAAGTTGAAATCAAGATATGATCAATCAAGACTAAGTAGGAATAAAAATGTTTATTAACAAAAGTCAAGAACGTCTTAATGACATGAGACCAAGATATGAATAATAAAGATCCATGTGGACTATCAAGGCATTCTTGAACACAAAAGAAAAAAGTAAAATCAAATAGAAAAACAAGACACCAAAAATAATCAAATAAAAAAAAATGGTCCAAGAATAATGTAATAACATAGGATCAAGATATAAACAATCAAGATCCATGTGAATCATCAAGATGTTCTAAAACATAAAATAGATAAGAAAAATACAAACAATCAAAGAAACATAAGACCAAGATGAGACAAAAAGTAAGAAAAGGGAGAAGAAATAAAAGGAGAGGTGTGAAAGCACAACAAAACACCAAGAAAACTCAAATAAACACACACAAATAAAAAGAAAGTTAGTGCAGTTTAAAGACAAATGTTCATGCATGTGCAGTAGAGGTGTTACTTTCTACCACATCATAACAACAAATAATGACATGATAATTGTTCCCTAATTAAAGAGGAACAATGACCGAAGAAATGGGGGAAGAGAATAAAAGGAAGGGGTTGGCCGAGCTGACTCCAAGTGTATATGACAAGTGGACACTGCCTACATAGTTTGATGGATGCATGTTCCAACATGAACTTTAGGCCAAATTTAGTTCTTCCAGGAAATGAGATAAAATAAAAATGATGATCAGAACAACATGATTAATGTTATAGAAGAAATATAAGATATGATAAACAAACAAAAATGGTCTAGCAAACAAGAAGCTGATGAGATGAGAAAGAATGATCTTACAAAATGGCAAGTGTGTGGGACAAGATGAAATAAACTGGTGTTTTTGTGATTATAAAATGGAAAGAGCATAACATGTTGGAATAAGAATGCACAAATTATAGAAGAATGAGATAATTTTTTTTTTCTTTTGTGTATCACGTTCTAATGTTTTTGGTATTTTCAAAGTATTTATAATGTTTTTGGTGTTTTTGGGATAAAATATGCACAGGGTGGGATCGTCTAATTGAGGAGATGCATGTCCTGAGAGTACAGGTTCTAATAAGATAACTAAGCTAACTAAAATATCTCATGCTCACAAATCAATGAGAGCAAGGATCTTGATAAAATAAGAAAGAGCAAAAAATGTGATATAGAATAATGTGCAACAACGTAAAGTAGAAAAGAAGTATTTGCATTCACCTATCTGTAAAAGTGTAGTAATGGTTTTGAACTAAGAAGATGTTTCTATTCACTTGTAAGAAGCTACACAAAATTATCTTGGCTAAACTCCTTTGTAGAACTACTATTGAGGATGTTCATAATATTCATGAGACATAATCGAGATCATAATTGATCAAGGGATAAAAAGTGTTCAAGCTTATAACATGCTTTAGACATAACAAAGAATATGCTTCTCAAAGAGAGAAATCCATAATGGGATGAAGAATATGTTTAGAGTGCCAAGGATTCAAAGCCTTTACTATCGAGAATCAGGAAAAGTGGACCAGGGTAGTGTAAAATGTGTTCAAGGTAAGATAGAAGGGTGGGATAAAATTACGACAACACAAGTTGCCCCCAGTCAGGGGTCTTATAGACAATGATTCAAAGTTGTTCATGTGTAGAACCTCTTAAGGTGTATGATGTTCATGAGCTCTTAAAGTTTTTCACCATTAGGTTTAGCCAGTTGATATGCTCCTGATCCATAGTTTACTATGACAATATATGGTCCTAACCAATTAGGCTAAAACTTGCCTTTCTTTTTGGGTTCAACATTCATATTCTTCTAGTTCTCTTTCAAAACTAAGTCACCAATCTCAAATTATCGAGGGAGAATGCATTTATTATAACTTCTCCACAATCTATTCTAAAGGCTTGTAAATTTTCTAGGGCAACCAAATGCTTACCATCAAGAAGCTCTAGTTCATGCAGTCACGAGGCTCTATAGTCTTCATTATATTCAATGTGTTCTAGTGATATTCTTAATGATGGGATCTCAATCTCAATTGGGATGATAGATTCAGTGCCAAAAATAAGGGAGTATGGAGTATCCCTAGTTGGGGTGTGATGATTAGTTTGATAATCGTAAAGGGTAAGGAAGAGTTGCAAGTGCTAATTATGGAAAACATCATTGACCATATTTTTTAAGATGGATAGAATGGTTTTATTTGATGCCTCAACTTATCCATTGCCTTGCATTGTATATGGAGTGGATTTATTATACTTGATCTTGAATTTTGCATAAAGAGATTTCACATCTTGGTTCACAAAGGATCCACCATTATCAGATATAATACAGGTTAGGATGCCATATCGATAGATGATATGGTAATGAATGAGTTTGGATATTTTTTTCCTAGTAATATAAATGAGAATAATGGCCTTAATCCACTTGGTAAAGTATTCAGTTGTAGTTAAAATGTGCTTATGACCATCTGAAGATGTTGAGTTAATTTTTCCAATGATATTGAGACCCCATGTTGAGAATGGCTATGGTGTTGTAATCAACTGCAATGGTAAGGAAGGAACATGTATCAAATTGCCATGATGCTGATAAGGAACACACTTATTTACATAATTACAAACATCTATCTCCATTTTGGGCCAATAATATCTTGTTTTGAGGAGTTTCTTTACTAGGATGACACCATTGATATGGGCCCCACACATTCCTTCATAAACCTCCTTTAGTGCCATCTTGGATTCTCCCAAAGATAAACAACGAAGAAGTATTCCATCATAGTCTTTATGGTAAATCATGTTTCCAAGGAGGATATAATGTGTTAAGCAATGAAGGAATAGTTTTTATTGGTTATGGGAAAGGATGACAAGAAATACATGACTATGGAAATAGATTTAAAAATCTTGGTACCATGGTAGCTCAGGTGAGGGATTATGATAAAAAATGATGCATATCCTCTCTAAATCTGATAAAATATGTGCCAGCTGAAGAAGATTTTCAATTATGAACTGATACTCTTTAACACTATCATGCATTTGAATCATGGAACCAATTGTTGCCATGGTGTCATTAGCTCTATTTTTGACTCGTATAACTTATTCAAATTATAAAGATTTAAAATGTATTTTGAGGTTATCGATATTTGCTTGTAAGGAACAAGCTTATCATCTCTTATTTTATATTGGTCAATTGTTTAATTTATGATTAGCTACAAATATCCATAGTCCTTTAAGCTTTGAATATCCCACTGTATATCAAGATGGAGTCCTACAACCAATGCCTCATATTTAGCCATACTATTTATACACTAAAATTGTATATGGAATGCTTTGGGGATCAAATCCCCCTATGGAATGATCAATAATATACCAGCTCCAGACCCTTAGGATGTGAAGGATCCATCAAAATAGAGAATCCACTATTTAGGTTCTTGTGATGCTTATTCTATTATCATGATAGAATCATCTGGAAGGTCAAAGTTGAGAGGTTGAGTGGTCATAATAGGAGCTTCTACAAGTTGGTCAACAAGAACTTGTCCTTTGATTGCCTTTTGATTTTGGTACTCAATATCAAACTCACTGAGGAACATAATCCATTTAGCCATGCATCCTTGAAGAGCTACTTTAGATAAGAGGAACTTGAGAGGATCTACCTTGGAAATAAAAATAGTTTTGTTATTGAGCATATAATGTCACAACTTTTGATTGGCAGAAACCATAGTTAAACATGCCTTCTCAATAGGCATATAATTATTTTCATAGGATACCAATATGTGGCTTAAATAATAAACAACATATTCCTTACCATGATCATCATGCTAGGCCAAAAGTGCCCCTAGTACATGTTTTGTGGATGATATATAAAGAAGCTGTAGCTTTCCTTCTGTTGGAGGTCATAAGACTGATGGATTTTCCAAGTATGTTTTAAGCTTTATAAATGCTATCTGACAATCTTCATTTCACTAAAATGTTACCTATTTATTTAAGAGATGGGTAAATGGGTGGCACTTATCTGCCAATTAAGAAATGAACCTGCGTATAGATTGGATCTTTCCTTGTAGACCTCACAACTATTTAAGATTGTTTGGTGGAGGCATTTTCATAATAGCGTTGATCTTTTCAGGGTCAACTTTGATCCCTCATTGTGATATATTGAACCATAGCAATTTTCTTGATGTGACTCTAAAGACATATTTCTTAAGATTCAAGTGGACTTTATATGCATGAAGCCTCTCAAATATTATTTATATAATGTTAGGATGTCTAGTTCTCATTCTTGATTTTGTTAGTATATCATCAACATAGTCCTCAATAATGTCATGCATCATATCATGGAAAATGATAGTCATTACACATTAATATGTGGCTTTATCATTCTTCAAACCAAATGGCATGATTTGGTAACAAAATTTCCCCCATGGAGTGGTGAAAGTGGTCTTATATTGATCTTTAGGGGTAATCTTGATCTGATTATAATAAAAAAATCCATCTATTAAATATAACATCTCATACCCTGTAATTGAGTCGATGATCATGTCGATGTTGGGCAGAAGAAAATCATCTTAGGGGCATGCTTTGTTGATATCATGGAAATCAGTACAAACACGTATGCTTGTGGTCTTTTTACTCACTGGTATTGTGTTAGAAACCCATTCAAGGTAGTCTAGTGGTCTGATAAAATTGGCTCCTAACAACTTTTCTAACTCAACCTTAACCAAAAGGGCGATGTGTAGATGCATATTTCTCAACTTTTGCTTGACTGGTTTAGCACCAAAGTGAACAACAAGATGATGCATAACTAAATTTGGGTCTAAGCCTGGTATGTCAGAGTATATCCATGCAAATATGTCTATATAATCCTTAAGAATGGATATAATATGTTTAAATTCTACTTCATTAAGGGAATCTCTAAGATAAACCATTTTGGGATCTTTATGAGTTCTCAAATTCACTTCTATTGTGCTCTCCATAAGGATTGTGGATATGTCTTCAAGAATTGTAGGCAATGTATGGTCATGATCATTTCCCTCTATTATATCTTCTTGTTGTTCTGCCTAAAGATCTAGATAATATGAAGAATCAAAATTTGCCTTCTTAGGTAAAGGCCAATTGGAAAAAATATCTATAAACTCAAGAGTAATATGCTTAAATATTTGATGTTGTTCTGAAGAGATGCTTGTACTATCTATGGAACTTGGGATGGATGGGCTTTCTATGTCCTCAGGGGATGAGAAAACTTTCTTGCCTAAGAGCATTTGAAATAAGTTTTCACTCAAAGGCTTATCTTTTTCTTTACTTTTTCCTTGATCAACAAGTGACTCAAAGAGGTTTTCACCTAAAGATCTCGATGTTTATTCTTTATTATGACCAAAAAAAATTGCCTGCTCTCTAAAGTAGGTAGAAGAATTTAATGAAAAATCAAAACCCTGCTTATGATCACTAATGGGAAATGCATCTCTTAGGCCCATGTATTATATAATTGTTTCTTAATTTTGAAACTCATTGAGGTATATGACCAAATTTTATTGATCCCAATATATGAGTTCGGGATGGCAAAGGCATAGGTTATAATGAGGGTTTGCTTCAGGATGGGAAGCACCAATGGTAAAGATATAATGTCCTACTTAAGGAAGGGAAACACCACTAGGATGGGTTTTTGCTTCAAGATGGGAAGCACCAATGGTCATTATGGCTAATGTGATATTTGAATCAAACAAATCAAAGTCAACAATCTCATCAAAAAGGCTATAATGGGAAGTTGTGTTGCTGCTAGGATTCTCATTAATAATCACCTCAAAAGAGTCACTATCAAATGTCATGAGGTCATCCTCTGGTGGTTTAAATCCGAGACCATGATTCCAATTAACAACTTCAGCAGATAAGGGTTCTAAAATTCCTTGCACCTATGGGCTAAGGCCTTTCCCTATATACTCAAGATGATCCATTATCCTGTTAGGGATAGGATACTTTGGATTTTGAAAATAATTAGCAAGGCCTTCAGAACATAACCAATCTCCCTTGGTAAAAGCCTCTAGATATTTCTTTGGTGCAATTATAGGTACAAAAACCACATGAGGTTTTGGTTGCTTCTTCTTTGGTTGTCAAATCTGATTGGGTTTGTTAGGAGTTTGGTAAGTTTTAGGCTTACCAAATGTTTTAGGGAATTTTTTTAATTTTATAATATGGAGGATATCTTTCAGATGGTACATGAAAATGCCTACGTCTTTAATAATAACCTTCTTGGCCAGAGCTACAAGAAATGGATAAGCCAAAGTGGAGGCTAGATCACTAGGTTTATATAATTAGATGGAGATGGATGAAAAATGATGGCTTTGTTCTTCTTTACAATAAATTCAAAACCTAGGCAATAGTTATAATTATGAAACTCTAGTTCAAGATGTTTTTAGTATTGATATGGCTATTGATTAGTGGGAATAGTAACCTTGATCCCATCATGGGGAAACTTAAGGCATTGATGAAGAGTAGATGGAATTGCATGTACTTCATGGATCTAAGGCCAATAAAAAATTATGTTATAAGGAAGCTCAATATCTACAATATGGAATAATGTGTGATGAGAAATATACCCAACCATGAATGACAACCAAATTGTACTAGATGACTCCCTCTCAGCATTGTCATAATCCTTGATTGTAATAGTTTTTGGCTAAATGTCTTTATCCATGTAGCCCAATCATCGTACCAATTTAATAGAAATGATGTTCAACCCTGAACCATTATCTATAAGAACCCACTTGATCTTGTGATTCACAATGATTATCTCAATGTATAGTGGGTTATTGTGGTTTGGACTAAGGGTGGACATGTCTTTTTGATCAAATGTGATTTGTCAAAATGAAGACAAGTATCCAACTAGGTTCTGGAGTTGATCAAGGTTTATATCATTAAGCACAATAGACTCTTGTAAAAGTTTGTTAAAGATGGTTCTAAGGACATCATATATCTGCAAGAGTTCTAATATAAAAATTTGTGTAGGGGTTTTATCTAATTGATCCATTAGACTATAAGGCCTTTAAATTATGGATTTAACTATTTTAGTCTTTATTGGGATAGTATTCAACTTTACAACCATTAGTAGAATATTCTCATTAGGTTTTATGGAAGAAGTGGGTGAAGGGCCCTAGATGGTAACTCATGGGAAGCTAGTTGCGACTACACAACCTAGAGGTGGTAAGTAGTTATTATAGTTAGAAGAGAAAGGCAAAGGGCCTTGGATGGTGACTCATGGCCGTCTAACTATATCACTACAATTTTGGGTCAATGAGGAGCCTTTATAATTAGAAGAAGGGTGCTATTGTTTAGAATTAGTAACCCATGCAAATAGAGTAGTAACATGATGATGCAAACTCGGCACGGTATTACTAGGTCAAGAGGGTGTTTAGCCTATAATGACGGGTCTTGTGATATGAGGAGCATGAGATTGGCCACATGGTTTTATAGTAACAATGGTAATATGGGTTGCAAAAATACATCCCATAGTATTATTATAATTGTAAGGTACATTGTTATAAGCCACATTATTAGTGTGGGAATTATGATCTCAATTATGATCATTATGATTCTTTGTTGTTGGTTTTGATTCTAACTCTATCCTTGATTATGACCATTTTGATTGTTTCTTGGTGGTGGTGGATCATGTCAAGCAAAGGGGTCTTTGTAGATTCCCATATCTTGATTTGTGTCCTGATTAGGGGCTAACTTAATTTCTAGTTCACCACTTTCAATAAATTCCTCAATAATATGTCAAAATTAAATGCAATGATATGCACCATGACCAACAACATGATGAAAGTTACACCATTTATTCTCTTTGTACCAATCTGGTTTTGGTTGATCTTGAGGAAATGACCTTGATATTGGCCATACAATTAAATTAGCTACAATGAGCTTTTGTAACACTATTTCAATTGCTTTTCCTAACTTTCTAAAAACTCTAAAATTATTATGAAATGTCCTTCATGGAGGTTGTCTTTGCAAAGTAGGTAGTGGATTTGGGGGAGTTAATTATACATTTGAAGGAGGCATAGCTTATACTATTTATACATGTCTTGTTTCAGTCACCCTATTTCTAACCATGTTTTAATTTTTGCTAAAGCCTTTATGCTTATCCTGCATAACTATTTGAGTCGGTGATTTATTCTGATTAGACACTTGACCTTGCACAAAAATATTAACAAGGTTCTTAGCAATAAGAGCCTTCTCAATCTGCACTCCTTTGTCAATAATTTATTCAGATGAGTTATCACAAGCTAATAGTAGACTATGCACAACTTTAGGATGCAAATTCTATGCAAATATATCAACCAACTATTTGTTTGGTAAATTATGTTGAAAGCGGCTTGCCAATGCTCTCTACCTACTTTCACCATCATGCTACTTGGCTTTGCATAAGCCAACAATGATTAATTCATGTTCTATGTTATATGAGAAATGGTTAATGAATTTTTTTGATAAGTCATTCCAATTTGCAACTGGTCCCTTGGATAGTTTAAGTATCCAATCAAGAGCTTGTCCCATTAAACTTCATAGAAAGAGTCGTAGTAAGTACTCACTACTATAAACAACCTCTTGACATAAGACAAAGAATGCCTATATGTATTTACATGGATCTACTTTTTCCTTATATTTGTCATATCTCATCAAATTTATACTTTTTAACTCTATTATTCATCTCCAATATTTGAACAATTTCTTTCATATAATTCCATTCTTGCATGTTTGGTGCATTTGTGGATTGAATAAGATGTTGTTAAGGTGGAATGTGCCCTTAATTTTATTTCTGTTGGGGTGGAATGTGCCTTTAGTTTCATTGCTATTGGGGTGGAATGTGCCCTTAGTTTTGTTGTTGTTGGGGTGGAATGTGCCCTGGTTTTGTTGCTATTGGGATGGAATGTTCCCCTACTTTTATGAATATATAAGAAGTGTATACCTTTTGATATATGAATTAGTTTTGATTTGCTCCTTGAGTTGAGAATATATGCCATTGATTCTTGGATTGTAAAACATTCCTTGAATTTGAGTATTTCGTATTTCGTTGATTTTAGAAATTTCTATGTTTATTTACCAATTTTTGGGTTGGTTGAAAAGAACTAACCAAGTTATCTCTAGGGATTTCCTCAATTCAAATTGAATGTTTGGGTTTTTGAGTTTATAAAGTAACAAGAGTTTCATGATGATTGAAGAATGTATGTTCCATGTCAAATGGAACACTTTGTAAGATCTCTTGTGCCTTTAACTGTTCATTTAGATTACCTTGATCCACTATGGTAATGTTCTCATCCAATATTTATTTCATACTTTCAACCACATTTCCTTGTTCTTTCGAAGCATTATTATGAATTGAAGTGGCAACTAGGGAGTCAGTTAAGTCTGTGATAAGTTGATCTACATATCATTGACTTATTATCTTGATCTTAACTAGAAGATCTAAATTTGTGGGTTTTGAATCTATTTGTATTTCCTTTCATTTGTTAGAGGAAGAAGGTATGCCTATTTATGCAAAAACTTGCTCTTGCCATCATTGTTCTCCTTCTCTAAATAAGGTATGCAATTATTCTATAGGGAATTCAGAAGGTAGTCTAGCACCTGATTCTATCAATCTAAGAAGGGCTTCATCTTGATCATCTTAGGGTTGATATTAATTGTAATCATCTTTGGATCCTACTATTGTGGGGATATCATCAAAAACAATGGGGTTATCTTGACCATCATAAAACTACTCATCTTCATAACTAAGGCCATAAGAGGCCCCACTATGAGTGAACCTTTGAGTCATGTCTAAAAGAGTTGTTCTGTGTGTTTTACTAACTTTGGACCAATGCTTGGCAAACAAACAAAGTATGCTTTGACTCTCTTTTAAACAAATAACCAAGGTACCAGTGAGACTATAAGGGAGGGTGGTTTGAAACCACACACAATTTAGAAGATTTGGTTCATGAGTTTACTCAACCTTTGGTAAGATTGAAATCATATAGATCATAAGAGGGTAAGGTAACTCAAAGACCCAAGGTGAAAACTAGTACACCAAAGCTTAGATCTTTGTGATACGCCCGTACTATAAAAGCTAGTTTTAACTTTGAAAAGTTGACCCTAGAAGTTTAGAAAAATATCTTCAAATTACGAAGAAGATAAAATGGACTAATCAACTCAAGATGTAAAAACATACATGAATCACTAAGTATAAATCTAGAACCAAATAGGTAGCACAACGTCACCACATGATTTCAGTAGGATAAAATATGTTCTAGGACTCAAAGCTTGAGTGATACGCAAGATGAATTGAGTCCACCAAGATGATAATGTGATTTTGAGTCTTAATAAATGACCTTCAATCCAAATGGAAAATTGAACCCAAGTTTAAAAAAGCTTAGTATGCAAATGATGAACCCACTTTGACACACTGACCCTTATAACTCATAAAGGTTTAATTTTAATTCTGGATTATAAATGAAGGATTTAAAAAAATTGGGTAAAAGATCTAGACTCAATTAGGCAACATGACTGCACCAAAGTGGATGACATGACACCATTTTGATAACAATTTGAACAAGGAAAAGGTGTATTTTCCAATTAGATAGTGTAACACCTCCCTTGCTCAAGAAAATTGAGGAAAATGTGTTTTGGTTAAGTTTATTGGGTTAAAAAGTAGTTTTAGACACAAATCAAGACCAAGTAAGTTAATAACAAAAAACAAACGTCTTAAGTCTAAACTGACAAGGTATGGAAAAGTGGGGTTTACTAAACTAGCAAAGTTTCAATCATTCTAGGGGAATCAATTGCACAATGACTTTCACATCAAATGATGTAAAATATAAGCATAAAAATTGGGTTACTGTGGCATTGGCTAATTATAAAAAGGTCTAATCTTTTTTACAACCACTACATCTTGCTATTCACTTAGTGTAGTGTGATGTCTAAATGCAGATACATCCCATGTGCAACTCCAAGAAGGAGCCAAATGAAGTTAATACTGGGAGATGAAACGCCAGGTCAAAGCTTCCCTAAATAACTCATAAGAGGTAATGACGTCCCCCTCATAAGCCAAGTTTTCATAAAAATAAATAAAACATAAAATAAAAAGACTTTGCGGTCATTTTCAAGGTCACCCAAACTTTGACAAGTTTTTGAGAAGTGATTTAGATGACATTCTTTCTAAGCCTTGGACTAGGCTATTTACAATAAGAATGGCACTTTTGATTTCAAGGGTTCCATAAAGGGGACAAATGGAATAACATACATGCATCATTCCTCTTTTTACCAAACAAAATCTAATTAAACAACTATTACAAACAAAAATTGACAAGTGTATTCAATTTTAAGCCCAAATGAAAGATTTGGTGGTGTTCATTTAACCCCTTGGTCTTAAGATTGTGAACTTTGAAAACATTCATCTAAACATCTAAATTTTTCATTAAACACCAAAAAAAAGTTCCTAATTGATTTTTGAACATGAAAAAGGTGATTTAAAACATGTTTTTAGAGAATGTCAAGCTTGGTCCTAAAAAAAATTGTCAGCATGTCCTTTAGCTTTGAAGTTATTTTTGGTTCGAAATAATAAAATTAAAAAAAATATCTCTTAGATCTGTGTTTTGATAAAAACACAGTGATCGACATCGGTTTATATAATCGATGATGGTTACATTTTCTAACCGATATCAGTTATACCAATGTGATCGATGATAGGTATACAAATGATGTCATTTTTACTAACCAACATCAGTTAAGCTATATAACTGATATACGTCTTACTAACTAACGTCGGTTACTGTGTAAAATTATGGTAAATAAAAATATCAAAATAAAGTTAGAAAATCAATTTGGAAGAGTTTTAAGGGTCTAAATGAATATTTTAAAGTTATAAAATGATCTTCTTCAAGTGTGAGATGTATCTGATCCCAGCAGGTGTACCAAGATGTAGAGAGGATTAGAAAGCAAATTAGTCAAGCATTAGCCCATAAATAATGAAAAATGCATAAAAAACTAACTAAGCCTATCTATTCCTATAGAAATTACAAAGGATAGCAAGAAATAAATGAAATAAAACAAACATCATATTACCTTCCCAAATTGATTCATCATATCCATGCGGCTCAAAAGTATGTTCTTTTTTGATTAAGCATTCTTGTCTTTGTCAATAATGGTGGCAAACTTCCTCAAATGTCTCAAGAACACTCCATAAAACCTAGGCTCATGATTCCAAATCACTAAACTAGCCTATCAATGAAACTTGCAAACAAAATCAATGATCAAATTCAAAGGATTGTGAAAAAAATTTAACATTATAAATTTACAATATTCAAGCTTAAAATTCATGTCCATGGCCTCTTTATTTATAGATTTTTGAAATTGGTTAGGATTAACCATAACCATCCATCTCAAGATTGAGATGTGTGGCCATGGATAATCCTAATATTTAGAATTAAATCCATAATTATCTTCATCATGACCTTGGAAGAAGGGGCATTGAAGAGGTATGAGAGGCATTAACTAGGCATGGGTGACCCATAATCGTGATATTTGTGGCATTTATGGGCTAGGGATGTCTTCCCAAGAAATGATGTCACCTAATGATGCAATTAATAGGAATCAATTTTCAAAAAGAAATATTCAACAACTCTCATAGAAAATCCACTTAAGCTCTTGATTTGGATTAATTATACTTAAACAAGGTTAATCAACATTTATGCAATTATTTGAAAATTGGCCCTCAATTAATCAAAATAGCTAGAAAGTTATTTTACTGGGTCATAATTTAACTGGAGAGGAACTGTAAGGTGATGTTAGATGTGTTGGAGCTATATTCCCATTTAGGATGTTACCAACACCAAATAACAAAGGAACAAGATGTGTACCAATGAATTAGAAGAAAAGAGTGATCTAAAGTACTAAATAGCAAAATTATCATTTTGACTCGAACTGATCTCATCAAAGTTAGCTAGCCCATAAATTGCATTGTCCTATTTAGGGATACTTTGACCTAAACTGGCACTTGTAAGTGACAAGTTCAAATCATTTAGGGATTTTTATATATTTTGACCTAAAATGTGTATTTGAATGTAATTTGAGTAAGATTGACAATTTCAACACTAATAGTGTCAAGAATTAGATGTTTAAAAAGATTAACAGTTAAAACTCTAGCACTATGTTCCTAAATTCTTCTATTTATATTTAAAGTATTTGTTTAGTCTCATGAGTAATATTAGAATACCAATTTATTTCAAAATATATATTTTCTTCTTCTTTGTATATGACTTGAATAATATGTTGAAGATTTTTATGATGATTATACCATGCATAAAGAGTTAGATTAAAAGCAACATCAGCTTGATCATTAGTAATATCAATTCTAGGTTGAATAATAGGAGGTTGTGCTCTAAGTACCATGAGCAAGAAGAAAACATAACTTAAAATAAATAGGATTTTTGAAAGATATCCCCAACAGAGTCTCTAAATCTATTGATGATGAGAATTGTACCATCAATTAATCAACTCTTTTGCCTATTACAAAGGTTAAGTTGCTATCATACTAGTCTAATAGTAAGTTTCTAAAGGTTTGATTATGATTCTAAAGACACAAGAGGTTTTTTACATATTCTAGGAAATAATAAATAAACTATCAAATATAATATATTCCATTATAATTTCATAAATCCACTTATCAAATAATGAATCAATTAAGATATGAATATGTAATCTATTTTAATTGACAGATAAGACCTATGAACAAGACAATATTTTAAAGAAAAAAATATGATTCAATAATATAATATATTTCAAAGTAATATCTTTATTTTTACTATGATAAAATCCAAATAACATCAAGATAATAAATTAGAAATATAAAGTAAAATATAATTGAGATAAGTCAAGATAAATAGATCTTTTATTAAACAAACACCCAAACCAAACTCAACACATAAGAAATAAAACAAACAACCACCATCAAAATAAAAGAAACAAAGAACAATAAATAATTAAGAGATAAATAATAAACTATTTAAAGAGAAAGAATTAAACTAAACATAAATGAACAAATCTAACTTAATTGAGTCTTACAAACTATATAATTCTAAGCCAAATCAAATTATAAACTATAAAAGAAGAAAATTAATCTAAGAAAACTAACAAGCTTAACAAAATAAAACAATCTAAATCTAAACTACAACTAAAACTACAACTAATATAAAAACTAATTAAGTCCAACTCTAAGAAAATAAAATCAAGGAAATTAAACTAAGAAACTTACTTAAAATAAAAACAAAAAAGAACATAAAGTTAAAACAAATTAAAATATATTAAAAGTAAAAGAACAAGAAAAAAGATTAGTCAAAGATTAATCTAAATAAGATTAAATTAGACTAAAGTCAAAGTCAATATAAAGTATAATATGGATAAAACATACGAGTCTCAAAAGAGAGTCATCTTAGTAAAATGGATTAATTTTATTTGAGAAACCCACATCTTTCTTTACAAAATATCTTGAGAGATAAATTTTACAATCAAATAGATCAATAAAATATTGCAAATAATGAAGTTGTCATCATTATTCAGATCAAATACTCATATTCTGTATATAGAACTATAAGGAGCAATCATCAAAAGATATTAAATTTTACAAACTTTAGATAATCTATTTATAAGTGATAATACAAAAATGGATATACCTACGTTGTCTAAGCAATTAATCTAAAAAAACTAACAAGCTTAACAAAATAAAACAATCTAAATCTAAACTAAAAATACAACTAACTAATTTGAAAACTAATTAAGTCCAACTCTAAGAAAATAAAATCAAGGAAATTAAACTAAGAAACTAACTTAAAATAAAAACAAAAAAGAATAGAAAGTTGAAAAAAATTAAAATATATTAAAACTAAAAGAAAAAAAAGAAAAATAAATTAGATTAGTTAAAGATTAATCTAAATCAAATTAAATTAGACTAAAGTCAAAGTCAATATAAAGTACAATATGGATAAAACACGAGTCTCAAAAGAGAGAGTCATCTTAGCAAAATGGATCAATTTTATTTGAGAAACTAACATCTTTCTTTACAAAATATATTGAGAGATAATGTTTACAATCAAATAGATAAATAAAATATTGTAAATAACAAAGTTTTTATCATTATTTAGGTTAAATACTCAGATTCTACACATAGAACTGTAAAGAGCAATCATCAAAAAATATTAAAATTGACAAACTTTAAATAATCTATTTATAAGTGATACTACAAAATTGGATATATTTGCATTGTCTAAGCAATTATTCAACTGTAAGAGAAAATACCATTGGGTCTATCTACAAAGGTCATGCTATTTCAAAGAAGTTACATAAAAGAGAGATAAATGATTGACTTCACAATGTATAAGTCCTCAATACCTGTTTTATTCTTCCTCCAAAAAAATCCTTGATCTACTTTTATGCTTCAAATTTGGTTGAAAAATAAGTTATAACTATCATTAGTTAGTTATTAATTTAGCTTAATTAATTATCTTTGTAAAAATCATTTAATATAAATAGTTATTAGTTAAAGTTTAATTAAGACTTAAAAGTCTTAATGGATCAAATATTTGAATATAGATCGTGTATTTTCTAACAGGTGGGGACCCTAATAAATTAATAATAAAATAGAAAAACATATAAATAGATAAATCAAAATTTATATTTAAATTAATCCCATAATGCATATTTTTAAAAATTACTCAGGCGCGCGCACACACACACACATATCAAAAAATTAAAGTGTGATGTAATTTTAAAATCTCATCATCAAAATATCAAATATGAAAGTATATATTTTTTTCAACTTAAAGTTAATCATGAAACTAAAAGTTTATCCTACTAACATCTAATAATCATCAGAATTAGAAAAAAAATTAGTCACTAGCTTTCCTTGTTCATTTATGCACTCATTGTATTCCATCTCAACTATTGGAAGGTGAACAATATTCTGATCATAAAATCAAAAGTATTGATTAAAAGATAATTCAAGAAATAAAAATAATTCAATTGTAATAATACTATCTTTAAGAAGAAATGTTTTATTGATCAAATTTGCAGATCCAAATATATGCCTATCTGTGAGAAGAGATGTCTATTTTTTTTTTAGGTTACATCTTAATTTATACATATTTTAAATGTATAAGGAGGATGTGGAAGGTCACCAATATCGAGAGAGATTAAGTGGTTTGACTTTCATGATTCACAATAATACAAAATTTGAGGAATTACTATTTTAAGAAACTTACTATTTTTAGACTACACTACTAAAATTAAAATTTAGGGCACTTCCATTTATTTTTAGAGGTTCAAAACCCACAAATTAGAGCTCATTCCATCTCATAACATTTTTATTATTTTTATCTTTCCAACAGTTCAAACGGGGAGCCAAACAGAGCTATGGTGCAAAAGTTATGACTCTCAGAAGTTTTACCAAAAATTGGGGTAAAACTGTCGCTTGAATTGTCACTCAAATCATTCCCCCCTCATTGAGAAGCAATAATATCCATCACATCAAGATTTTTAATCAAATTTTGCATTTGCATTTGATTTGATTCCCAATGCATACTTAGAATGGACTATGCTTTATGGAGTTGTGCTTTATAGAGCTGTGTAGGGCCTGATTGTTCACCATTTCTATTTGACCATCAATCTGTGGATGGAAGGCCATGAACTTCTTCAACTTGGTATCTATTTTTTTCTATTATTGTATTATTTATGTAGTCAGGGCTTCAGCATCAGCCCTTTTGGATTTTTGTGACTTGACCACCATGAGAACAAATTTCTTGGCACTAATCAGGGAGAAAGATGTAGAAGGTGGTACCTATGGTACCCTATAGCACCATGTTCCAAGAGTGAGGGTGATCCTTTGAGTTCTTTATTCATAGATTCCATGTCAATAATACATGAATGGATGACCAAAGAGTACATCACAAACATCTAGATTGACCACATCATATAAAACCTCATCTTGGAAAAGTTTTATTGCATATGAGAGAAGACATTGGTGGGTGATACAACAATTTCTTCCTGGACTCAACCATGCAATACTGTATGGCTTTGGGTGAGGCTTCATGGATAAATTTAAGATTTTCACAACATTAACAAAGATTAATTTTTTTTGACTTCCACTATCAAGAATGAAATATAAAGGCTTATCTTTCACACATAACTTAGAGTGAAACAATTTTTTCTTACCATCTAGCCTCCCCTCATAGATATATGATGACATTAGGCTCAACATCTACAATCTCTTCTTCATCCTCTTTGACTGTAGGGTGTGTATGAGATAGAGAAGTAGATGTTAAGGTTTGTGACTTAGAAATCAGAGACTTGATGGCTCGACATTGTTCTTTGGAGTGAGCTCTAGATTTGTGGTAATCATACCATTTTCCAGTCTTCCCTTCCTTTTGCTTCCAATTTGGAAATCATGTTTGACCATTTTTGTCACTTTTCCATTTTGAAGGCTAACTCTTCATATTCATTCTTCCATATTTTTGCTCGATCTTCACTGTGAACTTATATGCCTTATCAAGGGTTTCCAAATTAAAGAGTTCCATCTCCCCTCGTATATACCATTGTAGTCCACTATGATATTTGAGAACCTTGTGTTTCTCACTTTCCTAGATGCCCAATCTCATAGATAGACAATGAAAAATGTTAGTTTAAGCTTGAATAGACTATTCCTTACCTTGGTGAAGTTGTTTCCACTCTATATATAGATCATCATATGCTCCAATGGGGTAGTATTCTTCCTTTATAGCTTCTATGAAATCATCCCAGGTAGGTTCCATCTCAAAACTAATATCAGTTATACTGAATCTCTTCTTTTACACTTTCCACTAATTTTTGATAGACAATGACGCTTTCAAAAGAGGAAATGTGATCTTCTATTCATCAACAGATTTATTTATATAAAAATAAGATGACAATTGATCCAACCAATTTTCTACTACATCAGCATTGATTTTGCCTTCAAATGTAGGGATATCAAAATTCACCTAAACCTTGAAGGGTGTTGGGGCACTGAAAAGATGTGAGGTTGTAGATGATGAGCCAAAATTTTCTATTAGAATTTGTTGGAGAATTTAAGTGAATTATTGTATCATCTACGCTTGTTACTACTAAAGATATTCATTCACCATTTCCTTGAAAGGATTGGATGTCTCAATGTTGTCCACTATTTGAGGTCATTTGGAGCAAACATGTGGATAGTCTACTAGTTCTATTTTCCACCCAAACTTCTTATAATATGATTGCATCCTCAGGATCATACACTCTAAAGATAAATCACTCTGATACCACTGATCCAAAACTCAAAAGTCTTGGTTGAAAGATAATTCAAGAAATAATAAAAACACAATTGTAATAATGCTATCTCTGAGAAGAGATGTTTTATTGATCAAATTTACAGATCCAAACATATGCCTATCTCTGAGAAGAGACGTCTAATTTATTTTTTGAGTTAAATCTTTATTTATACATATTTTGAAGATAAGTGGAGGATGTGGAAGGTCACTAATCTCGAGGGAGATTAAGTGGTTCGACTTCCATGATTCACAATAATACATAATTTAAAGAATTACTATTTTTAGATTGCACTATTAAAATTAAAATTTGGGGCACTTCCATTTAGTTTTTTAGGGTTAAAACTCATAAAGAAAATCTCAGTGACATCTCATGACATTTTCCTTATTCTTATCTTTGTAATGGTTCAAATGGAGAGTCAAACGGAGCTGTGGTACAAAAGTTATGGCTTCCAAAAGTTCTACCACCAATTGGGGTAGAACCATCACCTAAATTGTCACTTGAAATGTCGCTTGGATCATTAAAATAAAATTTTATTCTATTGACATCTAATAATTATCAAAATTAGAAAGAAATTCAATCACTGGCTTTCCTTGTTCATTTATGCACTCATTGTATTCCATATCAACTATTGGAAGGTGAACCATATTCATTATTGAATCACTTATGGAATCATCCACCTCTAACTTAATTCATTTGAGAACTCTAACCTCAACTAAGGTGTCTATATCATTTTGACTATTTAATTGTTTATCTAAAGTAGTTGGATGAATTTCAAGAATTCATTTGATGTAACTTGAAGTAGGTTCCTTCAAACTTAATTTTTTTCACCTTAAGATAAGATCTCTCTAAGATGATGAGGGTTCATTAGAAACTGAAGGTAGGGAAAGATTAACAAATTTCTTGGTTACTTCAATATCAAGTTGAGTGGTTTCATTAGTAGGGAATGGCACACTAACAGGCTGGATTCTTTCTGGGGTAGGTGATTGAACTCACAACTGATGTAGATTATTTTACAAGTGGTGAGATAAATTGCTATGGGAATGATTCCTAACACCAAATCTATGATCGTGAAATCCTATATAACCTCTAATATTTACATGATTGAAGGAAAAAATATTCAAAATATTTCATAATTCAAGGTTATAGCATTAAAGTGGATTGACATCTTAGCATCCCTACTAGCATACCTATGACCAAATATCTTAGCCCTAAAATCTCCCCTTGAGAATTGTCTATTCGAGTTTTACTAATTCACATTATTTGAATTCTACCCCCAGCCTCTGTTATCATTACTTCTACTTGATCCATGTTGATCCCATCTCGACATCCTGTGCATTTAAAATATATTTAAAGAAAACTGATTATCATGAATAAAAAATTAACATGTATTCATTCAATATGAAACCAAACTATACACCTATATTAGCAAAATAATCTTTGCACTGTCTATGACTGTAACA
Organism: Torreya grandis; assembly: GCA_037957365.1. NCBI lineage: Eukaryota > Viridiplantae > Streptophyta > Pinopsida > Cupressales > Taxaceae > Torreya > Torreya grandis. The sequence goes on from JARHVA010000149.1 coordinate 2,040,807, forward strand.
AAGTTGAATTATTTAAACATTTTCAAATCTCAATGTGATATTCCATTTTGATCACATCAAAAACCATTTAAAAAAAATAAAATTATATACTCATAATCTTATTTCTATAATATTCTATCATATCTTCATAATGTTCTATCCACTGTATGAATATTCTCTAAATCAATTTAAATAATTGAAATCAATACTTCCACAAGTTCTATTTCTGACAAGTATTTCTCAACTGAAAACCACATTATTATGACATATGAAAATATCAACATCACACTGTCCCAAAAATTTCAATATGAAATCTTGATAATAACTCACAAATATTTTTTTTTAGTGCTCTCTTATTACTATTTTTTGCCTGAACATTATCTTATACATATATATTATGTATAATTTCTGCATGCATTCTTCTACATAAATTTTAAAAGGAACCATTCACACAGAGAGCTTTGACATAACTAAATTCTTTCCAATTCATTCTATCTAAACTCAAACAACTTATCACATCTTCTCAAATCATCAATAATTATGACATCTTTAAATATAACATCAAAGCAAAAACCTAGAACTTCAAAATGCTTTGTTACCAAACAAATTTTCCATGGCCAATTGGGAACACACTAAGATTTTCTATATAATATTTTTGAGTATAGATTGATTTTGTCAAATATTAAACCCAAATATCAATTAAATAAAGTAATGCATTTCAAAAAATGTTACTATCATATTTCATTTAAACAAAAACTCAAAACAAGACATTATATGTCTACAATATATTTCTATATTATTTCTTGAAACTGAGATAACTTGTTATAGTTTTTCAAGAAAACTATTAAATTTTTCCTTTATTTTCAAGACTTTGAACAAACCCTTAGCTACCTTCTATGCCAAAAGAAAATTATTCATGAAAATATTTCAACAATCTTCCATTATACTAATTTTTTTTGAATCCCATAGAGTTTTTAGTATTTCATCATTTATGAAACCCTAAACTGAGATGTGCAAATCCATGCAAGGCTCTCATTATTTCATAAACAAAGATCAATGCATTAAACTTATATGTACTAAACATGTAGGATTTTTCTTTGAAACCCATGAATACATGAAAATGTAGTTTGAAATAAAACAAAGCCACCACTGAATGATATTGTTTTAAAATCATTCAAGTATATTCCTTTCTTTTATATATCACTTATTATGATATACCATATATTTATTCAAACCCTTCAAAATATTCATAAAATAAAATGCACAAACTTCATCCCTTCAAACTCAAAGTTTCAACAAGGTCTTTGAAACTATAAATGACATGTTGGAAGCACTATAACAGTCTATATTATTCAAATAAAGCCAAAAATAGATGTATATTCAACAAAAAAAGCCTCATATATTCTCAAATATCATGCTCAAAACAAACTAGTAAAACCACATATTCTTATCTCATCATTTATCGAGAATATATCAAAAACTAAATTAATTCACTTCAATATGTAAAGAAGTGATATTTTCAACCAGTAAACTATAAGCATTATTCAAGTTTATAAAAACACACATGCACAGATTTAAACATACGGCTTATTGAAAACTTATCAACATATAAACCATAAACATTTTCTTTCCATGAAACTAAAAATTGAATCAAAATAACTCAAAACATTCCTTAAAACTTATTCATTTTGTTCATGACATACCTATATGGACTTTTTTGCAAACTTTCTATTCACAAATCCCATCTACAACTCCACAATCAAACTCAACAGGGTAACACTTTCATGAAAAAACTTTAAAAAATGACCAAAATAATGAAAATGATGTTATTTGTAAGCCACATCTCTCGATGTAACTACCATGCATATGTTTCCCATTTCCATTGACTTCATTAAAACTAAAACAAGTACTTAACATTCTACCAACTGAGTTAGTGATGCCATCAGACTTAGTGACTACTAAATCCTTTGCCAAGCTTTTAATTAATCTCTATTAATCGAGGCATGTACTCTTAGTATTAAGTCCCTTGAACCTCTAAATGATCTTACAAGATCATGAAGCATCTAAAATGATTCACATTAACTTACCTTACCAGCTAAGTTACCATGAGGTTTGCCAAATGGATTGCCAACTCAACCTGACATTACAATGTTTATATACCTCAAGACTGCCAACCAATCTTGCCAACTATATCATTTATGAGTCTTGAATTACCAATTAAACTCAAATACGTTACCTTTGAAATCATAATTTATTCCCTTCAAAATTTTATGTTTCAAGACATAAACATTAATCTTTGAAAACAATAAGCCTCGAGACTATTAAGTTCCTTGAAAAACCGAGTCATATTACTTTATAGGACTTAGTATAGGTAATGTTTGAATTAAGAACTTTAGCCAAATAAAGGACTTGGGATTAACCACTTAGACCCTTTATGATTCTTTGATAGCCTTAAGAAATAATTTATCGAAATGTCAATCCAACCTTAACATGTCAACATTTTAAAAACGTTAATTATATTTGCAACTAATCATTATTTGAAATTGATCCATCCATCATACTGATAAATCCACATAAATATCATAGTTGAATTTTCAAATGAAGTTCATGATAAATCAAATGATGTATTTGATTTAATAACCATAATATGCATTATTTGTTCAAACTGCAATAGTCATGACAATCCACTTATATACTTGTAATTGAAATTATATTAATAGAAAAACCATTATTACTAGTCAATATATCTTTCCATCTGAGTCAAGCCAAGTTTCAAATTGCCATGAATATATGAAGTTGATTGTCACAATCTGTTTAAGCTATCAAAATTTAAAAATAATCAAAAAATTGTTATGATAAATCCATAATTGTTTAAAGATCAATATAGATATCTAGATTCATCGTGACAAGCATATAATGCTTCCAATTTTGATAAACCATATAAAGTATCTCTATTTCAAACTAAAAATGTTTATTATAATATGATCATGAATCAACTAACAAATATAATGACTAATCACAAACATTCATTACTGATAAATACATATTCATATTTTATTCATTCATCTATTTATGCTTTTTGAAACCACTTAAAATATAAATACGAATTCATAAATCAAACATCATCAACTTATATAATTGAAAATATGCATCTAAATATACTATTAATTGACTAGGTCCCCAACATAGGTTTAAACTTTATGATTAAGTCATATCTATGCCAGAAAGTATTAATTTTAAAAAATTTGGGGGGGGGGGGGGGTGTGAAAAATAGGCATAATAGAAGGTAAGCACATACTTATCTCTTATGAAAGATAGACTAGTAAAATGCTCGGATACATCATTGTGTACTAACTCCAATCCCTCTGAAGCCCTCTAAACTTTGCCTTTGTCAAATTTATCTTTAAGATGTTTCCCAAGGGTGGAACCCTTACAAAGACCCTTAGAGAAATGGACATGAGTTAAGCCTATGACCATATTATTCTTACTAAGTTGTTCTAGGTAGTGTTAGTTTAGATGACCAAACCACTCATGTCAAATTTTGAGAACTCCATCTAAATGAGTTAGCAATTCAGTCAAAGAAGAATCAAGTACAAAATGTGAGAACCCACTACCACTATAGAATTATTATGCAACTCTTTGATTATGACTTAATCTGGTAAAATCTCTACCATCACGCCCTTATTGATGTGACTTATTTGTTAAATTGATATGAGATTAGTTGAAAGTGATGGAACACTTAGAACATTATTGAATGTTCCTCCATCCATTTCAATAGACCCTCTCCTTGTAACTTCTACTGAAGTGTCATCACCCAAAGTGATAAAAGACATGTTATAAGGATTTAAGAAAGAAAACTCAACTTTTGAAGAGCCCATGTGGTGGGGAACACTCAAGTAAATTATATACACCTAAATTCACTCGCTTCATTTAACGTCACTAATATTACTATTAGTCTATACTAATTCCACTTATCTAATTTACCCTTTCATCCTAATAATCCCCCCTTTCTAATCATTTATCTAATATCTTTTTTCATTATTATTTATCTACTAACCATAGTCCTATCCCACTTCATTAATTATCCTAAATCTCCATTATCCCATCCTAATCCCACTTATCTATTATTTGAGAATTTTAAATTTCCATGGTCCATCTACCCACCCACTAGCTTATGTCTAGGCTCTCTTACATATCTAATCCCTAATCACCCACCTAATCCCTATCTAATCCCAAATCTAATCATCATTAATCCTCAAGAAGGATTATAGAACCCTCCAAATCTAAAACCTTCTCTATTTTCACCCCTCTTCTCTAGAAACCTCTAAATTTAAAGGCTTTCAAGGAATTTTAAATTTATTTTAATTCTCCACCCTAGATCTCCCTCAACCAACTTTAATCTCCACCATTGATCTCTCCCTCCATTTTCTATTTAAATAACCTCTATCCTTCATTGTATCTAACTACAATCAAGGAGGAATAACCATGCCAAATTAATCTCAATCATCAATTATCACAATCCTTCATCATGCCATCATAATGCCAAAATCTGAGTCAAGGTAGTTAATCTCATCATAATTTTCTTGTTTTTAATCCATTTAATCATGGTATAGATCACTTAGCTTTAGGATTCTAATGTTGTTTTGAATAGTTTATTCATTTATTTGTATTGAATTCTAATGGCTCTAAACTTTAACTAGGTAGTTTGATTTATGGGTTTGAATTAGGTAGTTAATTTTATATCATGTCCAAAAATCCTACTACAAACATAATAGGCAATCAAGATGAAATATTAATATCATATTGCATAGATTCTAAACTAACAAAGATAATTGAAAAAATTTAAAAGATAGGTCAAAGATAAAAGAAGAGATACCAATTTATAATGGAGCTGGTCAGTTTCTCTTCAGTAGACAAATCCTTTAAGAAATTAGTCCTTAGTTGAGCTAGAACTAGCAAAAATTTGAATAAAAGACAATGAAAAATTTTGAGGGAGGTAGTAGTAATTCAAACAAGGAAAATAGGATCACCATATACATGTGCAGACCAAGTATATCAGATAGAAAATCTTTCACATAAAGATATTTCTATTAAAGATCATTTAGTATTCATCAATACTCAGTTGGATTATAGAATTGTCTTCAAACATCCTTGACTCAACAAACTAATCTAGAAAATAAGATGATACATGAAAGAAAATAACTGATCCACTACTTTAATGCTAAAACTAAATGGAGCCAACTAGGTATAGCCTTCACTAATCCAAAAAAAAAACCCTTATTACAATGTAGGAGTTGATATTATATATACCTTCAAGTCCATGTAGTTCAAATTCATCCCACTATTGGCATGGTTACAAGCTATCATCAATGTGATTGGAAGGTGTAGTTGAGGTTCTGACATACATTTGGCTCGACCATGCTCTTGTAGATCCTAAATTGAACTCTGGTAATAGAGGATCACTAGGATTGTTTTGGGATTGCTTTTTAGATATGTTTCATGTAGGTAGGTGCCATGATTCTTGAAGGATAAATTTATCTTATATTCTTTGCTTGATCCCAATGTGCATGCCACACCCATAATTCATGTCTTATTCATAAATTTAATTGAATCTACCCCTTTTTATCATTGCACCAACTACAATGCCTTGAATTATATCATTTATCATCATGCTAGTGAGTTGTAACTTGATTTTAGTATTAAATTAAATGCATATTCCCATCTTGAATTTTATTTGTTTTAAAGCTTGGATGGGTTATCAATCTTAGTCCCTTCATATTCTGATATCACCATTGCCACATGTCCCTTCCTTAACTTCACATTCCTTTTCCTATCACTAGGCTTTTGGCTTTGCCTATTGGGTCCCACTTTTCCACTTGGCAGTCTATCGATGTTCTTGAGCTTTAATATACTATTTATCTTTGTCATTATCATGTGGCTTATTAATAGCCTCCAAGGTTATTAATGCTTTGGGCTAATGTTGCTAATGTTCTAAGATTCTAAGTTAATTATTAAATCGTTATGAGCTCTTGGGCTTTTGAGAGGGTGCCACATGGCATCTTCTCAAGGCCTCAAGTGCACAAGCCTTTGAAAATATCGATCAACTATTGGAATTTTGGTTTAATACCTTAATGCCCCTGAGGTTCTAAGATTTTGAGGTTCTGAGCCTTTGTTAATGCCTTCAATCCTTCATGTTCTTGATTTTTTGTTAGGGTGCCACATGGCATCTTCTTAGGGACCCAAGGATTTAAAAAGTCTTAGTCATTTTTTCAAAAATATTTGGCTCTAAATCCATGCATCAAATAAGAATTTGGGGGTCCTAGGAATATTTTAAAAATCTACAATAAAATAAGAAAATTGGTTAAGTAATTAAAAAAAAAACTAAGACTTGCCAAGCAAATTTAATGCATGAAACAGTCATTTAATATATGAATTATAACTAGACATTCACATAACATTAAATTTAAATCTTGGACATTCAAATAGGTGAATATTGAAGTATTTTATCTTGGAATAAGACTTCATAGGTTAAAAATAAATCTATAAGTTAGATATTAATGTTCATAGATGAAAGCTTAGACTGAATTGAGCAAAATACAAAGGCATTATAAATGAGCACAATTAGTCATTTGTGACTTAGCATCTAGTAAACTATCACTCAAGAAGAGTTCAATTAGATAGACCATCACAACCCTATAAAAAATATCAAATAAGAAAAGAGGGTCCCTATTTTTAGTCTAAAAATGGGGTATGTTGGTGAAGGCAACAACAAATGGTGACTCCTACCTGTAGATACTCCTAAGCATCTAAAGAATATAAAATCTTTAGTTATTGCATCCAAACAAAATTTAATAACTACAAATGATAACTTGAGATAAAATCAAAAGAATAAAAACACTAAATCCTACCTTAATATGTGGCATACTTAGCTACAATCTCGTTAAATACCATCTGTGTGTGTGATCAAGTGATTATTTCATTTTGTTTGCATGCACACATAATAATTAGGATCTGTATAAATGATTAATTTTTTTAAAAAATAAAAATTTATCTATTTGGTTTGGGAGTGGGATGGCGTAGGCATTGCTCTAGTGCTAACCAAGCATCTATAGTCTTGAAAGAGATACCTCTGGTCCCTTTTGAAGTCCTTGTTCCACTCCTAACTGGGCTAGAAAGATTGTGGTAGAGGTTACCAAGATCATCCTTTTGAGGAAGATCTTTTGATTTTGTATTTTGGCTCAATTCTTTTATAAATGAGAATTTAATTTTATATCTATAGAGGGTTGGGGACCAATCCATGGGTTCATGAGAGATCATAGAGTTCATGATCAATTAAGATAATCTCAAAAAAGATAATGCTATATTTTATTCAGATGTCTTAATTAAATGTATAGATGATTCTAAATAAGAAAAAAACCCTTTTTAAATCCACACATTATGTTTTGAATCTATGGCCGTTAAAAAATTGAAAACGTACAAAAAAATCATAGTAATTTGTGCAAGTGTTCAAGCAAGGTTTTCATTCATGTTATTGAGTGACATTGATGTGAGATACACAACATGCCTTTCATTTCATTTATTTGATTAATGGGGGAACTTCATGGTCAAAAAAGAAAGACCAAACAAAACAAAATAGGAAAGGGAAACTAAACTAACAAGGGATAGGAAAGAAAAAACCAAAAAGCAAATAAAAAAGGAATAAAGAAATTATTCACATAAGTTGTTAAAAAAATTCATGCTTGAAACTAATTATGTTAGGTTGTGGAGCTAAAAGCTTCACTAGGATGCAAACAGGGGAAGTTATGGAGGTTGCATTAAGTGTTGCGAAGTGTCACAGACACCGGCGTCGGTCAGGACAACCGATGACGGCAGGAGGGAGACAGGAAGGCAATCGACGTCGGTCATGGATCGGCCGGCGTTGGCACCCCCAGGCAGCCAGGGACCGACGTCGGTCACCTGTGGTTCGAGCTGCGAGTATGTTACGGGCAGTTGGTTGACGAACCAAGTGTTTGCATGTTTAGAGCCATTCTTAGACTAAGAGCTGCAGATTTAATTATTGTATTATTGTCTAATTATTGTTTGGATGAGATCTATATATGGACTCATGATTGTATTGTAAAAGTGTGCTAGAAAGCTAGAGAGCTTTTAGAGAGAGCTAGCGTAGCTCCTCCTAGTTCCAAAGGGGTGCTGAGTGTGTATGATCAGGGAGAGTTGCAAGGTCTGTAAGGTCAAGGAGCTGATCCACTGGAGTACTGGTTGAAGAATCATAAGGACTTGGTGAGGCAAGGACAAGGGTTCTTTAGGGGTGTAGAGATGTCTACATGGTGAGTAAGGTCTAGTGATTTGTAGGTAGCAGTAGAGAGCAGGAGATCTACTTGGAGTACGGTTGTGTGTACTTGGTGAACTGGCAGCATGTTACTGACTGGTTGGAGAGGTGAACATCAATTCTGTGTTGGAGTTGATTGTTGGGACTGAGAGAGAGAGGGAAGAAGATCTTGAGGTGTGGTGAACCTTTGAGGTGGAGGAAGAAGTGGCATCTTCCTTATTGTATATTATTCTATGTATATAATACAATTGTGTATTGTCTCTTAATTCCTGTGTTGTTTCGTATTTCTAGTTACTTATTGATTCTGGTACAATTCTGTGTTTAGTTGCTAATACAAGAAATAATCACATGTGTTCTAATTGGTAGAGCAAGATCCTGACTAAGGGGGATAGGAGCATGTTTGTTGTTCTGGGGTTTTCCTGACACGTGGTATCAGAGCTTCAGGTTGGGTTACTAACAGGTGGTTTCAGATCTGGTAGTGTTTGTTGATTACAGGTTGCTCACAGGGGTTTCTGATTGAGTGGGAGTATAGCAATGGCAGAAGGAAGTAAGCTATGAATGGAGAAACTGAATAGCATGAATGGTCTGATTGATGGAAAGAAAGAGCAGAGAAAAAGATATTATTGGTTGGTAGCAAATCAACATGAAGGAACTGAAGATGCAGATGTTGCAGGTGTTGTTGCACAGGTTACCTTGGGAGGTTTCTTGGATAAAGTTGAATTTTGGATAACAGATTATGTTGCCTCTTTCCATACAGCCCCAGGTTTAGGAGCTAGAGAGCCTTGTCAGATTATTGACAAAGGGGAAGTGAAGCTGAAATTACAGATGGACGACACACAGTGGTTGAAGGAAGTCATGCAGGTACCAGTCTTGGAGATGGGTCTAATTTCTTCAAGAAATTTGGGTGATGGGAGATATATTGTAACTCTCACAGCGGATACACTTGAATTAGATGGTGGTAAGAAAGTAGGTATCCTTTATCTATCTACTTATATTGCTGATTCACCTTCTGTTGCAGAGATGTGGCTTCATAGGCTTAGTCACATATTTAGAAGGAGAATGCAGGTTCTGAAGCGGAAGACAGATGTTTTTGACAAGCTAAATAACTGGAAAGCCTTGGTGTTCATGGAGGAGATGACTGACAGAGATCAGGTGAGAGAACTGATTTATTCTGAGCAGAGCAAGGTTGATTTGATTAGGACTTTGATCCATGGAGAGCTCGCGGGTAAAAAGTTGTCACTTACAGACGGACACAGGTACTGGCATCAGTCACACAGTAACCGACGTCGGCAATAGGAAGACCGACGTCGGCCATGAGGGAACCGACATCGGCATAGAGTACACCGGCGTCGGCCAGGGAGACGACGTCAGCAGTCAGGGTTAGTGCAGGGAACCGACATCGGTCGGGAGCAGACTGGGAGATGGCTGAGAACGGTCACTGGAACGGATATTGGGCGGACAGCAAGTCTCAAACGCTCATGTGGAGGTTAGAAGGGTAAGTAAACCTCATATTCGTTGTTCACCTTCTTTATATTGCTTACTGATGGTCAAGAACCAGGAGGATGTGAAGAAGCAATGCAGGTAGAGTCTAGATACAGTGGGAGCTTGGCATGGATGAGGAGTGAGTCCTTGGAGAAGAACCAAACAGGTATTTGTTGGTAGAGTTGTCAGCTGGAAGAAAGCACTGAGAGAGATAGATTCCCATTTTAAAGAAGAGAGTGGATGGATACATGAGACAGAAGGCCAAGGCATATGGTCTTGAAGAAGCTGCAAGACAGTAGTACAGGGTTTGACAGGTGGATGACTAAGCATGGCTTCAGTCAATGTCAGTGTAACTATTGTGTTGTTTTTTATTCTTACCAGGTGGATGATGAGTCGCGACATTATCCAGTTACTGTATGTGGATGGTTTGCTAGCAGGTTTTGTACATACAGGGATTTACTGAGCTAAAAGGTAAGGTTAGTTCAAAGGTGTGTCATGAAGAATTTGGAGCAGTGAAATTATTTGGCATAAGAGACATGGAGATTTTATCTCCAGTGGGAGCTGATGTGAAGACGGTGTTGGCGAGGTTTATTACGCAGGATGCAGAATCGGTAAGCACACCAATGGCTGGACAGTTCAAGCTTAGCTTGAAACAGGGTTCGAAATCACATGAGATCTATTGTAGATCTGAGTTTTCCCAATTTAGTGGGGGTTGTCGAAAAGTATGGAGCCAATTCGGGGAAGGAGTACTGGAGGGCAGTTCAGTGGGACTAGCAGCAGGGATTCTTGTTATGCTGAGTCAAGTTCTTTACTACATGGATGTGTAGGTTCGGATGTGGCAAGCTACTTGAATGACAGGTATAGCATCACAGGTTGTGTGGTGGGTGGTCTTCAGGATTCATCTTGAAGAGGGATACAAACTAGGAAACAAATTAGATGGGCTACAGATACAGGTACAGGTGCAGCTGTTTATCTCCAAGTGGGAGATTGTTAGGTTGTGGAGCTAAAAGCTTCACCAGGATGCAAATAGGGGAAGTTATGGAGGTTGCAGGAAGTGTTGCGAAGTGTCACAGACACTGGCGTCGGTCAGGACAACCGACGATGGCAGGAGGGAGACAGGAAGGCAACCGACGTCAGTCATGGATCGGCCGGCGTCGGCACCCCCAGGCAGCCAGGGACCGACGTCGGTCACCTGTGGTTTGAGCTGCGAGTATGTTACGGGTAGTTGGTTGATGAACCAAGTGTTTGCATGTTTAGAGCCATTCTTAGACTGAGAGCTGCAGATTTAATTATTGTATTATTTTCTAATTATTGTTTGGATGAGATCTATATATGGACTCATGATTGTATTGTAAAAGTGTGCTAGAAAGCTAGAGATATTTTAGAGAGAGCTAGCGTAGCTCCTCCTAGTTCCAAAGGGGTGCTGAGTGTGTATGATCAGGGAGAGTTGCAAGGTCTGCAAGGTCAAGGAGCTAATCCACTGGAGTACTGGTTGAAGAATCATAAGGACTTGGTGAGGCAAGGACAAGGGTTCTTTAGGGGTGTAGAGATGTCTACATGGTGAGTAAGGTCTAGTGATTTGTAGGTAGCAGTAGAGAGCAGGAGATCTACTTGGAGTACGGTTGTGTGTACTTGGTGAACTGGCAGCGTGTTACTGACTGGTTGGAGAGGTGAACATCAATTCTGTGTTGGAGTTGATTGTTGGGACCGAGAGAGAGAGGGAAGAAGATCTTGAGGTGTGGCGAACCTTTGAGGTGGAGGAAGAAGTGGCATCTTTCTTATTGTATATTCTTCTATGTATATAATACAATTGTGTATTGTCTCTTAATTCCTGTGTTGTTTCATATTTCTAGTTACTTATTGATTCTGGTACAATTCCGTGTTTAGTTGCTAATACAAGAAGTAATCACATGTGTTCTAATTGGTAGAGCAAGATCCTGACTAAGGGGGATAGGAGCATGTTTGTTGTTCTGGGGTTTTCCTGACAAATTAGACACCTATTTATTTTTAGGATTTTGAAAAGGGAAAGGACAATATTACTTTATTCTATGTTGTCCTCTATGATAGAATACACTATCCCACAATGATTTATTAATGTTTAGTTCACATAGTTTAAGCAAAATCAGACAACATTCAACATTATGCTCACATCTATCTTGCATAAATCACATGGGATAAGTGAAGAGAATTACCTCTTCCCACACCTAGAATTATGATGAGGAATAAGGTTGAATATCCATACACACCAAAATTATGTGTGTATCCAACCTAGCATAGGAATTTTTTTGGTTGTGATCAATTAATACATTTATTGTTGGATGTTCTTAGACTGAAAAGGATGTTTTTATTGCATCCTCATCTCCATTTTTGTCATCCAAAAGACATGGGATTAACTCATATTTTTCCCACATCAAATACATTCTAAATTTTCCATTAGTGGTTGAAGTTTGTGGAGAGTTGGGTTGAATTAGATCATTCTCAACTTTCATCTCCATTGGCTCCAGTTTTTTATTTAGACCATTGTGATTATGATATTATATTTGTATCTTGACCATCTCTGTTGTCTTGGATGTGGAATATGTTTGCATTGGGTAATCAGGGATGGGTATGGTGTCTTCAAAGGTTCTCATGAGTTCCTAATTTTCCTTTCACTCATGCATAAAGAGTAACCCTTATTTATTTGGGGCTGATTGTTATTGATCTTCCTTTCCCACTTTGAATACCTATACTATTGGGAAGGACATAAGGCAACCATATTTAATTATTTGAATGCAAGGTTGACTTGAGGGGAAGGATAATCAATATTGAGTTATTCCAATTAATTTTTCTCAATGGGACAATCCCTTTTTTCTTGGTTCTCTTCTTGGCACAAGCAGTCCAACTCAACTTTGCTTTCTCTTCTATTTCATTCATTTTAATGATGTAGGGAAAGTCACACCACTACCACAAAGCTTCTAATTATCTTGGACTGGATGTAAAATGTATGAGCATGAGCATATAAGAAGGATGACTTAGATGCATACTCTGCATCTTCCGCATTTATCTCTTCCATTATTTCAAATTCTTACTTCATTTGATCACAAGAGGCTTCTAATTCTTCTTGGGAAAACATCTCTCCATCCACTTGCTTCTTAACCAATAGGTTGAGTGTAACCTCTAAGGCAACTTAACCATCTAAATCCTCATCATCATTGTCATATCATTTATATATTGGATCATGTTTGTAATATGACATATTATTAGTGTGCATGATCATCTCATCCCTAATTCCAAATCTATGTTTATAGAATCCTAATGATGCATTAGAGAATGTAACCTGTTAGCTTGGGTCAAGCATTGTTTGATTTTCTCCTACAACAAATGGCAAGAAATTAATAGAAGCATCAAAATACACTTGATTATAATCATAAGTAAAAACACCTTGTTGATCATATACTATATTGACATAATCATATGCATTAAAACTAACAATAGGGTTCTCAATTATTGGAGGAAAACTAATATGGTTGTAATCTTAGGGCATTACATTGTATCACACATGATGACTCATGGGTTGATATACAAGCATGCAACTTGAAGGAATTTGGGGACATACCCTCAGTTGTCCTAATGGATAAGAAGGTTGAGAACCATAGCCATAAGGCATCGCCTATTGATCTATTGTGCAAACCTCTTCGTAGGTCAAATCCAAAGATGCAAGGGTAGCTAGATTTATTCTAATGAACCTAGAATTAAAATGATCTAGAGCATTAAGGTAAATTGTTATGGATGCATCCTCTATTTTTAGACAAATGTCCTTAAACCTAGTATATATCTAATGGAATATATGGTTGAATTCACTAGTTGGCTCACTGAGCACTTTATGGGTTGTGGTAAATTAATAAAATAAGATAGAAGGGTCAATAGACAAATTACAATTGTTAAGGAACATATTCTCAAAGATGGACCATGAGGTGAAGCATCTTATGGTAGACCAAGGTACCAATAATAGGTCATTTGATCTAGTGAATATGGGAATAGATGACAAGTCACATCTTCATACTGAATTTGCCTTCTGATAATGGCTTCTTTAAAATCTTTGACATGTTCCTCAGTAGTCTTGACCCCACCATCATTATACATTGCACATAATTTGTGGGGGTTCTTAGGAAAGACATGGGAAGGTCTTGAAACATTCATAAGACAACTACATCCTCCTAGCCAAGCCAAGGCCATTAGGATACAAGGTAAAATAGCTTTAAAATAATAAATAATTATGAAAATCTAGCTCATGCCCTCCTTTTAATGTCATTTATATTAATGGTCATTTTGATGCAGTGAACAAAAATGGGCTATAGTGGTTTAGACGTACCATAACCCCTCTTACAAAGAGATCCTAAGAACTCCCCAATATTTCTTCTACCTAGTCTAGGCACACTATCTTCACTCAATGGATCATTATGACCATTCCAATTCAAGGGGTCTTTACTGGTTAAGATAAAATATTTTAGAAAAGTCTATGTACGTTAAACTAGAGAGATAATACCTATAGAATCAACATGTTGATATTTAGCCATGGATAGAAATAATTGATTCAAATAAATATATCTATTGTATGGATTCAATAGTGCTCAAGCAATAATAGATAGAAAAAGTGATCAAGATAAAACATTAAGATTTAGATTGTGTAGATTCTAAACTAACAAAGTTGATTAAAGAAAATAAAAAGAGAGAAGGGTAGAGAGAAAATAAGAGATCCCACTTTATAATAGAGTCAAACAATTCTTCTTGAGTAGACAAATCTTCAAAGAAACCAATCCTTAGCCAAGCCAGACCTAACACAACTCTAGATAAAGGATGGTGCAAGAGTCTAAGGGAGGTGACAACAATGCAAAAGAGGAAAATAGGGTCACCATATACATGTGTAGACCAAGTCTATAAAATGTCAATTTTTTCACATAAATATATTTCCATGAAATATCATTTGGTATTCATCAATACTCAGTTGGATTATAGACTTGGTTTTAAATAAGGTTGATTCAATAAGCTAATCTATAAAACAAGATGATACATTAAATAAAATGACTAGTCCACCAATCTAAGGCTAAGACTAAAATGAGCTAGCTAGGTATAGCCTTCTCTAATCCTAAAAAATTACAACCCTACTATAACATAGGAGTTAATATTTTATAAACCTCTAAGCCTATGTATTTTCAAATTCATCCTACTACTAGGGCAGTTACATGCAATCATAAATGTGATTAGAAGGTGTAGTTGAGGCTTTGAATTTAACTCTAATAGCAGAGGGTCTTTGGGATTACTTTGGAATTATCATTTAGATGTGTTCTGTGTAGTTAGGTGCCATACCTTTTTAAGGCTAAAATTGTCTTATGCTCTTCAATTGACCCTAATGCGCACACCATACCCATGATTCATGTCTTAATCATGATTTTAATTGAATTTACCCCCTTTTTAACATTGAACCAAATGTAATGCATTGAATTCCATCATTTATAATCATACTACTAAGTTGCAACTTGATTTTGTTATTTAATTGAATGCATAATTCATCTTGGATTTTGATAGTTTTAACATTCAAATAGACTATCAATCTTAGTCCATTCATATTCTAACATCACCACTACCACATGACCCTTCCTCAGATTCACATTCATTTTGATATCACTAATTTTGGATTTGCCTATTAGGTCCCAATTTGGCACTTGACAATCTTTTGGTGTCCTCAAGATTTACTCTATTGTCTAGATTTGTCATTGTCATTACCATGTGGCTTCTTCTTAGCCTCCCAGGCTCTTCATGATTTGGGATAATGTTGATAAAACCCTGAGATCCTGGGTTAACATTGTAATCACTCCAAAATTTCAAGCTTCTAAGAGGGTGCCACATGGAGTCTTCTCAGGGCCATGAATCTTTGTCAATGTCAATCAACTCCTAAGTTTTTAGGTTAATACCTTAATTCCCTCGAGGTTCTAAGATTTTGAGGTTTTGAGCCTTTATTAATGCCTTTAATCCTCCATGTTCCTAAGCTTCTAAGAGGGTGCCACATGGCATCTTATTTAGGCCTTAGGGCTTTAAAGAGAGTCATTTTTCCAAAAAGATTTGGCTCCAAAGTCATGCGTCGATGAGATTTAGATGCATGGAAGAATCTAGGAGTCCTGAGAATATTTTGAAAGCCTACAAGAAAATAAGAAAATCAGCGAAGTAAATATATTTGAAAAAACTAAGTCTTTTCAAATGAATTTTATGCAAGAAATAGTCATTTAATATAAGAATTGAAACCAATCATTGACATAAAATTAATTTTGAAGCCTGAACATTTAAATGGGTGAATACTGAAGTATTTTATCAATAAATAAGACTTCATAAGCTTAATATTAACCTATAAGTTAGAAATTAATGTTCATAGATAAAACCTTACACTGAATTGAGATAAATGCAAAAGCATTACAAATTAGCATGAATAATCATTTGTAACTTAGCATCTGGTAAACTGCCACTCAATAAGATCTCAATCAAACATACCATCACAACCCCATAGAAAAATATCAGATAAGAAAAGATGGTCCCTATTGTAAGCCTAAAAATGGGGTGTGTTGGTGAAGGCAACAACATAATGATGATATAAAAATATTGGAGGATGCTCCATGTGAGTAAGTACATGAATTTATGTTATTAAATAATTTATAATTATTTTAGTTTTATGATTTTTTATTTATTTTTAGTTTTTCAATTTATTCACAATATATTTCACATTTGATCTTTTTTTTTAAATTTTAAGTATCTTTACAAAATAACACAAGTGTGTTGTATAATATTATTTTGTTAATTTCCCTATATTTTCTACATCAAGTTGTTGAATAAATGTAAATAATGTCTCACAAAAAGAACTAAAGACGAATTTGGGAAAGCCTATTATAACACAAAAGTAATTGAAAAATATGCACAAACTATTCTTAATAAGATAAAGAGGCATATGAGGGTAATGCTACCAAATACATATTAATTATTATTTATTTTATAGAGTTCTAATATTTAAAAAAATAAATTGCACCTTGCATACCGAATAAATATAAATGCAAAAAGGAGAAGACTTTGACCTTTTGACATTAATAATCACAGTTGGTTAAATTTGTGTAATGATTGGATTTTAAATGATAGAAAGGAGGCTACTGGTTAGTTAACAAATTTAATCAGATGTGAATTTTTTTAAAATTGTATAATGTACTAATTATATGTTTTTAATTTATTGTAATTGATGCAAAGGTAACCAATACAAATCTTAAGAAATGTGAGTAGCTAAGAGGATCTCGGTGACTCAATGCTTCGGAGGAATAAGCTTTAAAAATGCTACTCTTAAGTTTGTAAGTTTTTTACAAGTTATTCTGAATAAGTTTATAAGCTATTTTATAAATTAAATTACACCTTGTTTTATGACATATGTTTTATTGCAAGAGTAATGATATAATTGAAGTGCTTCCAAAAAGTGATTTTTTTTGAAAGAATTGGGATGGGACACAAATAATTTTAACATTTGGGCCCACAAAAGGGGTTCTATGCCATTAATAAATTTATTATTTAGTTTATTGTATAATTAACTGTGTAAATTTTAACCTTATAAAACAATTAAATGACAATTAATTTATCCCTATTTGTAGGAACATAGACATTTTGTCCTAGTTTATAATGTTGATATGGAGCAAGAGGATGACAAAGATCTTGAGTACAATAATGATAAGATTGCCTCATTATACACATCTGACAACCCTGATGATTATATGGAGGATAACTAGGATTTATGATAGATTAGTTGTATTTTTTATTTGGAAGGCAGGTTATACTAACTTAGCTCCCGCCAACATCATATATTATTATATTTATATAAATATGACAATTTATAAATTTGTTGTTTATTGTATAAAATGTTTTTTGATATCATTGTATCATTGTTTTTAATACATTTTAAATCAATAATTTCTAAATGAATAAATTTAAAATAATATATATATATATAAACACATAATATATTTAAATAATTTTATATATATATATATATATATAGTTAATAAATAAATAATAAATATATCCCATAAGTTTTTTATGCAAATTGGGTGTTAACGAAGAACATATTCACAACACAATTATGATGCACATGAAGCACAAACACTATGTAACAATGGTGTAATAAAAAATGTTTAGTCACATCATTTTTGTGTAGGATTTGAATCATCCAAGTCAATGCGATTCCCTCAAATTTTTGATAAAAAAACACTAAAAACATTGATTTTTTGAAAAATTTCAGCCCAAATTAACGTAGAAATTAAACTAAATGTAGTAGTGGTGGTCTTTTATGAATATGATATACAATGATAAAGTATATTAGTTAGTTGTTGTTTCTTCAATAGTCTTGGATCGAGGTTAAATATATCCATACTTTTAGTTTTAATATCTCCATGCTCTTATAGCATGTTAAATTTTAGAAACAAGATCTATGTTCTATAATTAATTCCACACAATCATTAAAAAAGAAAGATGTGATATATAAATAATTGAACATACAAATTCATACAAAATAATATGTTATAAGAAAAAAAGAAATCAATCTATAATCTATAAAATGAGGTATACAACCCATATATTTATTTACATCAATTAAAAAATTATAAAAATTTGTAAGGTGAGTTTATCATCCTTAAATTATGTCAACCTTATAAAAACACAAAGCCCAAGAATACCACAAGTTGGTAACTTATCAAATCTGAAAGCAATAATATCAAGTAGATAAGAAGTTGATAACTTATAGACCTAATTAACCAATCAAAAATCACCTCATGAATACCACTACTCGATAACTCACATGAGTGTACTAATCATCCCAAGGATATAAGTGTTATGCCCCTAACCTATCATATGTATAGGGATAGGAATAGTCAACTTATGGCTTACTTATCCCTCTTTGATGTTATATCACATTTTTATATGCATTCATTTGGTTAGTAGGTCAGCCTATGGAATAACCATGGCCTAGATAGACTATATATAGGAGGTATTGGATAGTTTTTTATCATGATATTGTGAATTATGCTCTTATTGAAGCTTGTGGAGGTTTCCCCCTTGAAGTGACTTATATTTTAATCATATATTCTACTATATTTCATTCATATTAAGATATATTATTGTTATTCTACTTTATTTTTGAAGTAATTTCATTACAAGTGGTATCAAAGCTATGATTTAGGCAATCTTGTGGGTGAAACCCAAATTTTAGAGATTTGCTTATATCTTTCAATCTGCTATGAATTTTGCTGTAATTTTTTTACTGAATTTGGATAATTAGACAAGGACATCACCAAAAAAATTAACATTTAGACATCAATTTTGTGTGATTTATTTTGATTTTAGTTTTTTCATAAATTTGCTCTATAGTGTGTAATTAAAAGAATTTTTTTGAGTTATTTACATTTTTGAAAAGCTTAGAAAAATATAGTTGGGGTATGTTCTTTGTATTTTATGATTTAAGGTTGATATAAGTACAAAAATTCTTGGTCAAAGTTGGGTCAAAAGTGCCAATTAGGTTTGATATTGTCAAGCCATTTTATGGTAGGTATACAAACTAGGGGCTAAGGAAAGGGTGATGAAACTCTAGTAAAACTCTTCCCAAGGAATAAATGGAGTCATAAGGGGGATTTATTGGATCATTTTTACCAAGGTTCTTTGAGATAGATCACAAAGTGAACCAACTTGACTACAATATACAAGGCATTCAAAATGATATGAAAGGCATATAATTTGATATGAAAGCTATATAATCCAATTTTGTAAATATCATGATGGCTTTAAAAAATAATTAGCCAAATCATCTAGCTATCAATATTATTTAACCCACTAGGGTGGATCTCCCAATTGACCTAATCTTAATCCAAGTACCTTACCACAGAGGAACCTATTACCAAAGGTAGATATGTACAAATTTGATGGAAAGGATCCACTCAATTGGATCAACCAAATGGATTTTTTTTTTTATCTTCATAGATACCGTGTGGATAGAAGGTTACCATATCATCCTTGTATCTAGAACCAAAAAAAATCATTTGGTATCAATGGTTGTGTGCTCAATAGAAAAACATGCCTCTCAGTTTCACCTGGCCAGTTTTTACAAAAGAGCTATAATTAAACTATAAAAATAATGTGACAGAGAATTAATTCAATCAACTATTAAAATTATGATAGACTAGCTTAGTCAAGGATTATATTCATCATTTTTAGAACCTATCTTTACGTGTGGATATAATTTTTGATGAGAACCTAAATGACTTGTTTTTGGGTGGCCTTAAGGACCACATTCAACATGAGGTATGCATGTTTAATCCACTTAAGGTTTTTATTTCTATTATCATGGAATGAAGGGCCAATAAAAAATTTATAGCCAAAAAAAGAATCCATTCACTCACTTCATATATTGTAGCTTATCGACACCATCATTTCCTCTACTTCCCAAATTGACCCCTCAACAAATTAAAGATAAGTATGCAAAAGGATTAAGTTTCAATTGTGACAACAAATGGAGCAAAGGATATATATATGATAAGAATAAGTTATTATACATTGAGGGATCCAATTAATATGATGAAGATGATGATGCCTCCAATAATGATGAGGAATAAATAGAAGAGGGACCTAAAGGTTCCCAACCTACTATCTCTTATCATGCACTTTTAGGTATTATCACTCCTCAAACACTTAAGGTGGTGGATTTACTTAAGAAATATAAGGTGACAATGTTGATTGACTCAAGGAGCACACATAAATTCATCAATCATAAGTTGACCACTTGATTGAACTATTTCATTTACCCAACACTAAAATTTTAGGTCATGATTGTAGATGGTGGCATAGTTAATTATTTAGGGAATTGCCATAGTGTTAAGCTTTTTATGGATAGTAAAATCTAGATTATCCTATGTTTTTAATTCCCATGGGTGGTGCAAACATTTTTTTTGTAGTTTAATGGATCATAATCTTGGGTACAATTGGAACTTCCACGAACTATTCATGCACTTTCATTCTGAAGGAAGGAAAATTAAACTACAAGGATTATGGGCAAAATATTCACAATTGGTTAATTCACATCAGATGAAAAATATGATAAAAAGGGGGCCAAAAGGATTTATACCATGATTATGTTCCATATAATTTCAACCCATAAAGGCATATACACATCCTAATCTATAAATGATTCTTGATGACCACCCATCTATTTTTGGGGCCATGCCAAAAAGAATACCTCCAAAAAGAAAACATGATCATGCCATTCAACTACTTCAAAGGAGTCAACCACCAAATATCAGACCATATATATATCCATATGCACAAAAGAGTGAAATTGAAAATATGTTCCATGAGATGCTAGAGGCAGGGATCATTAGGCACAACCAGAGTACATATTCATCACCAGTGGTTATGATGTGTAAGAAGGATGACACATGGAGGATGTGCCCAGATTACATGGAACTCAACAAGTACACAATCAAATATAAGTTTCTTATTCCATTAATTTATTATTTTTATGGTGTTGTTTATTTCATAAAATTGGATCTTCATTTGGGGTACCGTCAAATTAGAATCTGGGATGAAGATCATAAAACTACTTTTAGAACTCATGAGGCCATTATGGGTTTTTGGAAATGCATTTTGGTCTTAAAAATTCACCATATAAAATTTAGAGATTGATGAAAAATTTATTAGGCCTTTTTTAAGGAAGTTTGTGCTGGTTTTCTTTGACAAAATATTGATTTATAGTAAGACATGGGAAACACACTTGCAACATGTGTTGATAGTTTTGGAGCAGCATCAACTTTATATGAAACCATCCAAATGTGATTTTAGAGTATGGTAGGTAGAGTCCTAGGTCAAATTTTATCCCATGAAGGTGTCAAATTTGATCCTCAAAATATCAAAACTATGGTGGAATGGCCAATGTCCAAATCTCTTAACAACCTTTGTGGGTTCTTAGGATTAATAGGTTACTACCAATATTTGTAAAAGGTTATGGTAGGATGGCATATCCACTAATTACATTGCTAAATAAGGATGCCTTATAATAGAATGATGAAACCACTAAAGTATTTAAGCAATTGAAAGTAACTATGTGCACCACCCTAGTTTTGGCTACTCTAGACTTCTCAAAGATGTTCATTATTGAATGTGATGATTCTGATTCAGGGTTAGGAGCAATACTAATGTAGGAAGGAAGAACCCTTATATTTTAAAGTCATGAATTCAAAGTTAGTAATCTATAAAAAACTATTTATGAGAAAGAAACAATGGTCATTCTTCATGCAGTCAAACAATATAGGCCCTATCTGATGGGTAGATACTTTAAGGTGAAAATGAATCATGACATTCTCAAATACTTTTTGGAGCAAATATTATCATCTGAGGAACAAAAAAAGTGGGTAAATTTTTTTTTTGGTTATTATTTTGAAATAATATACACAAAGGGTAAAGATAATGTAGTAGCATATGCACTATCCAGATAGGATACATCCATAGAATCATTAATTTATGTAATGTCCATGTTGCAAGCAGATTTGGTGGATGAAGCTAGGTTAGAGTGAGAGTAGGACAAGGATACACAAGTTATGATTTATAATATACAGTAAGGTTCTATAGCATTTAAAAAAATTTAATGTAAAGGTAATTCCCTATGGTATAAGGATAGGTTATACTTGTGTAAAAATTTAGAGCTGAAGCATAAGCTTCTTACAAAGTTGCATACATATCCAATTGGGGAACAATCTGGGCTATTAAAAACTTATCATAGAATCAAGAGAGAAGTATTTTAGGAAGGACTCAAGGGATATGTAAAAAATTTTATGGCAAAATTTTTGATATGCGAACATAACAAAGGTGAGATAGTTAAGACCATGGGTATGTTATAACATTTAACAATTCCTAGTCAAAGGTGGGAGGAGATTTCCATGGATTTCATCATATGTTTACCTTATTCTAAAGGTAAGAATGTTATCTTGGTAATGAATGGGCTTATAAAATATGCCCATTTTTGTGCCCTTTCACACCTATTTATAACAAATATAGTAGAGGTAGTTCTAAAATTACATGGGACACCAAAAATAATTGTAAGTGATCATGATCCTATTTTCACTAATAATTTTTGGACTGAACTATTTTCTTGTTTGGGTACTCAGCTAGCTCATAGCTCATCTTACCACCCCCAATCTAATGGAAAAACATAAATGGTCAATAAATGTTTGGAGGGGTATCTCCATTGTTTTGTATTAGATAAGTAGGAACATTGGGTTAAATGGCTATTAGTTACAAAATGGTGTTATAACACATCTTTGTAATGTACCTAGAAGGCTATAATAGTATAGGGAATAATCCCACATGCATTCGAATATGGAGTGGGGTAGGTAATAAATAGTATAAGTATAGGGGCATATGATGTTATAGGGCATCAAAGAGTTATTGTAATTGAGCCTATCTCAAAGGAGGTAGCTTCCTCGAAGTGGTCCACAATTTGGAGTTGCTTCTTCCCAAAAGGAAGACATATTTAATATATGTAGTATTTATCTAATTTTCCATATTGTAGCATGCAGGTTCTTAATATTGGTATCAGAGCACTTTTTTAGGTAGCCAATTTTTTTTCATTGTAATAAAAATTTGAGTTGGTGAGGTTTGCAATAATTTGAAATTTTTCCATTGCAAGAAAAATTTGAGTTGGTGAGGTTTTCAATAATTTACAATATCACCAGTTTGCAAGATTCAATTAATATTACAGTCAGTAGTAGTGATTTATTATTTGTGATATATACTTATATGTGTGGTTATTTTGTATCATCAAAGTGAGACTTTATAATGAACATCAAACCACATCAAAATAGTGTAGTTGTAAGCCAAATCATAGATTGCATTAATTTTTAGGACTGTACATTGTAATAATTTTTTGTATTACAATTTGAGTTTAGGAAAATATTTTGCCTTGTTTTATGTACCCAGTCATCTTGTGCATACTCTCTATCTAGTTTAATTCATCAAGGGTTTCAATTTATGCATTGAAGGAATTAAATATCTAATTCGAGTAATTTTAGGCTACATTGAGATGCTTAACTTTTCCTTGGTGGATCTCCTGTGAACTTGACTTGGCTCCCTTGAGCATCATTGTCAGGATAACCAAGCTCTCCAACCATGTATCCTTATTTTAGGTCATGATTCATAACTCTTCTGTTGAGCTTGTATTCCTACATGGGATATATTGGTAGCATATTTGGATTTACTTAGTATTGGTGACCCTCAACATGGATTTACATGGCTTTTGGCATAATTTTGTGTGCATAGTCCTAGATTTGGACATATAGGTCCTCTTATATAGTCTTTGGTCTAAATTATTAGGGTATATTGATAGTGGGTTTATAGATATTCATTTTGATTCAGACTCTATGATTTCCTAGATTGGTTATTTGAATATCTCCTCTTAGCATACTCATGAATCCACTTGAACCCTCACTCAGGCTTGATCCCATTATAACAACGACACTAGCTCGACCTTCCACTTAGCTTCCACACTTTCCAAGCTCCCTCATGCTCATCATACTCACCACCTCCTCCACTTCACTATCCTCGACCTACCATCTTCATATCTACTTTTGCACCACCTAATCTCTGACTGTCTCCAACACTCTACTCTCCAATCAATGAGTCACAACTCTAAAACTACTCATTTTCTAGCCATGGTTTTCTCAACTTCATGATTTTTGAATTCATTGTATTGGTTTAGGTTTCTTTTGGTATTTTGGTTTTAATTTTGGATTCATGTGTCACGTCATATGCATCATTATTGGTTTAGATTCATTTTAGGTTTAGGTTAGTGATAGTGTCCTAAAAAGTTCAAGTTATAATTTTAGCATTATATAGTTATATTAATGAGTGTGTATTAGGGTACCAATTCTAATGGTATTTAGGAACCTCATTTAGCTTAGACTATTTTTTAAGTTTATTACGTATGTCCTTAGATTATGTTTATTTTATCATATTATACCATTATTATTTAAGGTGTTTTGTCTTAAAAGTATTTAGTTGGTTTAATTTTTTAGATTTAGTCACATTTATGTGGTCTTTAATAATTGGTATTTTGTATATGTTCATGTGTCAGTGTCAAAAAATAAAATAATAAAAATCAAAAATAAAAAAATTGGTCATATTGTTATGTCGTTAGGTGTCAACTAGCTTTAGTGGTTAGTCAAATTGTCAATAATGTAATATCATCATCAATTATAGTTGAGTCTATTATAGTCAAGTTTAGTCATTTTCATTGAGTCTATCTAGTTATGTTTTGGATGATGTCATTATATAGACACATTTTTAGTTGAAACTGATGTCCATTCAATTATATCATGGGGACTCCTATTTTGTCTATAGGTAATTTTATTGTGGCCTTGAATCAACTTCATCAAACAAGGACCATATGAGAATATCAAGTAGTATTTTAAGCACTCACCAATTAGACTATAGGCTTCTTCGATGCCTTTTTACTATGTTACTTCATCAATGGTCTTAACAATATAATTTGACATGAGGTTGAAATATTCAATCCTCACATAATGATGGAAGTTGTAGGCTTAGCCAAGCTCACTGAAGACCACGTAAACTAAAAACATCTCTAAACAACACCCCCTTAGATGAAAAAAGCACTAGAGTAAGCACCTAAAGTGCCCAAACACTCCAATAAATCCATTCAAGCAAACACCATACTCAAACAAACCTTAGATGAGCCCAAGCTGACAATTATAGATCTCAAGTAGGGAATCAAGGTTCCACCTCCCTCGAGAAATAATGCTAAGAGGGATGGCATGTACCTTCAATTGGTTCACAAGGATAACTATTTTATGCACCCCTATTCTAGATTTGAGGTGATCATTGGCAAGCTTTAACTTTCATTACTTAACTCTCATTGTTCGATTCTAGTTGTATTTATTCCACTCATCCATCTTTATGCACATCCACCTCATATTTCAGTGCTTGTGTTCACCTTATTATTGTACATGATCCTATCAAAACATAGATATAATAAGTGGAAGTAGAAACAAATGCATGATAGAGCTTCCATTTGGTCTTCAACTTATTTTTGGTCTAGCTTTCATTTTGTCTTCATCTTATTTCTTATCATGTTTCAAGGGTAAAAAATATTTAAGGGGAATAGAATGTAATGTACCTAGAGGGGTATAATAGTATAGGAAATAATCCCACATGCATTAGAATATGGAGTGGGGTACGTAATAAATAGAATAAGTGTAGGGGTATATAATGCTATAGGGAATTGAAGAGTTATTGTAATTGAGCCTGGCTCAAAGGAGGTAGCCTCTTTGAAGTGGCCTGTGATTCGTAGTTACTCCTTCCATAAAAAGAACACATATTTAATATATGTAGTATTTGTCTAATTTTCCATATTATAGCATACAATTTTTTAACAATATTTCCATACCTCTTCTAAAATGTCCCCATTTTTAGCACTATATGGTTACCATCTACCTTACATCACTTTTTACTTAAGGGTGTGAAACAAGGTTTGAGACGTGGAGGAGAACATTCAACATCAACAAGAGGTTTTGACTAGTTAGAGAGGGAATTTGGCCTTGACCCAAAACATGATGAAGTAGCAAACATATCAACATCATAGTGAGTGATGTTTGACATGAGTGACTAGGTCTTTGTATGTTTGTATCATTATAAGAATATGTCCTTGAATCAATAAAAAAATGACAAAAAACTTGCTCTTAAGTATTATGGCACTTATCAAGTTCTACAAAAAATCATAAGTGTGGCTTACAAGTTGGAGTTTCCTCATCCATCTCACATACACCTAGTATTTAAAATTTCATTCTTGAAGAAGGTAATTGGATAAAAAAATTTAGCCCAGACAAAGCTACCAAAACTAGATGAATAAGGAAGATTCATTTTAGAGCCAATATGATCCTACAAACACATATTGAGAGGTTGAGAACCAGAGAGATTAAGGAATAAATGATCAAGTGGAAGAACCTTAGCAGTGAGGATGCAACTTGGGAGGGTGAAGATTTTTTGCAACAACATCTCGATTTGCTCAATATTGAGGACAACATTAGTTTAAAGGTGAATGGCATGCTACACCCCTAACATATCACATGTATAGGGATATGAATATCCAACTTGTGGCTTAATTATCCTTGTTTGATGTTATATCACATTTCTCTACACATTCATTTGGTTAGTAGGTTAGCCTATGGAGTAACCATGGCCCAGGTATACTATATATAGGAGGTATTGGGTAGTTATTTAGCATGATATTATGAATTTTTATCTTAGTGAAGCTTGTGGAGGTTTTTCCCTTGAAGTGGCTTGTCTTTTATTCATATATTCTACTATTTTTGTGATCTATTATTGTTATTATACTTTATTATTGAAGTAATTTCATTAAAATAAGATAATATGTCAAGGAGCTCATTAATTATAGGTCAAACACATGTGCATTACTTGCACCAACACACAATACTTAACAAATGAGATAAATGAGTTCCCACTAATCCCTTTTTTGAAAGAGTCTAAACTTTTGACTTCAAATAGGTGCTAAGGGATTAGTAAAAATTCATTTAATATTTTTGTTTAGTATTGTACCATTATATAATGAATATTAATTGCCAAAAAAATTCAATCATAATATAATAAATAAAAAATTGAAAAAATACAATATAACATCCATATATATGTGCAATGAATTATTAGGAGAAATAAAAAATACATAAATCTTCATTTATTATCAGAGATTAAAACATGAGTATCGATCTATTTAGATGTATAATCAAGATGGAATTTCATTACAATCCTCACAATATTCTTAATTAGGCATGGTCATATAAGTCCAAAAACATTTACATAATGTTACAGGCTTGAAGTTAGAATGAATTTATGTTGTCAATGTTTCATCTAATTCAAGTAGTACAAATCACGAATTGTAAGTGTTGTGCAATGTATTCTACTTTCAACACATGAGAAACTATAAAATTGGCATAACATATCATATCTTCCTTAGTGCGAGGAGTTTAACAACTAAACTGCCACCAAAAATTGAGGATTGCCCTAATGTTGCTACTCAAAGGTATATTTGGAATTATATTTGTATTGTTCTCTAAGTATAGGATTTATTAAGCATGATTTTAATGTGAATATTCTCTATTTTGGAATTTCAGCTATGTCTAGATATATGTCTAGGACTACTCCAATACTTGATAATATTATTAAACTTAGAATTATAAGTTGACAATTTCACACCTGTAGTATGAAATATGTTCATGTAATCTTGGGAAGTTTTTGGGTCAATCTGGGTCACCCACACATTAGTCTTATGCCACACACACATTCCCCACATTAACATAGTACATTGTTTGGGTTAGTTGATAATGGTGAAGTAGTATATTGTCTCACACATACCTTTACATGCATGAGTGTAATTGGAATATTCTATATTATTATATCATTGCATGGTACCAAATGAACATATAATGCATGATAGCAAAGAAATGTGATTCTACCTAAGTAATCATATTATCAAAGGCAAGGCATCATCTAATACAATCACAACTTCCATTGATAACATCATTAGTTTAAAACATATTAACAATATTTCATGGCATTAATAGAAATAAAAATAATATAAGTAATAACCATATTAATTACTTTTTAATTCATGGTTATAAGGTGCACCATGGCACTAGTAATGTTCAAACTAACTTTACAATCCCTCTATATTTAGATTATGTTTTCCTTCTAGTTTGAAATCTATCTATTAAAAAATTGATAGATTTTTCCCTATATTCATTCTCATCCCTTTCAACAAACTACTTACCTACCTTTTATAACCTTCCAAATGCCCTACATGTCATGAGGTTGATCAAATGCTACCTTGTATTAGTTAATGAAATTACTGCCAACTATAAATTCATGTGTCATGTTATTGGGCATATCAAGTTGAGTTAGCCCATCCCCACCATCATATCTCAACTTTCTATCAAGGGAATATCTATAGGTTATTACTTCTATCATTTACCTCCAAAAAATCATGCTAACTTTTCCATGCCTGATGTTGACACACAATTACTTCCACCATTTACCTATCTCCATTATCAAATGCACTCATATGGACTCAGCCCATTGATGTGCACCATGATTTATGAGGATAAGGCATTAACACTATTTTGTAATTTGTTATATATAACAATAAAAAATCACGTTAAAATTGAGGGTCAACATCACCCTACACTAGCTTAGTTGGCCTCACTTGATCAACCTACCAATACCTAAGTACTAATGAGGAAATTTGATGCCTCTTGTGTTAATTTAGCTTCAAAATTTTTCTAATGTATGGGTGTAGCTTGATCTTCCTCAAATATGCTATAGATGCATGCAGTTAGGCCTTTACACTCAATAAGTTACGTTTGGGACCCCTCAACTTCCTCTTTTATTATTTTGAATGTGCTTTCCTCATTAATTGTTTGAAACTAAAGGCTCTTGAAGATTTATTTGATATTTTTTTGGCTTGCTCTAATCTTCTTTCTGAAAGCTTTTACTTCCTATAGAAGCTAGGTTATCTCATAATTATTTTTCTTTAAGTACACCTGCATAGTGAGGGCATCTTGCTTCTTCTGATCTTTATGTAACCACACTATAATCATTAAAATATTCTAGGAAAAATTATAAGAATCCATTTAGTTATGGATCCCTCTCAGTGAGCTTACACATGAGGCCTTTTTAGCCCTCACGTTTCCCTAAAAACTTGACATGGTCCCACTCTTGCACTTCTTGTATGTCAACCCTTGTTTCCTTTGTACTTTTTATTAGGTAGTTCATCAATAAACCCACCTTGTCCACCTAATAGATTCCTTCTAGGTCTACCCCATCCAATAATTCAGGATCTTCCTTCACAATGTGCTAACATGATTTTTGAGCTTTGAGCTCCATGGGTGTTGGTTTATTTTCTTATTAAACATGTCATTGATCCATTTTATCTAAATGCACCTCCTGACTACTAATATTGGATTCTCCAAAATGTTCTCATAACTTACCTTTTTCATCATTTTTAGTAACACACTTCCACCCTCAACCTCATTAAAATTTCTTGGGTCTACATAGATAATCTTGAGATCACCTTGGGTTGTATTGAGATTAGGGTCTTTAAGGGTAGTAGCGAGTACTTTAAACATTGGCCTAACCATGTATGATTTAAATAAAAAACACATTTGAATTTGTGTCTAAACTAATGCACCCTTCAAGATCATGGAATCCCACATGTATAAGTATGCATTCATAATCTCCTATTGAAATATTTCCCTAACATTCATCATGTTATTAGTTTCTTCTAATCCTACTAATACATGCCCTTCTAAACTTGAAGTTTGTTAATGAACTTGCCTTTTCCATTAACTAGCCTTACCTCTTTAGATGTATTGATTTCAATCACTTTGGCCTTAGGGATATACTAATTTCCCTGCTTTTATCATTGGTCATTATAGGCTCACCCTTCCTCTTTTATTTTGAGTCATTTTGGGCGCTAGTCTTCTCTTCAGCCTTAGTCTCTTAAAGGGTGTTGGTCTTCCCTTCTACCTCAGTCTCAATCCAAGTACTCATAAATGATTACATATATGCATGTCTTTAATGAAGTTATGACTCCCATATCAAGATGCATTTAAACATGTTTCATGTTGAATTTATCCTTCTCATCTACCACTTGTGCACATTGCTCTTAGTTACATAGTTGTTCCTATGCACCACCATCCCTTAATCTTACATTTGGTGGTGGAGATTAGGTGTCATTGGCTGGGGATTGTATGATCAATGGGGTTTTCTTAAGGGAAATGGCTTGGGAGAGTACCACCTAATAGGTGGGGTAAGTGTCCATCTGTTCTTGTCATTGTATCATAGGGATGGTTTTTTACTTATACTCAATACATTTAGAACCTTTAGAAATAGCCTTCAACACTTCAAGATTCCTTTATTTGGGATCCTTATTCTTAGAGGAGGTTGTCTTAATTATAAATTTTGATCTCTACATGGTTGATCCTCATTCCTTTTACCTTGGTTTAAGTGCATAATATAACTTATGTAGCTTGTCCTTTATCATCACCTCTTATTGAGGGTCAATGGTGTTGTTATTTAGGTCCTCATGATTTTTTAGCATAATCTTTATTAGATAAGCTAACATGGTCTTCAAGGTATGTTGGTTGTTGTCTATGTCTGTTACATCAATTAAAATGTGATGTGTATTGGATATCCTTACAATGAAGTCCAAAAATTAGATTGCAAAAAACATGGTGCCTTGAGATACTCAGATGTATCTTTGATGCAGGAGCATCTACATTCATTTTCTTGGCAAGACGTGGTTACATTGGGATGATTAAATTCAAATTCCAATTATTATATTTTGCCTCCAAAATGTTATCTAAGGAGGAGTAATTGTAATTGTCAAAAGTAAAAATTGAAAAGATAAAAAAATAATTGTTGGGGCTGTTGAGTAAATAAGGGAGGAGTGGTTGAAAATATTTCAACCTTAGTATATTGTTGAAGATTAAAAAACTGTAATTGTTTTGCCTTAAGCCAAGTTGGGCATAGAGGTTAGGGAGAAGACCTTTTAAAAACAGAAAGAATAAGATATGCATGGAGGGGAAATAGAGGGGCAAAAAAAAACCTATTTGCTGAGGCAAAGAGAAGAATTGGTTGAGGACCTAGAGGAAGAGCTGGAGATGCGAGCTTCATGGACTGTGAAAGACCTCACTGATGAAGTTCGTAATTTTTTTATAGAAACTTGGAAGCATCCTTTGGGTAAAGAACAAGGGCAAGGGGATGCTTCTCTTGATGGATTGCCAAAGGAGGCCTGTGAGGTTGATGAGAGAACTTTAGGTAGGGACCCTGTCAAAAAGATGGAGAATATGACCAGTATTGAAGCAGAGCTGAAGCTGAGTTGGAGAAACTAGAACTAAATTTGCATACTTCTAAGCACCAGAGAAATTTTTTAGAAATCATTGAGATTGATCCAGTTTATCTGGTTGAAGACAGTCAAAATTGGGCGTAGAGCATGGATCGGATAAGAGGAATATGATGAGCCTAATGAGGAGGAAGCAGAGCATCATGAAGTTGTCAAAGAAAGGCGGAAGAGGAAAGAGTTCAAAATATTTATCGGTGGCCTTGATAAAGATGCTGATGAAGAAGATCTTCAGAAAGATTTCAGTGCAGTTGGTGAAATTGTAGAAGTTTGACTTATGATGAATCCCCAAATGCACAAAAAAAACAAAGGATTTGCATTTATTGATATGTATCAATTGATCAAGCCAAGTGAGCTTGTTCAGAACTGAAGAATCCACAGGTAAAGGAAAAAGTTTGTGGGTCTCGTCGAGTCAAGACAATCACACTCTTTTCTTAGGGAATGTTTGCAAAACATGGACAAAAGATGCTTTGAAAGAAAGGCTAAAGCACTTTGGTATTGAGAATATCGAGGATTTGACTGTAGTTGAAGATTCTCAAAATGAAGGAATGAACCGCGGGTTTGCCTTTTTGGAGTTCTCAACACGTTCTGATGCCACGAATGCTTACAAATGGCTACATAAACGATATGTATTTGTGTAGGCATATCTTATGTATACACTGAGCTCACAACTCATATAATGTGGTTGTTTCATTCTGTGCATTCGTTGGTCGAATGAGAAGACTGTGCATTTGTAGAGCTATTGAGACCGAGCTCTGAATGAGTGAATGTATATACCCTATCGCTATTATGAAAGGCATCTATTATGTAAGGTGCCATTTTTGAAAGGGAAGTTGTAAATTTCCTAGGATTTGTGGATTGTATTTATCTTGATGGAGTAAGCAAGCTACTGCTTGAGAATAGACTTGGCGATACAATATCTATTGAAAATAAGAATTAGGGAGATGCGGTACTATGGAATCCTCATATGCAAATGGAAGATTGTTACAAAGATTTTGTCTGTGTTGAAAATGCCAAGATAGGAAAGGTGGAATTAGAGCCTGGATAGGCAGGGTCTGGAGAACAATATCTGATTGCCAGTTGATTGGAGATCACATAGTGAATTCTTTCTAAAGTTTAGTTTTTGGAATTTACTATAAAGAAATCAGAGGATGCCTTTCTTTTATTGAGGAAGGCTTGTAGCTAAGTTAGAAATTATCATTTAAATGTGTTGTAGATTTAATGCTTTTGTTGCTCTTTTGAGATCAAAAAAGGTTAGTCCTTTCCAGTAATGCTAGGTAAATAGAATCGGGAAAACATCAAGTTGTTTTAAGCATTAAATCGATTGGTCTAAATTTATAAGTTGCTGTAGGATTTCTGGAGATTCTTTGGTATTTTAATTATCTAAATTTATAGCCAAGGATAGTGCATCAATTTGGTATCAGAGCTTGAAGCTCTTGGGATTTGTTGAGGAAAGGTATGCATAACCTTTGATATTTGATTTAAGTTTATTGTGTTTGAGAAGTAAACAGGTGAAAAGGAAGGCAGTCAAGCCATTGAGGCTTACGAAGAGAAGAAGCCAAGGAAGGCTTACTGGAGAGCCAAGAGAAGCTCTAGAAGAAGAGCAAGTAAATGCTCAAGAGGAAGATCCAAAGCAAGGTAAGCTTGGATTTGTGATTTGTGTTTGTTGAAGTGTTGTATAAAGAATTGTTGTAGGATTGAGAAAAGGATCAAAAGACTAGGATGCAAAAGGTCTAGGTGAGATCAAGGAGATTCTCAAAAGACCAGTCAAGGAGAAAGGCTTGGGTGAGACAAGGGATCAAGAGACCAAGGTGGAAAATACTTGGGTGAAGATCTCAGAGATGGAAGTATTGTTGAAGGCACTACAGAGCAGCAAGGTACATGAGGGCACCAAAAAGAAAGCAAGTATCCAAAAGAAGAAAAGTATGGATAGTATTGCAATTGATAAAGAGAATGATAGTTTGAAAAGAGATTTAGCTAATTTTGCAGATAGATATGAGTCTTGGATGCAGATGGACAAGCAAGCATGGGTATGGCCAATGAGGAAGAAGTTGAAGTGGCCAATAGATCTCCTAAGGAAGAGGAGAAGAAGGCAAAATGAGATTGCCAAGAAGAGAGAAGCCCATAGAGGCAAGACAATAAGTATGTTGCCAATTGATCAGCAAGAGAAAGAAGTTGTGAAGAAGGTTCTCATTGAGGAGAACAAGAGAGAAGAAGGAAAAGATGAAGTGTAAGGAAGAACACTTGAGAAGATAAGAGTGTTGATGAAGAGAGCACTCATAGGGACCTTGTGGTCTCTTGTTTTTATTTCTAATATTGTCTTTGCATGGGTAATTGTAGGTATGAGCAGCCTTATGAAGGTCAAGAGAAGGGCCTTGAAGAATGAAAAGATTGGTGCAAGAGAAGACACCAAGTACACAAGTGAATGTGTAAGAGAGAAAAGTAAGTTTGCTATTGTTGATAAGGAAGAAGAAGAGATTCATTGGTTAATGCATGAGAGAGAAGAGATGGAAGATGAAGATGACTTCCATGATGCCATTGAAATCCAAGAAGAGGAAAGAGAATAGCCAAGAACAAAGGAAGAAGAAAGTACAAGTAATCAAGAAGCTATGCAAGTCAAAGAACTAATGGAGTAGCCCATTAAGGAGGTAAAAGTGAATTCAAAAATTGATTTTTCTTATAAGCATGAAACTGTTGATATGCATGTTAGAGAAGCAAAGAGAAAGGTGAAGTTTTTGATTTAACCATGGATATGTGATGCCTAAATGGTGGAAGAAGCAAACTCCCAAGCAAGAGGAAGTGTTGGTACAAAAGCATGGTTACAGGATGCCTAAATGGCTTGTGAAGACAAATGATAAGAAGGAGAAACAAGTATGGGTGCCTAAGAAGGCAAAGAGAAAAGATGTGAGTGTTGAGACAACAACACCAAGAAGTTAATGGAAGAGGATTGAAGGTGATTCCAGCAGCCAAGAGAATGAAGGAGAGATGGTGAGTATGGAAGAAGCATTCCATGAAGACATGACACTTAAGAGGTATACCAAAGAGGTAAAAGGTAAACAAATTGTTTATGATAATGTTTTTGAATCCTTCAATGATCCTTTCTTAAGAAATGAAAAATGGAAAGTGGCTGTGTGGACTAATATGTAGCAAGGTGAGAATTCCAAATGGATGTGGAAAGGGCAGAATATGCAACAAAGCAATGCCTCATTGAAAACAAAGAACAAACAAGATGGCTTCAAGCAGAGATTGAAGAGAGTAAGGAGACAGAAGGTAAAGGTACTTCAATTGTATTTGATGAATATATTGAAGAAGTTGGTTTATATGAAGATAGCTCAAGAAAGGATGAGATGAAGAGTAAGGTTAGTGAAGGACAAGTAATCTTTGTGGTTGATAAGCCCAAGTTTGATGAAGAGAATAGTGAGATAGATGAGATCCTACTAAATAAAGAGTTGAGAATGTTGGAGGAGCTATTTGGTCATTCAAGAGAGATGAATGAAGGTACAAGCCATGGTGAAGACACCATTGGGAAAAGTGAAACAAGACAAGAGCAAAGCAAAGAGGCAAGGACAGTTTTGGTCAAGGAACAAAAATATGAAGGCAGCCAAGAGGCTTCATGGCCTAAAGATTTTGATTCTAAGGTGTCTTTGAATGTTTTGTATGCAGGTATGAAGGTTGCTAAAGTGAATGATAGACATGAGTCATTGGAGAAGCTCATGAAACAAGAACAACAAGAAGATCTAGAAGACATGTATGAAGAAGAAGAAGCATGGAAGCGGGAGTTGGCAACAGAAAAAGAAATGAGGAGAAGGACATATCTAAAGAGGAAGAAAAGCAAGAAGATGAGAGACAAAGACTATCCAAGACAAACAACAGCATTGGCATTCACAACAAGACCTTGGGAACTAATAGATTAGGACCAAAAAGAATCTAGTCTATCTATTGATGAGTTCTAGAATGATGAGACATTTTTTGACTTCTTAGGCCTTAGAGACAACATGTCATTGGGAGATCAAAAGTTAGGATTCTCAATTACATTGGATCCTGTAGCCTATTTTTTAGAATGATTGAACACCCTTAGCCAAAAAAAATAAGTAAAACATTAAGTTCCCAAAGTGAAAACCTCTTTGATGTGTTTTTAGATCAAGGAAAAAGTAAAGATAAAGGCCAGTTTAGTGGTGAAAAACTATTTCAAGCACCATTAGATGGGGGTGTTTATTCTTCTTCAAATTTAGACCAGGAGACCACCAATGATGAACTTACTTGTGGATCCAAGTTCAGATTTGAGAAATAACAAGTATTTGATCAAATTCTTCAATAATTTTGACTATTTTTGTCACATGGATAGATCTCCCATTAGGAGACTCAGATTCACCATGCTTAGGAGAAGTTGAAGAGTAAGTTCTAACAATAGACCTTGACATAATCCAATAGTTCAAGTCATTGCCTACTATCCTAGAAGATGGTTTGACCCTTCTAGTTGAAGATATAATAGAGGTAAATATCAGGTCTCCATCAAACCTAAAATGGATAAAATGAGGCACGCCCTCACTGAGGAGGAACATGACATCTTTAAAACTTTGTTGAGAGAATTTGTAGATATCTTTTCATGGGCCTATTCTGACATGCCAGGTTTAGACCCTACCTTGGTTTTACACCACCTTGTGGTTAATTCTGGTGTCAAATTAGTAAAACAAAAGCTATGTAAGATGCATCCTCACATTGATATATTGGTAAAGAAAGAGTTGGAAAAAGTCTTAGAAGTAGGATGTATCTAACCCATTGACTACCTAGAATGGATCTCTAATGTGGTACCTATTAGTAAAAAGCCTAAAAGGATCAAAATTTGTACTAATTTTTGAGACATCAAAAAATCTTGTCCTAAAGATGATTTTCCATTACCTAATATTGACATGATCATCGACTCCATGGTAGGTTATGAAATTCTTTCACTCATGGATGGCTTTTCAGGATACAACTAGATCAAAATAACACCAAAAGACTAATATAAAACAATGTTCACCACTCCATTGGGAACATTTTGTTATCAAGTAATGCCATTTAGACTTAAGAATGCTAGAGCTATATATCAAAGAGCCATGACTATCATATTTCATGATATGATGCATCACATTATTGAAGACTATGTCAATGACATATTAGGAAAATCCAAAACCAGGGCCAACCATCCAATAGTGTTGTGTCATATATTTGAAAGATTACAGGAGTAAAAAGTCAAACTCAATCCAAATAAATGTGTGTTTAGTGTAACTTTAGGAAAATTACTTAGCTTCATCATGTCTCATAGAGGTATTGAAGTTAATTTGGCTAAAGTCCATGCTATAATTGAGATGCCACCACCAACCAATTTAAAGCAACTATGTAGTTTACAGGATAAGATATAGTCAATCCAACACTTCATCTCTTAATTTGCAGACAAGTGCCATTCATTTACACACCTTTTGAAGAAGGGAGTTGCATTTCACTCGGATGATCACTACCAAACATATTTTCAACAACTCAAAGACTATCTTGTTAATCCATCTATTTTATTACCTCATATGCTAGGAAAACTATTCTTGTTATACCTATCAGCTACCGACCATGCTCTAGGGGCACTCTTGGATCAACATGATGACAATGGAAAAGAGCATGCCATATACTACCTACATCATACCTTAGTTACATATGAACATAAATATGTAGCTATTGAAAAAGATTGTCTAGCCATGGTCTTCATAGCTTAGAAACTGCACCATTACATATTGAATAATAAGACCATGGTCATTTCAAAGTAGATCCACTCAAGTATATACTATCTAAAACAACTTTATAAGGAAGAATGGGTAAATGGATCTTGCTTCTCAGTGAGTTTGACATAGAGTATGCCAATCAAAAGGTAATCAAGGGATAAGTTCTTACACATCAACTTGTTGAAGCACCTCTCATAGACACATAACCACTCACGTTTCAATTTCTTGATGAATCCATAATGACCATCATTGACACACCCCTTGAAGATCAGCCCTAGAAGATGTATTTTGATGGTTCATTTATTACACATGGATCAAGGGTAGGCCTATTATTTATTACACCACATGGGGATCTAATCTCTAAATCATTCAGAATTAGCTTTTCTTGAACAAACAACATGGCCGAGTATGAAGCACTTGTTACAGGACTTTGATAGACAATGCATTGAAACATATCTAATCTCCAAGTTTATAGTGATTCTCAATTAATCATCAATCAGGTTAAAGATCATTTTTAGACCAAAGATGACAAGTTGGTTCCATATAAATCCATGGTCAACACTCTTAAGCAACAAATTACCAACATTCAGTTTGAGCACATACCAAGGGCTAGTAATAGAACTATAGATTCCATGGATACTATTGGCTCTCTAATTTGACAAATAGATAAAACTAGAGAGTATCAGTTCTTCATCAAGAATTTGTTAGCACCAGCTCATGAACCTTTAACCATTGCAATGATTTGTGATATTGTTGGTCCTAATTCTATCTAGTACTCAAACCTTTACAACTACCTTCATGACCAAGTTATGCCACCTAACCTATCTCAAAAACAAACCAAATCCTTTATTCATCAGTCCAATCATTATACTCTACTTGGATCCACCCTTTACCGTCATAGTTTTTATAGAACTCTGCTTCATTGTTTAACTTTGGTAGAGTATACACTAGTATTAAGATAAGTATACACTAGAATGAGATCCACATTTTGGAATAGTGTGATAAAAGTTTTGGTGGTTGCATCCTTCATCTTTTATTCTTTTCTTACCATCAATCTTGTTACTAATTATAATCACCTTTGGGAAAATTAGTAACATTAACTTAAGCCTTGACATATGAACTTGCCACTTCTTATGTCATACTATACCTTTTTACCAACTATGCCTGTTTTGTTTGAATTGACTAATACACTAGTCGAATTCCTCTATTGTAAGGGTAGAACTAGAGTGACTTAAGGTCTTACTATGGGACTATGTAGACAGTGCTTGATACTTTTTGAGGTTAGCTCAGTCACCCTAAGCCACGCTCTCACCATTTTATGAGTAATTTAAGCCACACTCTCGTTATTTTGTGAGCAACCTAAGCCATACTCTCACCATTTTACAAGAAACCTAAGCCATGCTCTCACCATTTTATGAGAAACCTTAGTTTAAATGCTCTCATCATTTTGTGATATTGAACCATTTAGTGTCTCATCATTCTCAATTGAGTTGAGACACTCCAAAATAATTTCAAAAATATTTGAAAAATCATTAGAAAATAACAAAAACATTAACCACTTCTTTGCCTTAAGGATTCTAGGAACCCTTACTTAGTTATAAGCACATCACTTTTTATTTATTTTCCCCATCCTTTTTGGATTTTTCTCTCACACACTTGTCATTTTGTAATTTAATTCATATTCTTATATCACATCCATTCTATTTATTTTCATTAGTTATCACATTCTTCCCATTCCTTGGGAGAACTACATTTGCCCTGAATTTTTTTTATTGGATATTACATCCATGAAACTATGTAGGCATCATCCACTTGCCTAGTGCATATGGAGATAGCTTGACCACCCCCTTCCTTTTCTTCTATTTCCCCATTTTTTTCATTTATTAAGGTTGTCACCTATTTTTTAGGGGCACTATACATATGGTTTCTTTGGAGTGTTTCTTTGTTGTTTATTTGTGTCTGTTTGTTTACTTTTAGCACTATTGCCTTGATTCAATTTATGTGCATTCATTGGGTGACTCCTTGCCCACACTTATACTTGAATCTATCCATACTAATATGTTTACATTGTCATCATGGTTTCTATCATTGGTGTAATGTTTTCTATTGAGTATTGGATTATGAGAGTCAGTCCTTATGCATATGTTAGCCAAGTCCTCATGATGTTATACCATGATGCCTACCGACATGTACTAGAACAAACCTCAACTTCAAGAAGTCTATTCAATAATGGTGGCATCTCTTTGGCACTGAGAACCTAGTTTCATCCCAATCATATCCCAAATAGAGTAATTAACTATGATAGAACTTCAACCTTTATAAGTTTAGATGAGCATCTCCCTACTAGTGGCATCTCTTTGGCACTGAGAACCTAGTTTCATCCCAATCATATCCCAAATAGAGTAATTAACTATGATAGAACTTCAACCTTTATAAGTTTAGGTTGTTCTAATTCATTGTGTTGTCACCATTTTAATTTTTATACCCATATAGGAGCATGTTATTTTACTGTTTGTCTATCCTAACTTGGGTAGCTCCATCTTCTCAATTATTATAACCAAATTTGGTAAAATCATTGTGGCCACTATCAAGGTACAATTTTTATAACCACCTTTGGGCAAACCATTGTACACCATCCCACTTGCATTCTCAATGATTTTGACAACTTTTTCAATAGCATTATATTTTCACCCCATCATCTTTCTTTTCTTTGGTCCCCTTGTTTCACTTCTTTCTTTTTGAGGGACTGTTTGCCACCTTACTTATGCCAACTATTCCCTTGAGGGGGCATCATACAATTAGTTTATCATCATTACAGTTATAGGTATACATGAACTTTTCATTCTTTGAGAACATGTTACTATGCTTATATCTTGCAATGCCTTCCCAAATAGGGGCAAACTATAGACAACTAAATATAGCCACCAATAACATCCAAGTCCACTTAAAGTGCACAATTTGGTCTAAAAACACTAAAACATGCTAAATGATGTAAAACTGACATATTCAAGTGCCAATTTTGGCCAAGGTATCCCTAAATGGGGCAATGCAATTTATGGGCTAGCTAAATTTGATCAAATCATTTCAAGTCAAAATGCTAATTTTCAACCTAGGTGCTTTGGATTGCTCTTTTCTATCAAATCTCTTGCACAAGACAGGTGCCTTTATTATTTTTTATTGGTAACATCCTAAATGGAATAACGGATCCAATGCATCTAACATTGCCTTTCAATTCCAATCTAGTCAAATTTTGGACCAATAACAAGGCATTATGATCAATTTGTGAATAAATTGCTTAAACATGCTTAAGAGCTAATTAATATAAGTTAGAGCCCAATTAATAATTCTATGGAAACTTGTTAAATAATTTTTTTCAGAAATGAATATTGAATATCTACATCATTATTTGACCTCATTTCTTGGGAAGACATCCCTAAGCCATAAATGCCACAAATATCAGGATTCATGCCCTCCATGCCTCATCAATGCCTTCCATAATTCCCTCTACACCTCTTAATTACCCTTTCTTCTAATGTCATGATGAGGATAATTATTAAATTAACTCTAAAAATTGAATTAATCATCAACCACACATCTCAATCTTAAGATGGATTATTCAGGTTGATTCTAGACATTCTAAAAAATTTATAAATAGAAAGGTCATGAACATCATTTCTAAGTCTTGATAATGCAAATTTATAATGCACAAATAATTATAAAATCCATTTAAATTATTTTTAACATGACAAATTGATTCCAATCCAAGCCAAGCCACAAGCCAAAGGTGCCAAGGAGAGATGGAGGTAGCCAAGCTTCCATTGCCAAGGACTTCATGAGCACAAACCGAGCAAGCCACTACAACAAGCATTTTGGAGCATCCAAGGGAGGTAAAAGAAGGTTTATTTTTCATTTTAATTGTGTTTTTTATTCATATTTGTTAAATAAGTTATCCCTAGTGTCTAGGCCTAGAGATGTTATGCTAGTTAGTGTGTTTCTTTCATTTTATTTTCATTTTAAAACTAAAACCATACTAACCATCCTCTCTTGAGTCAAATTCCTAGTTCACTCTTATTATATTATCTTTGGAGACCCATTCTAGTCGTGATTCCCTTTTTGAATTAGAACATTCTTTATTTTCTTGTAATTCCAAGCTCTCCACACTACTACCCATGATGGCAATATTTAGTGTGCAGCTTATCTCGGGATTGATCAATATCATAAGCATGCAGCTTGTACACTCAAATTAGGTATGTTTGAAATGTTTCCCTTACATTTATGGATTTCATATTTTTCATTCCCCCTATATTTGGGGCCTATTATAC
The DNA here is from genome assembly GCA_037957365.1 of Torreya grandis. NCBI lineage: Eukaryota > Viridiplantae > Streptophyta > Pinopsida > Cupressales > Taxaceae > Torreya > Torreya grandis. The sequence goes on from JARHVA010000149.1 coordinate 2,082,690, forward strand.
CTCTATTTATATTTTTATGATTAATCAAACATTAGTATAATAAACCAAAAGAATAATGCATAAGAACAAACTGAATTAAGCCTATCTATTCATGTGGAAATTACTAATGACAATGAAAGAAAAATGAAAGAAAGTAAGAAATCTATACCTTCCCAAGTGAATCCATTCTCTAAAAGTGGCTCAAAATCATGTTCTCCTTTTATCAAGCATCCTTGTATTTATCAACAATGGTGGCAAACTCCTCCAATGTCTCAAGAACACTCTACAAAACCTAGGCTCATGATTTGGAATCACTAAACTAGCCTATCAATGAAGATTGAAAACAAAAACAATGATCAAATGAAAATGATTGTGGAAATAATTTAACATTATAAATTTTCAATATTCAAGATTAAAAATAATGTCCATGGCCTCTCTATTTATAGATTTTCAAGAATGACCAGAATCAACCTGAATTGTCCATCTTGAGATGAAGATGTATGGTTAAGGATTAATTAAATATTTGGAATTAAATCCATAATTATCCTCATCATGAATTTGGAAAAAGGGGAATTTAAGAGGCATGGAGGGTCATTATGAATCATGGGAGACTCATAATCTTGATATTTGTGGCATTTATGGCCTAGAGATGTCTTCCCAAGAAATGATGTCACCTAATAATGTAGTTAATAGAAATCAATTTCTAAAAAAAAATATTCAACAACTCTCATGGAAAATCCACTTAAGATCTTGATTTGGATTAATTAGAATTAAACAAGGTTAATCAACATTTGTGTAATTATTTGGAAATTGGCTCTCAATCAATCAAAATGGTCAAAAAATCATATTATTGGATCGTAATTTGACTCAACAAAAATTGGAGGGTGATGTTAGATGCGTTGGAACCATATTCTCATTTAGGATATTGCCAACATAAAATAACAAAGGTACATGACATGTACTAATGAATTCAGGAGAAAAGAGTGATCTAGATTACAAAAGGTGAAATAATCATTTTGACTCAAAATGATCTGATCAAAGTTAGCTAGCCCATAAATTTCATTGCCCCATTTAGGGATACTTTGATCTAAATTGACACTTGTAAATGACAAGTTTGAACCATTTAAGGTGTTTTATGAATTTTAGCCTAAAATATGCATTGGAATCCAAATCAAGTAAGATTGACAATTTCAACACAAATTGTGTTAGGAATTAGATGTCTACAACCACCACCTACCTTCAATCAACTGCCCCTCTACTTATATTGTCATGTCTATTGTGTTGTAATGCTTTTGGACAAGGAGATATGAGTCTTGAACTTTGGGGGACATGAAGGCAAGGACCTAGTCTATGGATGTGTTTACCTAAAATATCAACCACTACAAGTCTATGATGAACCCGAGCACTAACTTCAATTTACCATTCACATTCTTTATTCTCTCCTAGTAAGATATATACAACTACTAGACCATGGGGAGGATCCTTGTGGTCATGGTGTGGGTGGTGAGGTCATTATTCAATTGCAAGATCTCTTAGTCCTTGTTTGAGGACTCCTACTACATCTATTGATGTAATTTATTAGAGTTTGAGATAATCTAATAGGTCTATATAGGCTCTAATTCCTTTTCTTCTAAATTAGCTTTTGTGATTACCTTTTCTTTCTTTAGGCCATCTATTTCAACCCTTCACTTTGTGACCTAGATTTGTAGTTGGGCAATTTTATTAGCTTCTACATATAATTTCTCATTAGAGTTGTGGCTCTATAGGTTGGACCTCATTTTGTTGAGCTTCGTATCTTCTACCTTGGCCTCAGTGTTTAAGTGGTTTACCATAGCTTTCACCCTCACAAGTTTTAGCTTTGTCTTCTCCAACTGACAACCTACTTTAATATAGTCCATGGTGACAGACTTTTATGTTTCATCCATCAATTTTACCCTATCAGTGGGCTTATCTTGGCTTAGGTTGAGACCGATGGTGTGTATTGAGTAGTCCCATAGCTATATTTGTTTTTGGGGCTTAACTACTTAGGGTGACATGTATGCAATCATTATATATTTCTATGTTGGGTCAAAAAATGACTGTATGTGAGGCACTACCAAAGCATTTGCCTATTTTTCTCCTCTTCTCTACCTAGGCCTCTTGGGATTTCGTAGTAGTCTCCATTTGCTGATGAAACTACTCCTATAACTGAATATTTTCCCCCACAAAGAGGGGTCCTTGTGGAATTAAAAAAGGAATGGTCACTTGCTATTATGAAGCAATAGATGTTACTCCTTCAGAGGTGAGAAGGTGAAGGGTTAGGGTAGATAGAGAAAAAGGTGGGAGGGCACAAAGCAAGGTGGAAGGTGATTGTGCCATGATGGATGATGATGTAGATGATGAGGTTAGAGGAGTGAGAAATATCAAAAGGGATGTGATTGGTTGTGTAGAGGAAAGTGGTGTGAATGAAGTGATGGGTTGAATAGAAGGAAATGATGATAGGGAAGTGATTGGTTGGGCAGTGGAAAGTTATACAAGCTTGGTAGAAATAGTAGAGGGTGAAGAGGTAGTGAATAATGAAGTGAAGGTGGAAATAAGGGGCTAGGAAAAGTGTACCTTATTTTGAGGGGACTCAGGGGGATAACTAGAGGATTTTACATTGGAGGTAAGCTAAGAGGACCCTACTTCAAGATTTCCTAAAGAGGCTTGATGTTGTTATGGGGTGGTTAGATATGGGTATAGAGGAGGTGGCTAGGTTGAAGGCCTCTTAACCACCACAACTTCATCCTTCTTATCCAAAGGGGTATATTTCTCTTCTTTAGAAGGAATATCCTCTTCTTATTTTTATTCTTAGATAGATAATTCTCCTTATGCCAAAGCTTCCACCTCATGGTGCTCATCATAGAGGTCTTTGAACTGCTTAGCAATATCCACATCTTTAAAAATATGTTTGATCTTGCCAATTTATTACCTATATTTCTAATAGGCATCTATTTTTTCCTAGCTCTTGTCTCTCCAAATGATCTATGCCCTTATTCCCTTTGTCAATTTCTTTATGGGGTCAAACTACTAGACTACATCATAAAAAGACTCCCATGGATTGCAAGTGCTCAACAAGATCTTAGATAGATCCATGTAATACTTGATGTCATATGTCATGGGTGACCTTTATTTTTCAAGGTATGGTTGGGCTCATGATTGAATAGGGTGGTATTATTTAAGGTAGATATATGACCAACCAGGTAGGAAGATTGAGCACTAACAGGTGCTCCTGTAACCTCTTCACCACTATGATACCTCCCCTAGAGAAGGGGACATCATATAAGTCCTTCTTATGGCTCATGCCATATACATAGTTGCTGCATAAATTTGGTGAGCCATCTCCAAGGCTAGGGTCCCATTTATGAGAAAGCGTAGGAGTCGAAATGGCTCCTCTTTAAATCTGTGTACCCAAATGAAGGTGAAATGGGCTCTAAATAACCAATCAACTATAAATATTTCATGAGTTATCCATGACCTCTAGTTTTCCATCATTATAAATGTGATGGCCTCTTGGTTGAGGTCAATGAGGATTGGGGATAAGAAACACTCTAAGAATTGATAGTAATCCTATATGATCGATAGGATGTGAGTTTATATGGTGATGGGGATCACCGTGTTAGGATGGGTGCTTGTCTCAATGGAGTTGAAGGTAAAGTATGAAGAGAATAAGTGAGTGTTGATACAAGATCATATGGAAGAGGAAAGAGGAATACCTAAAGGTATTCAGTGTTGAGAAGTTTGCTAGCTCATTTTACATAGTGGTGGCAATGGCATCTACAAAGTCCATCTTATAAACCTTCTCCTTACTCATCATATTTAAAAGGAAGATCACCTCTAATTGTAAATCGATGACATGAGTGTCTAAGTCCATATCAAAAATAAATGCCAACACAAAAATGGAATATTTCATGGCCTATGTCATGAAGCTTGCAAGGGCAATGGGCAAAAGAGGTGCTTCAATGTAGTTTCTCTAAAGGATTAAATTGATTAACTCTATCTTGTGGACTTGGGTATGCTAAATATTTTGTAGGTTCTCCATACTATAAACATTGGCATTGGGATTGATCAGGAGTCAGAGCATATCCCTTATGGCATCAACACTGACATCTAATTTGAGGTGGTTGTTGCTTGTAATAATTCTAATGCTGGCATCATATCTATCTGTGTATAGAACAATAATATTTGGGCATGGGTGTACAATAGGCACCATATACTATTCTAGTGTGGAGTTTTAAATCATGTACCTAAATGACTCATAGTCATTGCTCTGCACCTTTTTGATCATTTGAGTGTGGGTTACCTCCCTTAAAATTTTTGAGTTCTTATCCAATTTGGGATTAAAAATCCCATCTACATAATCTAGGACCAACAAAGAATATTTGCAACATCCCTTGGTAATGTTTTTGACATTTGGTAATTTAGGCTATGGCTGAGTGAAACTAAAAACATAAGATTTACTTACTATGTACTATATGGGAAGGTCACCATGACCACCTGACACATGGGTTCTCTACTTTCTTAGGTTATTTTCACTACTGGATGAGGATGTATAAGTCTCCATTTTATAAATTCTTCTCAAAATTTCTCTTTGCTCAAAATAAAATGTTGTATATCGGTTCTCTATTCATAACTTTGACAATTCTTGGCTCAGATCTTTCTACTCAATATGCTCTATTTTGTTTAGTGTTCTTTAAATTCTTAACACATTTAAGTGTTCATCCTAATGAAGAGAGGGGTATGTATAAGCCAATGCTTCTACGCATAATCATCATGTAAATTTTGAATTCAAGCACCCCATAAATGTCAAGGGAAGAACACATGCTTAAATAATGTCTCTCAAGAGATTTTGTTGTGATCGTCTTGGGGGATTATGCAATATGGATCGTCTAACATTAATGGTAAAAGGGATGGGGTAGATAATGGTCTTTCAAAGAATGTTTCAAAAATAAGGCGAGCCAGGGTGCTAAAACTTGGTAACGAGATGAACCACTTATGTCAATGGCACTTATTTAAAAGGAAATAACAATAAAGAAAGGAAAACAAACCAACAAATGGAAACAACAACAAAGAAAATAAAACAAACCAACAAATGGAAACAAAAAAAAAAAAAAGGCAACTAACTAACTATATACAAAGGGAAGGCTAGTAAATTAGTTGAAGAATTTTAAGTCTATTCCATTAACCAAAATCCCTAATGCATTACCTTTTTCATCCTCCAACTTGAATGCATTACCTTGCCTACTACCAATGATGAGAAATGGCCCCCTCCATAGGGAATCAAAATTCACATATTGGCCTAGTTTTGTGGCTCTTTGGTCATATTTTAAAACCAAGTCCCTATGCTTGAAGCTTGGGTCAGATGTTTTATTGTCAAAACATTACTTGACTACCTATTGTTGGGTAACCTTGGCATCACTATCCTATTCTCTTATCTCTTATAGGGTGAGAAATTCTACCAATCTAACTTCCATCGCTCTATTCTCTGTGATATCAACAATTTTTAACAATTTCAAACTAGGAATATTTATTGAAATACACATGGTCACCTCCTTCTTGTATACTATTTCATATGGGGATGCATTTAATATCTACTTTGGAGTAATTTGATCAACCTATAGAGCCATTTTCAAATGCACATGCCACTCCCTTTGTTGGTTAGTGCCTATCCTTTTGATCAATTTGATGAGGTTTTTATTGGTTGATTTTACCAACCCATTCCCTTGTGGGTAGTAATTGGATAAGTCTTTAGGAACATTCCATTTTGGAATGGAAATTCTAAAATTTTAGAACTTAGGAATGCCTTCACATTATTAAAAATAATCATTTTGGGAGGTTCAAACCACACTACTAACTCTTCCAGGAAGTTGAGGATCATGTTTTTAGTTGCTTCCTTCATTAGGGCTACCTTGGTCCACCTTGTGAAGTAATAAATGGCTGTAAGTATCCATGTATGGCCTATGATTGAGATGGCATTAATCATCTCAATTAAATCTAAGCCCCATTATGTAAAGGGTTCATAGGCTAAGATCATATTAGTGACATGGCTAAATTCTTTCACTTCCCCATGAAGAATTGACATTGCTGGCATTTCTTAATTGCCTAATGGCAATCCATAAACACGGTTATCTTTTAGTATCCTATGCACATTATCTTGGTCATGGTGGTATTTTCTATGAAATTACCACTTGAAGGGGTGAAGTGCATATCCTAGAGGATATTATTATCTTAGTACTTTTTGATGCATTAGAGTAGATATCTATCAAAGTTTCTCTTAAACAGGACTCCCTAGACTAGTGTGTAGTTATCCCCTTGGACCTTTAGAATCACCTTTTGTATGTGGGGTGACCCTCAATATAGCAATTGATTTGCATGAAACAAGTTATGTCATCAACCCATGACTTGTCAATTTCATATTTATTTAATAAAACCATTTCTAATGTACCTTATTCTTTTGTTGAAGGACCTGTACATTGAGCTAGATTCTCATCAACCCTCTTCTTTAGATCACCTTGGTTGGCCTGACTTCAATGTCATATTCTAGGATCTTGGTGATCTAATTGGCCCATTTTTTATATAATCTGTCCTTTCATTATGTACTCTTTGATGCTATAATTCACCACATATACCATTATATTTCTCCCTACCACTAATTTTCTAAACTTCTTGAGACCTTTGATGATGGTGAAAGATTATTTTTCAATGAAATTATACTTGGTCTAATAAATGTACAAGGTCATCAAATAGAAATCAATCAAGTGCTCACTTGTACCTTATTTTACCTTTTGAGTTAGCATAACTGCTAGGCTATGTTTGCTCCCATAGACATACATGATGAAATCTTTGGAGAAGTTAAGATTGACCAACATGGGGGAAATGGATATTACTTCCTTAATATTATCAAATGCTATTCTCCCTTTTGTATTTTATTTTAAGTATTGGTCCTTCAACATAAAGGTTATTAGCCTTATTAATCTTGTGAACTTAGATATGAAACTACTAATGAAATTGATCTTTCCTAAGAAAGATTAGACCCCCTTCTTATTTACTGGTAATGTTAAATCCTTGATTCTCTTTACTCTATTGAGATTGATAGAGATTCCTTCTTTGGATAGAATGTATCTAATTATTTTTTCTTGAGGGACTCTAAAAACACATTTTTTAGGATTGAGAGACACCCCAAATTCTTGGCACTTTTTGAAAATCTTCTTCAGATGGTTGAAATGGTCTTCCTTATTCTTAGAGAATACAGTGAGATTATCCAAGTAAATTAGGATGATTTTGTTTATTAGGCCTTGAAAATATATTTCCATGTCTCTTTGGAAGGTATCCTCGACATTAGAAAGGTCTAAAGACATCTTCACATATGTGAAGGTCCCCCACTTTGTAGTAAAAGTGATCTTGTGTTGGTCCTCTTCATTAACCCACACTTGGTTTTACATCAAAAAATCCATGCAAGAAGGAAAACATTTATGCACTTTCTATTATTTTGAGGATCTATTCCATAGAAGGAAGGGGATAATGATCCTTTAGATATGATTTATTCAAATCCCAACAATCTACACATAGCTAGATTTCTCCATTCTTCTTCCTCATTGGAACTAAGTTACACACCCAAGTTGAATGCTTGATTAGATATATAATCCTTGATTCAATCAAGTTTCTTAGTTTATGGACCATAAGAGACTCAATTTTTGGGTTAATTGGGGCTTTGATTTTATGGTATGTTAGATTACCTCATATTCATATCATTTTAGGTTATCATAGGTTCGAGCCATCACTCCTTTATATTTATTATAAAACAATACTAGTTGGCCTCTATATTTTTGGGAAACTTCTTTTCCTACTTTTAGTTTCGACCCTTCTCTGACATCAAGCTCAAAGTAGTCACTTTTATCTATGACAAACTTTTGTTTATCATTCCTTGCATTATCAAAATCAAATAGGTTCTTTAGGGTGATCATCCATTTTGGTATCTTATTAGATTTCATTTGCATGATCTGATCCCCATAGGCTTCTTTAATCTTTAACTACAATTTCTCTATATATTTTCATGACTAATGGATAAACATAATGATTAGGGCATCATTTTTTAATACTTACCACTTTGGGTCATTATCTAGAATGGCAGTTCTGATGATCACCCATACTACTTACTCATTAGCGAATAAATTGATCATCAGGTCAAACTAGGAGTCAATCACTGCCATTCTATCGACTTTTCAGTTCATGGATATGGGAGTGATTTGAATATTAAATATTTTGAATATTTTAATAGAATCCCATATTAGGTGGTGGTAGGATCTCATGCTAACATTCTTCATAGCCATGACCCCTCTTACTTGTCTCACCATTAATTTCAAATCTCTGAACACTTTTAGTTACTTTACCCCCATGCATTTAGTGAGGCTAAGGCCACGGACTAGCATTTCATATTCAACTTCATTATTTGTGTAGGACAACTGGAGTTGGAAAGATCATAGGGTCTCTTTCCTAAATGAAGATACTAATCGAATGCCTTCCCCATAGTTGGTCTTACATTTTACACCATTGAATTATAGGGTTCAAAAATTAGAATCACCTTTAGATTTTTTACTTTGATCCTCCTTTTTCTTCATGAAATCAAGGATGGTTTGATCTACATCATGGATTACATACGTCCCAAGGTTTTTGGTGTTAAAATTCATGAAAGGATTATTCTCAATGAACTCATTAATGAGGACCTTTTCCTTTGGGTTCTTATTATCAATCATTCCTTCCTCTTCAAACATTTCTACGTAATGCATCTCTTTATTATAAAAATAAGTGTGTTTTTCTTCAAAATTTACCATAACCTCATCATCTATGTGTTTGGGATATAGAGGCTTAGACAAAACCTTTAGCTTCAATCCATATTTGGTCCTCAAGATCAAATGGGACCAATACAAAGACAATTATCTATGTATTTTGGTGGTGAAATATATTGATAGACATATTTCAAAGACTAGCAGGACATCAATCACCATAACTTATTAGGGAACTATTATGCTTGAATAATAATATAGGGTCATGGGAAGAGATTTGATGATACCGATGGTCTGAACCTTCTTCCCATCTAATTGCATCACCCCTTTGTCTAAGGGTTCATACCATAGTTGCAGTGCATCTAAAATCTTCTTGTGCATTACCATGGTACTGTCACCAAAATCAATCATGGAATTATGTAGCAACTTATTTCCCATAATGAGAGTCAAATAGAATGGGGTAGTTTCATCTTATTTACCTTGCCTAAGATTTAATAAACATGAATGGCACATGAGGTTGTGCACTACTGTGGGTTTCCTTTCCTTTGTCTCATGTTGCCTTTGTAATTGGGATAGCTTACATAGATTTCTCCTAGTCTTTCAACACTTCTATCAATAATGATTTTTTCTTGAGAATAAATAAGACATCCCAAAGGGAAATATTAGTGGGAGCCTTCTTTAGCTGTTCTACTATCTTTTATGAACTTTATTGTTGGACCTCGAGGTCCCTTGGATTTTTTTTGTTATTTGACTCCATTTTGGTAATCAAAGGTGGGGGTTGGGATCCTAGGCCCTTTTCAAAAGTTACCTTATGCCTTGTGAAGGCTTTTTGGCTCTCGATTAATCTTTTATTAGATCAAGTAAAGTAGTCTGATTGGACTCACAGGGCCTTCGATACTAGGATCTCACTTGCATAGACTGCATCCTCATCCTCTACCCAATAGAAGAACACATGTTTTGAGGATATTTAATCTTCTTGTTCTAAGTATATCCATTGCGTATGTGTCATTAGGATAACATTTTCAACCCCAAGGGACTAGTATCCATAGGAAGATGAATTAGGTGTGTTCCCTTATCTCTATTGTTTAATAACCTTCTATTATAGATTGCCTTGGGTAATTTCAAGGTGAATATGTATCATTATATGAAAATCCCCATGATTTTGAGTCATTCACTAGGTTATTTTGGCCAGTGACCAAATCTCTATTTTCACTTGGTGAGACTATTTATAATGGATTAGGTACTAGGAAAATTTGATTCATTGGTCATGCCTAGTGATTGGGCACTTGATGATACATCCTTTACCTTTCCTTGTACTAGTTATGTTGATATGGCACTATCCTTTCTTGGTAATTTTGGAAAGGAGGTTTTGGGGGTATGGCCTACTACCTTTTGAGGTTTATTATCTCATTAGAGAAGTTTTATAAGATGATCTTCATGTCATTCATCTCTACAGATAGAAAAGATGAAGAGGATGTGCTCACCTAGGTAGGTAGATATACATACATAGAAGGTGGTGCCTACTAGGTGATCAAGTTTTCCTCTTATGACAACATCAATATCTCAAGGAATATTGGCATCGATGGTTGAGGGGGAAGCTTCTTGATATCTATCAATTTATTCTTAGTTCTAATTATTATCTCATATGTGTCTGACAACATCTAGCCTCAAAGAGACTGAATCATGATATCTATGTATAAGTTAAAGGTTTTAAGATAAAAACAATATCCATACCTATGGGTAGTTGAGCCTATATTGGGATCCTTTACCAAGTCTTATTGCACCTGGTATTAAAATCAATAATAGCCTATTGAAGGGATCTTTTGATAGTGATTAGTTATTGTAGGAGACATGATCAGTCTACATTATCATTGAATTGCTCAAACAATTTGTTTCCTAAGTCATCCTAGGTGGTGATGGATTTGGATGAAGGTACCAGTACCAATCAAGAGATCACCCTTTGAAATAGGTATCTATTAATATTAAATCTACATTTTACTATGTGACATAATGCACAGTACAAACATTTTCAACATCTTGAAGATGTTCTACCATGCTTCTAAAATCTTCCCCTAAGAATTTGGGGAGTGCCTTCAATGCATTAGTAGGAATAAGATACAACATAGTTGGGGCTACTAAAAGGATGAATGGGCTACCATTATTCCATGACATGAAGTTATTTGGTGATCCCTGGATGACCATCTATTGTGGTTGCTACATTGCACTTGATCCTGTGATTCTTTGGTGAGTTGTAACTACCAAAGGTGGTGATAACAAGCCTAATCTAACTTTTAGTTAGGTGATTGTGGGTTTTGGTCCCATCAAACATGATAGAAAATAAAAAATTGTTGATGCTTAAAACTCCCACTTTAGGAAAATAATTTTCTATGGGAAGCTTTACAGATGTGGGACTTGAATGTGATCTATAAAGTAACATTTAGGGTTTTATAAGTTGGATCTTTGAATTGGTTTCGGGGAAAGGGTAAGGAATAAATGCAAGTAAAACTAAAACTAAAAACTAAGGTGATGCACCAAACTCTTTAAATTATTGACCTATGATTGCATAAAATAGATTGAATCTTTGAACATCACTGACTATTAAAGGAACATATGCATCAATTAAAGTTTATAATGTAAACAAGAAATAATACTATAGAAGCAGAGAATAGAAATAACAAAAAACAATAAATATTTACTCATTTTGACACAAAACACCACATCCTCTTCAATAATACAAGAGGCCAGAAGGCACAACATACAATATTTGATCCTTCTCATGAGGGGTACTTGTTAAGGTCATATAATGAAATACAAAATAACTGATAGTTACTTCTATTCTAAAACTAGACTATTAAAAATGGTTTCTCTTTGATAATATCAAAAATAATTGTTCATCTACTAGCCCCTTATAAAAGCAAATAGCCTTGCTTATAAAAAATTAGAATTAGGTACATCACCCATGGTGAAGTAATTATAACCAAATGAGGAGCTCAAATTCATGAGTTAAATTGATCTTAAAATTCTTGGATATGGCATAACTACAATTCCTTATGATGCCCATGATGCTTATAATAAGTGTAGTGGTGACATATATCTACTTCCAAAAATATCTTTGGAATGCTATTAGGAAAGGGGGACCCACTCTTCTCGTCCAATGGTGTTACTTGAAGGTGTGATAGGGAAGTTTTGATTTAGATAAGTGTCATGATGCTATGTTGAAAGTTTCACTCCATTCTCATTACAACTACTTGGTGGGTCCCATTCCTAGCCTTATTGACCAATCATTTGATTTAGAGCTCTGACAAAGAAATCTTTGCTCTCGAGGAGCATTATGATGCCATGCAATGAGCTAGAACTACTCCTTGAGAAGCTAAGCATTATTTTAAAAAAATGAGCATGGGGACACCATGTATAAATCATGTGTTTTTCTTTGTTACTATGTAGTGGGCCCTACTCATTAATCCATCAGCCAATGGCACTTCTCAAATTTCTATCAAAAATGTATCTACCTTGGATGAGCATTTGGTCACCACATGGAGAGTTAGCACTACTCCTAGGTAAACCAGGAACTTCTTTGAGTTGAAAAAACACTAGGTTTCCACGTGGAAGCTTTGGGAAGAAGCTAAGACTTAACCAAAAGTAGAGAAAAGGACACAAATAAAATGATGAGGCCTCAACATGAACACTAGACCTCACTGCGCACATCTATGACTAAATGCTAATTATTCTAAAATATCAAAGTGCATATCATGATCAATATTTGTATAGTATGATATAGTTGGTGGGGTCAAGGACATCAAATAATAATCCTAAATCAAGGTGGTATGTAGGCCTTCATTCCTTGATAATGAAGTGAGTTGGAAAGTATTTGAAAGTGATAAACAAATTTCTTATTTTTTTCAACATGAGGCATAAATCTGCTCAAAGAATCAAGGCAAGATTCAACATCAATATGAAGACCATATTGTCCAATTAAGGACAAATAAGTTTCCTAAGGGCTTGGTAAAATTAGAGAGCATGTTTAATGAAGATGACCAACTAAGTAAGGATAAGGTAAGCATTTCCACTAAGGAGGAACATTATGAGAAAGCTATCATATTCAAGGACAAGTTACTCAAGCTAGGAAAGGTGAACACCAAAGAGGAGAAGGCAACCTTAATATCATTATGCCAAGAATTTGTAGATATTTTTGCATGGGAATGTCATTAATTGAATGGATTTGATCCTAGGGTGGCCCAAAATACCATAGAGTTGGAGGATAGTGCCAAACCTGTGAGACAAAAGCAAAGACCGATCAACCATAAAATTGAGATCCTTATGAGGAAAGAGTTAATAAAGCTTATTAAATCCCACATTATTTTCCCCATCAAATATTCTTCATGGTGGAAAATATTATGCGTGTGAGGAATAATAATGGAGATAAATTGTTATGTATGGACTTTAGATATCTCAATAAGGTGTCAATAAGACATCACTACCCTCTAACATCTATAGATCATATTCTTCGGAGATTTGTAGGTTCACAAAGGTTCTCTTTGATTTATGGATACTCCAGGTATAATCAAGTATTGGTGAGAGAGGAGGATCAACACAAAAATTCCTTCACAACCAAGTGGAACACTTATACAAGAAGATGCCCTTTGGACTATCTAATGTAGGGGATACCTTCCAAATGCCAATAGATGTGGCCTTCCAAGGGATCATAGATGAGATGGTGCTCATATACCTTGATGATATCACTATATTTTCCAAGGAGCCTAAGGATCACATGGCACATTTGAGGTTGGTGTTTGATAGGTGTAGGGATTTTGGGGTCTCATTGAACCCCAAAAAATGTATATTTTTAGTCCATAAGGTTATACTTATAGGACATGTTGTATCAATGGCCTCTCCATTGACCATAAGAGGATAGACTTAATCCTTGTTTTTTCACTACCCAAACATAAGAAGGGATTTCAAAGTTTCTTGGGAAATATTAACTTCATCAAAAGATTCATACCTGGATTTATAGAATTGGTGAGGCCACTAATCCACATGCTTAATAAAAATAAGGATTTATCATGGAGTAAGGAAGGTAAGATAAGTTTTGAGGCCATCAAGTAGGCCATTTCCTAAGCTCCCACCCTTTTCAACCCTAAATTTACAAAATACTTCTTCATATGTGCCTTCTCCACAAGTGATACTATTTCTGCTATGCTCATGCAAAAAAATAGTTAAGGCTTAGGTAAGCCCATATCCTTCTTCATTAAAGCATTGGAAGGGTATGAGAAGAGATATATATTTTTTAAATACATGTTCTTGCTATCATGAGAGGCCTAAAAAAGTTTAGATACATGGTATCTAACAATAATATTTTTATAATGGTGGTTCACCCTAGCATTAAGGATTTCATCCTTAATAGAGACTTAAGTGAAAAGAGGGTGGGTTGGGTGACCAAGTGCATGGAGTATGACATATAGGTGAAGGTTAAATTTGATCAGATGAAGAGGACATTATGAGCACCTTGTAGCAAATACTAAGGAAGAGAAAGAGGTGTTTTTGGTAGTTCAATATGATAAACATGTGTTTGTAACTATGTCTCCTTCCACCTGGACCCGAGACATAGTAAAGTTAATCCAAATAGGATAATGTATTGTAGGTTTAGATAGGAAAAGGAGGATCCACTTCAAACTACAATCCATCCCTTACATGTTAGTTGATCAATTAATCTTTAAGAAGGACCTTGGTGGCATGCTTTTGAGATGTGTGGAGACTAGTCAAGTTGTTAAACTTTTAGCAATTTCATGATGGGCGTATAGGAGGAAAATTTTTAGCTAATACCATAACATTAATATTATAAGAACAATACATTTTTTTCCAACCTTATTTAGGGATTCCCATGCTTGGTTTAGGAGGAGTCCCAAATGTGCTATGTTCACTGGAAAATAATGAGTAGTTGCCTTACCTCTAAAATTCATTTAATTTGAGTAGACCTTCATGAAATGGGGATTATAATTTATAGGTATAATTCATTCCCCATCTATTTCTAGACATATGTGGGTTTTAATAGCTACTGATTACTTTACTAGGTGGGTGGAGGCAATTGCACTTAAGGAGGCAAATGAGAACTCAATTTTAGAGTTCTATGATAGCTTAGTGACTAGATTTGGGGTCACTTCCACCATTATATTAGATTATTAATTGGCCTTAAATAGTGAAAAGGTGTGTGAGTGGGCCCTTAATCATGGTATTTACCTCAAGTCTTCATCCAACTACTATCCATAGGGCAATGGACTAACAGAGTCCACCAATAAGAACTTGATTAGGATTATACAAATAACAATGGAGGACAGCCAAGGGAGTGGTACACCAAGTTAAGGACTGCCTTATGGGTAGATAAGATTACTCCTAAGAAGTATATTGGCCACTCACCTTATCTCCTTGTTTATGGAAAAGAAGTAAAATTACCCATTTTACTTGAGCTTCTAGCCTTGAAACTTGCACACCACCTTAAAATCATAGAGAGTAATGAAATGGAAGTGAGGATAAATGAGTTAATGGAGTTAGAAGAGATAAGATATAGTGTCATACATTCCATGTGGTCTAAAAAAGACCAATTAAAAAGATCATTTGATAAGACATCATCATCAAAGACCTTCTAACAAGGTGACGTTGTGCTTAAGTGGGATGAAGACTGTGCCAAGCCAGGTAAACATTCTAAATTTGATAGGATTTGGAGTGGGCCATATGTCATTACCATTTGAAAGGAGAATAATAGATTCCAATTATTTAAACTGAGTGGTGATGAAATTCCTATCCCTATTAATGGGACGTTCCTCAAATATTGTTACTATAATTAGAGAGTTCTCTTGTACATAGTAGTTAGTTTCCTTTCTCCAAGTGCTACAACACATGATTATTGGTTGTTTATTTGTTCTAGTTGATTGTTGTTGTGTGTCTTTATTATTTTATTATCCCTTTTTTTGTGTTTGGTTGTGTTTATTTGGTCTTCAAGGTCTACAAGGTATTAATAAGAGGTAAAGTGAAGTCAAGAGTCTCCATCTAGTAATGGGTGATAAGCAAAGAGATCATGGGTCCTCTTGACCAGTAGGGAGGTCAAGCCTTTAGAGTCACTAGAACTATTGAATATTTTCTACCCTCAAAAAAGTGATCTCAATAGTTTAAATGTGCCATGGTGGAGATAACTAAATGTTATAGTTGATAATTCATCATGAACTTATCTAATATTGTTATAATATGTAAGGTATGCCTTAATATTAAGTTTTTATGGATGTTATCTAGGATCATAGGAACCTAATTAAATTCTTTAGTAGGTTCTAAGGTCTTTATATAAGTGTTGTAATGATATTCATTTGAAATCCCCTCTTGAAGCCATGTATATTATCTATAAAGAAAATATTTGACCTTAATATAATATTATTTAACCGTAAAAGTCCACTAAAACCACATTTCATGTCCTCAAAATCATTCATGAATTTAATTAGGCCATACCCCTATAATTTCATGTACTAATGAGGCCCTTTTCAAGAGTTAACACCTTTAATTACCACTAAATGGGCCCCACACATGTGGAAACATGTCTCTTCAACTCCCCAAGTTGTACCATGAAATTTTAGATATTACCTTACCCATATGTTCCTTCCTCCTTCTTGATAATAATGATTTTTGGCTTGAAACTTGAGAAAACATAGGAAATTTACAAGTTTTAAGAGCTTTCACAGTGGTATAGACCCGTATAATAGAAATTTTCTTAGGTGGAGTCAAGGGTCTATAAGGGGAGTCCAATACATGCATATGTTGAAGAAATCAAAGTGTTTTAATTCCCAAAGATCCCAAAATTGGTTCACTTCCTTTACTAGGCTCTTTGACAAACATGGTGAGCAGTCCAAGTTTGTGCTTAGTCTGTACAAGGGAGAGAGAGAGAGTCCAGGATCTTGGCCAAAGAAAGTAAACTTGGTGACCTTCCAATCATAGGCATTACTTGTAGGTTTATTCCTCTAATATCTATGAATAAATGTTAATACAATGGGTAACTTGGTCACCATCTTCATCTACATATGGTAAAAATAAGGGGAATGGTTTCATTGAGTTTTTGGTCTATTTGATCAAACTAATGATTGTTCATGCTTTTTCCAGTCCCATAAAGACATTTCATGACACTGTCAACCTATGTTTCACATGTGTGGGCATATAAGAGTGAGAAATCTCTAAGTTAACACTGGCTATAGGCTGTAATCAAGTTTTCATTGGTGTAAAAGAGTGTTTAGTGCATACATATGAGGTTGAAAAGAGTTACAAGGTTAAAAAATGGTGCCTTGAAGTTATTCATGCCTCCTTAGTTATATTTGAATGTTCATATAGACCTCTAACTCTCTCAAATGGTACCTCCAAGTGAAGATTTCTAGTAGATTTATATTTTACTACATAAGAAGGTAGTATTTTGTATAATGGTGGACTGAAGGTTATCAAAACATAGTAAAGGACAATAGGTAATGTTGTATTTACACCAAGATATACTTATTTCAAGGTTTTTAAACCCTATCATAGTCCACATAGGCCAAAAAACCACCATTTACCTCTCAAATGACTTCACAGTCATGTTTAGCAAATGTTAAGGTTATTTAGCGAAAGTTAAGGTTTTTTGGAGGATCTTAGGTTCCTTTTTCTCATTGCATATGCCTCACTAAGGACCCCAATATGTTTCATTATGTTAGGAATGTGTGTGGATATATTTAGGGTCCTTTAAAATCATTCTAGGTAAGAGTTCATGGTTCAATCCAAACCCTCATAAAACTTTTACCATTTGATCAACTTATCACTATCAACTTACCTCATTGTTAGCCCTATTTCTAAGTTCCAAGATCCATGTGACCTTACCAAGTTATCACCTACATGTCTCTACCGTCTACCCAAATTAAAGACATAGAGGTAGGTCCTGAGCACCCTATAAAGCTACTAAGAGTTATCAATGCTGTAAGGAATGAGCCTATGGAACTATATACCCTAATTAGAGAGTAAATCATAGCCTACAAGAAATGACTTACGTCCATCATGTAAAAGTCTTTCAAATTCACTATATGCAAATGAGACTCAAACATGATCAAGTGGGGAATGATCAAGAAGGTTTATATGTTAAATAGATGGTCTTAGATCCAATTTATACCACTTAGGGTCTTAAACATGATCTAAAGACAAATTTTTACTCATAGACCTACCTATAAGCCCTATTAATAGTCAATGTGCATAGACCACTACCTACAAGGTTATTGATGGTCTATGTTCTATATTGAAATGAGGCTAGGTATACCATGGAAATGAGAAAACTCAAATTAAGTTAGAAATCAAGCATTATAATCATGAAGGATTAATAGGATGGTTTGAGTAGGTAGCTACAGATACACCTACAGGTATATATAGTCAACTAAACTTGTTTAGTCAACCTAGAGTGTATGATTGGATCAAGTGGAAAACCAAGAGAATATAAGAAAGGAAATTCTTAGGTAGAAGATGACATAACAAAGTCCAAGACTTCAAATGATGGTAACTTTAGTATAAAGGTGAATACCTAGTCTAAATTGTATACTTAGTATACAAAAGCCTATGTGTAACTATGTAAATAACCTAGTTGGTAGAGTTAGATAAGATGAGCCTTAGGGATATGATCATGATTTGAAACATGATGAGTGAACCCTGATCACACCCCTATAAAGAGCCAAGGATATTTCTCAAGTTTCTAGTATCAACTGCTTTAATCTCACACATAAGATAGTGTAGCCAAGGTAGGTTTAAGAGAGAGTGTAGGGCTGATAAGATGGTCTGGGAAGATGAAAGCATGTGAACAAATTAGAGATTAGATTAAGGAAGATGTTATCACAACATTGAAGCCACAAATGCATCTATGATGGGTTGAGGTTCCAATATTCAGTTTGACCTTACAAGGCCTAAAGACACATTTAAGTCTTAAGACCCTACCTCCACTTGAATAGCAAATCCATACCTATAGGAAAATCAATGCAATGTAGGGGTATAGGGAGGTGTTGTCCCATGAAAAACATGTTTGAGGTAGTAAATTTCAATGATAAGGTTCATTTTTTAGGTTTATCTCCCTCTTAAGCTCTATTACTTATGTAGATAGTTTGATTTGCACTTTCAAACACTCATACATTTCACCACAAAGGGACCTAAGATGAGGGATCTTGTGGAAACTTGATCACACCTTTGGAATCATAATCCATAAAGGAGTGAGTAGGGTTTAGGGGTGACTGAATGTTAAGAATATAACCTACATAGACTACTTAGTAGAGAGCTTGAGACACATCATCTTTTGCTCATATCTCTACACACACTTTGCATGGGACCCTAAGCTATTTAGGAGAGATGAAGGGTTCAGTGGAATAGAAATACATGACAATAAGTTTCAATTTATAGGTCCACACTATATGAACCATCATTAAGATGGTGGACCTCCAAAACCTTTCTTCGTTTAGACCCAATGATAGAATTACACCTCTAAATGCATTCAAATGGAATAATTGAGCTATGAAACAGTCTTAATGGCCTCCCCATGTCTTATAATCACTCAAATGACCTATTTGTTGGCATGTGTATGGGATATGATGTATGGATTAGGCTTGAGAAAGTCATTTTTATCTTGTGAACAAATAATTAAGAAGGATTTGCATATACCATGGGTTTTCAAGGAGATATAAGGTCCCAAAGTTCCCAAATGACCTCACATTAGCCACCTTTAGGGGCCTCCATGATTGGTAACTATTAAAGATAGGCCTAGGTACTTAAATGAAGTATTGTATGCATGTAAAAAGAAGGTAAATGTCTTGATAAATCCAACATATATTATCTCAAGGACTGACCTATTTGTTGGCATGTGTAGGGGATATGATGTAGGGATTAGGCTTGAGAAAGTCATTTTTATCCTATGAACAAATAATTAAGAAGGATTTGCATATACCATGGGTTTTTAAGGAGATTTAAGGTCCCAAATTTCCCAAATAACCTCACATTAGCCACCTTTAGGGGCCTCCATGATTGGTAACTATTAAAGATAGGCCTAGGTACTTAAATGAAGTATTGTATGCATGTAAAAAGAAGGTAAATGTCTTGATAAATCCAACATATATTATCTCAAGGACCTTAGAGGTGGTTTCCATGATAAATATAATGGTTAGGTTACCTATAACTACAAATTGGGGTTAAAACTCAAGAACCTTGTACTCATACCTATTGATTTAACACCTTCATTGAGACAGTGCTACTAGGAGGTTAGATTAGAGGTAAAAAAGGATTCAAATGACATATTAGACCTTCATGAATATGATCATCATGTTGTTTCAGATGCATGGATCACTTTGGTTTGCAAGGAAGATGCCACATCTTGTCATTTTGGCCTGAACACACCTCAAGATTGCTTAGAATGCATGTTTCCCACTTGAGAGGAAATTTGACAAGCTCATAACTATACATAACTACTACATCAGAATATGAACAATTTAAGAGAGGTGGGGGATATTTCTATAAGGGATTAGGGGAATTGGTTCAGGGTTAAGGCCCTAACCTTTATGAACCATTATTAAGAGTCATGGACACTCTTGAACCTCCTTAAAACCCCAATAAGGACCTGATTGGAAAGATTTAATATAAAATTCATCCAAATTCATTGTAATCACTTAAAAAACACTTGGGTCATGTATTCCACTCAAATAAGGTTACTGCTATGGTACTAGTTTATATAGAAACTATATGGACAATTTCAGAAACTAAAAGTTTTGAAGATTTTAAGTAGGAAATGAAGTGCAAGACTTGGCCATAAGTTAAAAATCATTAGATGGGATGGTATGAGAAATAATTCATCCTCTCAAATCATTAAATGTCCAAAACACTACCTATAAATACTTTTGTAAACATCTACCAATCAGCCAGTCTATAGAAGCTAGTAAAGATGGTTTAGTCATACAAGAAGGGTAAGATTGTAGGTGTAGGCTATTTGGAGGTCCCAAGTCTTGATTTATAAGATTTGTTTAGGTGTAAATAAATCATAATTAGACATATTTAAGTACTAATTTAATTTTAATGACTCTCTAAATAGTGAATGAATAAGAAACTAAGCTACTAATCCATAAGGTCTACTTAGCCAACAAAATGGAGAAGATAATGGGTGTATAAGGCCATAATGAAGTTAATATGTCATAATAAAACATCTTTAAATTCCTCATAAAATTTTAAAGCTACATTTCCGTGGCCATTATTAAGTATTTTGGTGGTTTATTGAACATGGTCAATATGTAGTCAAAGGGCAGCTACTTGATGCCTTATGGAGAAGGCCTAGTTGGACCTATTTAAATGCTTAATAAATTATGAAAAGAGAGATAATTGAATATAGATATAATTAATGGAGTCTTCATGAATAATTTAAATATATATATATATATATATATATATATATATATATATATATATATATATATATATATATATATATATATATCTCAATGCTCTAAAGTGATCATTCAAGGTATTAGTCAACCCAAGCAATGCATGGTGGAGTGTGAATGGGATATTGTAACTACTTAGTAAGTGGATGATAACCATTATGGAGTCTTCATGCCACTTATACGCTAATATTCCATCCTCTCTCTTATTCATATTTATAAATATTTAGGCCTTGAGGACTTTCTTTTCATCCCTTGGCTGGGTGTAGCGAAACTCTTCCAAATTATATCTTGAATATTGAGAATCAATAGAGAAAAGGACTATTATAGACTTCTTTGTTATAATTAGTGTGTGTTATGGTTTTTATAATTGCATAAAGTATGATTTTCATCTTATTTTTCATGTCCTCTCCTTCACATAGTGTTAAATTTTCATCCTATGCAAGTCATGTGAAGTGTTAAGATGTGGTAGTTGTATTGAAGAGTGAGTTGATTGGTAGAGTCTCAAGTAGAGATTCATCCTATTGACTTAAATTTAAAAACCTTCCACATAACATCCACATGAAATAATTATGTTTATGAGTGTGTCAATAAGCCTATTTAGTCACTAGTCTTTCATTACATTCACAAAATGTGTTTGAAGATTAGTTTAGAGAGGACAAGTAAATATTGGTGCATCACAACCCTTAGAATGGGTTTTATTTCCATGTTTTCATTATATCTATTTTCACCTCAACATTATTAGGTATTAGGAAGAGAGCTTAAATTTATGTGCCTAGGGATCTAGCCCCATAAATTAGAGGTTTGGTCTTAATATAGGTCACCCACAACCTTTAGGCCAATCCCATGTTAGTCCAATCTTGAAGAGAATTGAACTATCTCCTTCAAAGGGTACATATTGGAGTGATAACATGATACACGGGGAAATCACATTGGTAGTGTTATACATAATCAAACTTTTAACAAGTTCTAGGTGGAAAATGTCCACCTTCACATCCTTGACCATGACCTCTGAAAGACCAACCTCTACCATTGTCCTAGTTATTGGCAATATAAGTCTGACAAGTACCACGTACACTCATCTCATGTGTTTCACTAATAAGATGGAAATCATTGGTATCATGAGTATATACATCATATTTCTTATAATATGTAGATACCTTTGACTATGTGGTGTATTTAATTAGGGGTGATTCCTCCCATCATGATCTTCCTAACAAATCTCACAAGATTGCTTCATCATAGTGTAAATACTCTTTCTAGGGAATTAATTCCTATTATGGCCTTTAAATTCACATTCCACACACCACAAACCACTATGAGTCTCATGAATACTATGCACAGTGAGCTTTTCCAGTTGAGATGCCATATCATCAATCTAAACCTCCATGAAGGGACTAATCCTTATGTTGATGCTTCTAATGGCTTCGACATGAAGGGTAGATTTCAAGGCCTCATATGGGTTGCTAAAGGTATTATATGATAAGGTGCATCAAAAGGGAAGAAATAAGCCTCATAAAAACTAGTTGGCATGTTAAGGAACATTTATCTCAAAATAAATCTTAGAGAGAAGCATCTTAAAATATGCATCATACTCATATACACTCTCGATTAGTTCTTTCTTTATTCCTTCAGAGAAATTATGCTCTATTGTTCAAACTCATGGATATCAAATTCAAACAAAAGAACCTGATATATTTGGTGATGAGTTAGGCTAATTAATTAAAGATGGGTCAATACTCTGTCCACTAGCAATGTTTGGTCTACTAGGCATTCCAAACTAGGCCATATAATTATTTTGTAATGGAAAATAAATTAATAATAAATTAATATCTTAGTCTTGGTCTATAAAAGCATCTCTAACAAGTTTAGTTTATTATTATACACTATCTATATCCCATTTATGTATAAAAATGTCATCTAAATCAAGAGCATGAGCACACACTATGGGTGGGTAACTAGGCTTATCTATATTGGGTTCTTCAGTCACCACTGCTTGACTTGATTCTACCGTGCATACCTATGATGGAATTATATATGGTCCTATGGTTGGGGAATCCTCACTAGTCTATAATCCACTAAGAGTTTCTTAATCTCCAACAAAAAATTTATGTTATATCTTCCATGAAATTATTAGAGGAAGTGGAATTGGGATTCCTTTGGACATGAGTACATTGAGACTGCATATTCTAAAATGTAATTATTCAAGGTTCCACACCACCAAACATCCATTACATGTATCCAAGGCACTCCTAACCATGCTTAGGCTAACTGATTCTTTACTAACTAAATTGTCTTCCATCCATAGTTCCTCAATCGGTCTTGTGCGTATGATAAAATCCAAGCATGAAGGTGAATAGTCACTTATACAAAGAATGTTTCATAAAGTTATCTGTATAGAATTTTTTCTACCCATGTGTGTGCATAAATTCTTGGTTAAATAAATGGCAATGTAAATTTATTTTCTACTCTAGTGACCCATTGTTTAATATTCTCCATAGATAATTGTTTAATAATCTTCCACCATCATGTAAATAAGCACTATAAATCCCAGTATTGGAACTAAAATGTTGGGATATTTTCCTTTAAACTAGCATGTCTTCTCCTAGTCATGTACCTAATTAAATAATATTTAATATGTGATAGTATGCTAGAATTTCATGCAAGAATAAGTTATCATGCGCTCACCCAAAACATGTAGCTTAAGGTCAATTCCTACTGGTTTTGTCACGTGGGGGTTTATTTATCTAATTTCCTAGATAAAGGTGCTCAAATAAGTACTTAGTACTAAACTCATCCATAAACATAGATAAATGAACATAATAATTATGTAAACATGAGATTGTTTCCATTATATTCATAAAGTATATCAAAGAGTACAATGATTCCAAAGTTACAATGATAACTAACTCATCAAAAATAATAAAAATTACATAACGGGGGTATTTATAATGGGTTTACCCTAACCAATCAATTATAGAAGTAAATACAACTAAGATGACTCACCAGTGATCATCAACAAAATTGAGTCATGGTAAGATATTTATAATAAATTCCTATGGACCTAGGCCTAACTTCCATTATATTCTCTCTCAATGTTGGATCCTCATCATCGAGTGCCTATCTTCCCATGGGATAGTGCTAGATTTTCACTTGACTTAGTCTTTTCTAACATTCATACAAATTGATCCATAATCATCTTTGCTTTCCTCACTTTCCCCAAGTTTTTTGATAATATTTGAGCCCTACATTATTGGGTTCTCCATGTATCATATTTCGTTAATCCATGGAATTTGCTTCTTCCATGCCATGGAATCCTATGCCAAGGTATTCCACACCATGATCTTCTACATTGTATCTCTTCACACCACTTGTTACCAAAAATTACTTAGCTAAAATAGTCTTCAAAATTTGGGGGCCAATAAGACCAAAACTTATAAGCTTGATGAGATATGCCCTTATCTATTTGACATGATCATCCTTCAAGTACCCTTCTTACCTCATTTTAAGGTACCCAAATTCAATAAATATAAAGGGAAGGGTGATCCTAGCCAGCATATAAATTTTTTATTTATTGCATGCCAAGAGGTAGCCTAAAATAGCATATATTTGTTGCACTTATTTCCACATAGCTTGGGTGGACAATATTTAGAGTGGATTCTTAAATTACCTAAAGGATCAATAACTAATTTCAATTATTTATCCAAAAAAAATCATTAAACACTTTTATTACAACATAGATCATGATTTGATAGTGGTTGACTTATGTAAATCCAAATAGAGAGACAAATAAATATCCATAACCTATCTAAAATTATGGATAACACTAGCTAGTAATTTCTAACATAATTTTCTAGATAGATAGCTAGCTGATATCTTCACACAAAACCTACACCTTAAGGTCACTCATAATTTGAGGCTCACTTGTGCCAACACATTTTAACAAATCATTGACAAGGGCATATAGATTGAGAAGGCACTTATTATTAAAGGCTTGGTCAAAATCTATTCCCAAGATCAAACATCACATCAAGCCCAAGCACCTATTTTAACCAATATCATTGAGAAACCTAAGACATTTAAAAATAATAATAACATGATAAGTAATGGGGTTAGTGAATCATGACATGTGAAAATAGTGAAAACACCACCTATTTTAAATATACTATTGAATCCACCACTCGTACTACAAAGAGATCTACCATGTAGAGGATTTCCTAGACATAGGTCATTCAATGACCTAGGGGAGCTCGTTGAGTTAATGTTTAATAAGTTAATTGCTACCAACATGATTATTTGGACTGTGCCAAAACCCTTTCTTTAGGATCAACCTAAACCTAGCTGGTATCATGAAGAAGAATTTTGTGATTTTCATAGTGTTGTTGTCCATGTGATTTATAGGTGCCTATAATTAAGGCACATTATTGGAAACTTGCTATAGAATGGAGAAATTGAGCTAGACCATATACCTCATAACACCAATCAAAATATGAATATCTATAAAGATCCATTTCCCAAGCATAACAACTAACAATAGAGGAGGAATTAAAACCAAGGCCAAAAATGAAATCAACAACATAATGAGGGTTATAATTAGACTCAAAATCTAAATAATAACTCTAATCATTATCATCACACCTAAACAAATCAAATTAAGTACCATGTTGTGCCATATGATTATAATAACACTATAGGGCATATTATAAGTAAACATGTTGATACCATTAAGATCAAACTGCATGTACCATCCAGCATTACTCAAAACATTGGTCCCTCTATTTTAGGATTACCATTCTCTATTTTAGGTAATTCTTCACTAGGTTCTAACACTTTACTTGCACCTTGGTTTTCATGAGTTACCATTCCTGGACCTCTTAATTCCTCTAATTATAATAACTCCCTCCCAACTCAAAATTGTATAGTCAAAAATAGATGGCTGAAAGTTAACCTCCATGCCCTTTGCCTTCTTCCAACATTGATTTTGAGCTAAACACTGTACTGATTAAGAACAATCCTAAACCAAACATTATACCAACTAAGACCAAACCTAATCACCCTTTATTGAGAGGCCATATAGTATCAATAAATAACTAAGTAAAACATCTACATAGATCTCATAATTAAATGCTACAAATTCATGAGATGATCCCTATTTTAGGCATCCTATACAAAATTATGCCATATAATCACAAAATTGTGTCATATAATGGTCCAAATGCCAATATATAAATGGTTCATGTAACAATACAATATATATCATGTGCCTCTAAATTAAGGGATCTTATAGACAATGGAACAAAATAAAAGTCAAGCATGTAAATGCTTGAGGTGAAATATGTTCATGGGTTCCTTGAGCTCTTGTCTATCTGAAGTAGCCAACCTGTATGCCTTGGAACCATAATTTTTAGTGACCACAAATGGGCCCAACCAATTAGCTTCAAGTTTGCCTTTCTTTTTACATTCAGCATAGGTGTTTTTCTGATTTTATTTCAAGACCAAGTCACCAACTTTAGATTCTAATGAATCTAGTCATACATCAATAAGAAATACAGATAAATAAATAATTTGTATGCTAATTAAGGACATGCATCTCCTAACATTAGAATACCTTATCATATCATAACAAGAACAACTATAATGATAAACATGAAAGATAATAAAATCATGGAAAATAAATACACATCCAACTCTATATTCTAATCCAATTTCTCCCCATGGATTATTGTTACCTTGGTTCTTCACGGGAGGCTCTTTTTAGCCTCGTTTATCTATTTTTAGGTCATTTTATTCTAATTATTTTATTTTTTGGCATCTTTTGTTGAATTACATGTTCTTTTCTTCTGATCAAGGGCTAGCCCATCAAAATTAAAAAAATATCATTCTCCCCTTGAGGGGGCATCATGGGTCATCCAAACATTATTTGGGGAATTTTTACAACCTCATTTTTTTGCATCACATGTAGAATTTAATAAAATGCAGGAATAAATTTTCTTCTGATTATGATAAGTTTAAATGACTTTTTTATTTTTTGAAAAGTCATTGATTTGACCATATTTCTCACCATGCCTTCTCAAACAGGGGTAAAATATAGACATATAATTCCTATCATTGGCATGTTGAGATTGCAAATCTAAATGAAGTTTTGTAATAATGCATAAACTAGACCAAAATCACCAAAATGTTATAATTTGGTCATGTGCATCATGTGCATGTGCCAATTTTCATCTATGTATCCCTGATTGGGGTAATAAAATTTATGGAATTGTTATCTTCTCCTAAATCACTTTGACTCAAATTGTGACCAAGAAAAATGGCATTTTAGACCACTAAAATCCTCTAATTCATTTTCACACATCACGTGCATGTGTCAATTCATATCTATACTACCCTAATTAGGGTATTACCTTGTACATAATTGACACCTTCCTCTAATTCATCTCCAATCAAATTATGACTAAGTAAATTGACATTTTTGACTATTCTAATTAAACAAATGATCAATTTCTAAGAACTATAAAAAGACTAAGTAAAATCATTAAGTAGAACAAATTAGATTAAGATCTTAAGTGAAAAATCTATGAAAAGTTATTGAATATCTATTATTAGAAAACCATAATTAAAAATATTTGGGCCATGACATCACCCATGACATCATCATATGGGTGTCATCCATGAGGCATTAATAGAGATAAATATCAGTTTTAAGACTATCCATGCCTTATTAATACTCTATTTTTCCATATATTTATGGTTATATTTATTGCTTGACTTTCCAAAATTGATTGGATTTGTGACCCTTCATCTTCATCTTGAGATGGAGGGCCACAAATTAGTTTCTTCATTTTGAAAAAGCTATAAATATATGAGTCGTGGCCATGACCTTTAATTTTTTTTTGGTGTATAAAAACTAAGAAAAAAATATCATTAGAGAGCTTCACTCATCCTTTTAAAATTGATCAAACCACCACTGGTGCAAGGAGAGATGTATGGAGATACTTGCATTACCGCATTGACAAAGACTTGAGCACCAAATCTAGCCATAAACACATTTAATAGATTGATCTTAAAGGAGGGCCACTTGGGGAAGGTAGTGTCCATATTTCTTTGTCTAAGTATCTTGACTCCATTGATCTACACCCCTTGAAGGAGTAGGCCTATCATGCTACTTATTTATGCTTTGTCATTTATTTTGTCATAAATGCATGAACTAACTTTCTTCAAAATCCTATTTTATAATAGGTATTGTAAAGGAAATTACTAAACTGTAAAAAAATATTATAACGTGGATTTTTTATAAAATAATCTTAAATTATTATGTAGTTTAATTTTTATACATAATTAAAGATTTATGAATTGATTGAATAAAAATGTATAAAATGATGAAGATGTGAAGTTTCGTTGGTTGACTATGATGAGAAGGGAAGACATCAGTAAGGATTGGCATTAGTGCTTCTAGTGATTTTATAATTATTTTATAGAATATATAATTAAAACCAGATTAATACTTGCAATTATTTTTTATATTTCATTAAATCATTTAGTTTTATTAAATTATTTGTGCACATCTAAATAAATGATAGTCAAAGGATCCCCCTCCATATTATATGAACCATGTCGGAACTATCTTTAGAAGTGAAATTTTAATAAAACTTTAGAGAGTAATAGGAATCTGAAAATATTACATGGCAATGTGTAAAAATTTAATAAAAACTAGGTTTCACGTGTTTCCTATTCTCACAATATACCATAATTTATTTTTATGATATCAAGGCAATCACGTCTTATGTATTTATTGTATCTCAAAATAGAATTGCATAAAAATATAAGAAAATAAAAATATTAATATTAATATGAATGTTTGAAATGACACTGATAAACTTAACATAAAATTATAAGAGATAGATTCAATATTAATAATAATGATAAATAAATATTTAAAATAAAAAATATTTTAATAATTATACATGATATCAACAAAAAAAAATTTATTGATTGAAGAATTAATAATTAAAATATTTCATAATAATAAAATAAAAATATGCTTCAATTTTTATTGTTGAATTTTAAAATTTATAAATTAAAATATTTTATTAAAAAAATTATTAATTAAAACAAAAAAAAATATATTTAACGAAATAAAATTATTAATACCCTATCTTAACAAAAGACTAATAAAATGAATCAAGATAAAATAAATCTTAGACTTTATAAGCTAAACCTCCATAAAAATTACTTAATTTGTATCCATATGGGCTGACATTTCATTAGTACCCTATTTTGTGTTGAGTTGACCTTGTGATCACTTTTGAAAAACAAATTACAATCATATGAAAATTGTGGTTAATTTATGAAGGGTAAGTGGTTCATGAGAAGTGGGGGATGTCACTTAAATGCCATCCTATAAAGGGATTTCATGTTTTATCATTGATTTGTATGATGTTGATTTAAAGTGACTAGACTTTTTAAGTTTAGAATGACTTGGACACTTTAAAAATTAATTTAATAAATCTTGTTTATGAATCCATTATTATCTCATACATTGTGTGTATATTTTGGTTCTTAGATTTAATCCATAGATTGAATCTATTTATATTAGTTAGTATTTTTTTAAGTAGTTTGGGATGTTTGAGTTTTTGGGCCATTTAAGGTTTATAGGTTGTTTAGGTCATTGGTTTCATTTCGGTTGTTTGGATTGTGATTTTGTTTGGGTTTTTATATTTTATTGGGAGTGTTCAAATTATTCAAGCTATTTAGTATCATTTATTAATACCTATCTAGTATTATAGTGAAGGTTTTGGTCTATTATTTTTGTTTGATTTTTGTTGACTATGAGTCAAAGTTGTAGATTTTTATAAATTTAAACTATTTTTATAAGTTTACAGAGTGTAATGATAAAAATTTGTTTTTACTAATTAATTATTAAGGAGTGAATAATTATAAAAATTGCAGTAAATCAAAGGTCAGACATGAGGAAAAATGTGAAATAGTCTTAGTTCTCTATTTTATTACATGCAATTCTTTATTTTGCTACATGTGGTAACTCCTAACAACATGCATATGTACCTTTGTAGGCAACAAGTGGCGCTCGAAAGATAGATGGGGGGATGAGGGGTATCGATAATTTAACTATATTGCCCTATAATATTACTTGTATTAGAATATTAGCAATTTTTGGGGATGGAAAACATAAATGCAAAATCTATTGAATCTGATACATTTTCTCAAATGGGTGGGGCTCAAAAGATGGGTTTTATAGCTCTTGTATTTTGTTTATTATTTTTTATTAGCATTCCTCAGTATAAAATAAATGAGTTTGTGGAAACCCAAGACACACATTTTTTATTAATTTAAATCCCCTTTATGTCAATGGGTTCAACTCACATTTGCTGATGACTATAGCAATAGATCCATCATAGAGAAATAAAATATTAATAGGACATGGGCCTTCAATGATGGCGAAACATCTACTTTAGGTACTTGTACTTTTATGGTATCCCATATTTAATTCAATGGTATTGGTTGTCTGCTATTTTATGATCTTAGTGATGTTATTTTTTATGTATTCTACAATTCAATTCATGTTAACTAATATTAGGAATTAGTGAATTTTTGTAACTCATTTTAGTAGGTTCAGGTGTTTCTATCACTTCCCTTTATACTTACAGTGTTGCTAGCTCAGGTGATCAAACTAAAATGTCTTAAAATAATGCAGTGCTAATAATTAGTATACCCTATGTCATTAATGTTGTAGTAGGCATGATGGTTGCTACATTTTTATGCTCAATATTTCTATTGTGCTTTCCCATAATTCGAGATTGAAAGGTTAGGAAAAATAAATAGAAAAATCTTCACAATCAATTTGACTAATATATTGATATTGAAGCTACTATGACATGGTTAATATCATTAATGTACACATATTATGATGAAGGCTAATGCATATGGACCTTTATTTATAAATATCTAGATACAATATGACACTAAAAGGAATATCTTTTTTTAATTTTATATGGTAAAAGCCAGGTTTTATAGGGACCTAGAACCATAAGAGTGCATTACAAAAGTTTAAATAAGCCAACTAGGGCTGAGAAACTAAAAAGCAAAAAATAGTACTTATAACAGAAGCAAAAAACAAGAAAAACTAGTAGAACTAGGAGGAAGGTCCCTCCTGAGGGTCTTCAACTTCAGCAGTGTCCTTTGTTAGGATGGTCATTTTGTCCTTTGAAACTTTGGCTCGAGTATAGTTTCTAGGGCTTTCAATCACTTCGCTAGGGAGGATCATTCTGGGATGTTTTTTACCTTTTACCTATAAAGGAGATTTTTTGGGAAGGACTCCTTTGGGGGAGCCCAGGGGGGATTTCAAAACCTTAGGAGAGGTCATAGTAGGGGTATAAGGGGGATGAATAGAGTGGATAAAGGCCTATATAGTTACTTTGGCCTATTTGTGTAATGCATTTCAATCCTGGATAAGTTTGGTCTTGCCAAAACTAACTTGTTGCACCTTAGAGTTAAAATTTTCCTGTAGCTATTTATTTCTTTCCAACTCTTCCGTAACCATGGCCTTCTTTTTCCAAGTAGATTTTTTAGGGGTGCTTATTTCAATTAGTTTTAGTTTGGTGATGAACAACAATTTGAGAAGGAGGTCATCTAAGGGGGACTATGATAAGCTGTTCTAGGGGATGTGGTCAGAAGGCTGGTCGAATCCCTTCGTAGGATCCTCCTCTGGGGGTTCCTATTTGGAGTCTTCCCTGGAAGAAGAACCCCCAGGGGGAACCTTCCAGCCTAATATGGCTTGGCCATGCTTAACAAGGAGGAGGATTAGGCTTTGATGTAGAATGGGATTGGTATCATTAATTTGGTGAAGCAGGACAGTGTTCTCAAGGGACTTAAGCAAGAAATAGGGTAGATTGATCTTATACCCAATGAAATGATTTAGAAGTATGAAATGGTGAGAGAACATTAATGTATATTTACCTTATAATGTCATAAATCGCATGATCTGAAGGCAAATTTCTATCTAGTAACATGGGAGGTCAGCGTATGGGACCCTTTCTTGTCTGTCTGCATGAAATCATTTATTCATAAGAATCATTATAGGGACTCTTTATTTTTTGACTAGTCCTTGAATTCCTTAGAACCTATGCATGACATGCCAATGGTATCTCCTATGAGCTCCTCTGAGACAATGATGGTAATACTATACATGGAAAATTTCTACTTCATCCAAGCCATCGTGACATCTCGAGTAATCTTGACGTTATGCTCAGTGACTTGTTCCATAAATTCTGTGAGGCCCCCCATTTTAAGCTTCGTCCAAACTTTATTTTTCTCATGAACCTCCTTACATGACATTGGTTCTAGTCAATTCCTATCGCCACACATGGGGACTGAGAATGTAGAGTCAAACTAGGAGAGATAAAGTTTCTAGATGGGGTAGAGGTAAGTAAGATAAAAATAGGTGGGAACTCCCATCGAGAGCTTGTGAAAATAATTAAGACCCCTTTTTTTGAAATGATTACAAATCATCTTGATTAATATCTACCCCATTATAGTGAGATCATGCACGTGCAGAGGGGTGGATTTTTAAATTCGCATTATTACTTTCATTATGAATGGCATTAAGAACATTAAAGGGGATGCTACCTGCTTCATGATAGTTTGTTAAAAGGTGGAGATCAACCCCAATGTTGGTGAGGATGTCGGCCACCCCATTTCCTTCCCTGTAGGTGTGTATAAGTTTAAAATGAGGTATACATTTTAAGAGGTGCTTCACGTCATCAACTATGTCCTTAATAGTGTGGGAGGGAGTATTTTTTCCTCTCAAAGAGTTGAGGATGTTCAACGAGTCTCCCTAAATAATGATCTTATTGTGGTTTATGCTGTTGCTAACTATATACTGCAAAGGGCCACTTTGGCCTCAATTATATGGTTTGTTTTAATGCCCATGGGTCCCACATACATCAATAACATTTCCCCTTTAGAATTCATTACAATGCCACCTCCCCTTATAGGACCTGGGTTGCCCTTGGAAGCACCATCAAAATTCACTGCACGTTTGTCTTTCAAGTACTCAAGGTTTGCCTTGTAATTTTTTGTGGGCAAGAAATCACAATTTCATATCCCTACATGTATTTGGTCTTTGAATCTATTTAAATCGAACATTCATATGAAATATCATTTTCATGAGTTTTTTTCCATGAACCTGTAAGATATGCAAATCAAAATGGAATTAAAAAAATTCATTTCTCATCAATTTTAGTTCTTTGCATTGCAATGCTAAAAAATTGAAATGGAAGAGTTGCAGATAGAAGCTACAACAGATGGTCAATTCCATATATAATGTCATATTTCAATTAAAAAAATCATAATTTATGTTTTCCCTTTAGAATAGAATAACACAATTTAAAAGAAAATTTGTACAATTGAAAATTGAGATTCAAATGTCGGTTCAAAACTAAAATTCAAATATTTAAATGCTAAAATTATTAATTGTCAACGTATTCAAATTTAATAGCCAATTCAACTTTGATTCACATAATTCAAGTATTTTATTTCAAAATGTAGATTGTTGGAGGTACCCAATGTTGATTCTGAATCACCTTATATTTTATTTAAAACTAACATTCAAATATTTGAATCCTAAAAGTATTAATTGTCAGCCTATTCAAATTTAATTAGCCAATTCAAATTTGATCCACAGAATTCAAGTATGTTATTTCAAAATGTAGATTGTTGGAGGTACCCAATGTTGCTTCTGAATCACCTTATGTTTTTGTATTTGTTATTACAACTACACTTCAAAAATTTACTTACTAGAATTTACACCAGTTCTTCTAGATTTATTATATCCATACTTTGTTATTTAACATAACACTGGTGGATTACACAATGTCAACTGGTTCTATGTCAACTAGTTCAATACAGAAAGGCATGTACTCAAGCCGCAACATGGCTCTTGTTATGACTAGTGAAAGGGTAGAAAACATATGTATGGTGGGGACCTTACAATTATTTATGTGGTGTTGACGATGTGATGTGATTGAGCTTAGAAATTGATGGCTTTATATTGGTATGGGATATTAATGTTGAGACTTATACACCTGTAACTTATATATATATATATATATATATATATATATATATATATATATATATATATATATATATATAATTTAAATAATATTTGATGTGTGTTTAATTTAAGAATTACAGGGTTTTTCATTTCTTTTTATTTTTTTAATTTTTAGTTGTTAGAAGTTAACATGCATATAATTATTGTTAAAATTTGACTTCAATTAATTTATAACTAAATAAACAAGTGATTAGGTTCAATTGAGTAAAGAAATCAATAAACAAAGATTTATAATTTTATAGCTAACATTCTAATGTAGATAAATTTTGACATATATATTAAGGTTATTTTTATTATGTCATTTTTTTGTTTCATCATTATACAATATTAGTATAGATATATTAAAAACATATATTAGAAATATGTCCAGAGATTTTAATGTTCACGGTATTATTTTAGAATTTTCACATATTATATTGATTAAGAATTTTATTACCTTATTTACCAAATTGTAATTGATTGATGATAAATGACATCAATCTAGTTATAGTTCTATGTTTGGCTCAAAAACATCTTTTTGAATAAAAAAAGTGCTTTAAACTCTACCATATGGCCAAAATATTACAATTTTTAGATTGATTCTCCAAGTAAATAAAGATTACTTCTAAGTGATGATCAAATAAAAGTCAAATTTAAGGTCTAAATTATCTCATGACAGTCAAACAAACATCAAATTTACCATCGAACATAATAGCAAACAACTCTATTGAACTCTCTTACTACCAGTATGAAACACTTATTAGCGTAAGAAGGGGTCTAACTATTAAATGGCTAGTTAGTTTACAATTGCACACAAACCCTAATGCAACCTACAAAACTTTATTTTCTTTAACACTATAGGTTAAGTAAATTTATCTAATTTTAGAAAGACACGAGCCACAATATAAGAAATTAGGGAAAGGAGGCAAGTGAAACAAAGTGGGATAATAGGGTTTGTGAATCACTTTATAGTTAATCATCACTGACCAAGAGTGTTTATATCATCAAAATAGTCTATCAAAGGCATTTGCACAATCTTGGCAAAAATATTAATTCATTTCTATATTTATGTAAGACAATCGATAGCCTCATGGTAGTTTCGGATGTACCTTTCCAAGTCTAAATTATGGGGACAAATCTTACAACACAACATAAACAAGGCGAGTGAAACAAAGTGGGAAAATAGGGTGTGTGAATCACTTTGTAACTAGTTGTCACTGACCAAGAGTATTTGTATCATCACAATAGCCTATCAAAAGTATTTGCATGATCTTGGCAATAGTTTTAATTCATTTTTATATTCATATATGACAATTGTAAGCCTCGCAGTAGCTTCAACTTCAAATGTATATCCAAATTCTAAAGAAAAATCTTATAACGACACAAACAAAATAAAAACTTAAAATTTTATCTATTTCCTTATATGTTTGATTAAATATTTAATTAAACACTATTAATATTTAATTTATTTGAATTACATTACATGGTAAAAATAGTCCAAAAAAAAAAAAAAAAAAAAATTGACCGCTGCCACCTAAGCTTGACCCACATACACATTGCCTACCACAACCATAACCCACGACTAAAATAAACATGCATTTACACACCTTTATTTTATATCTAAAATATATAGAGTTATTATAATATATGTAACTATTATTTTAATAATATTAACAATTAACTAATATTTTCCTTAGAAAAAAATCCACACATCATTAAAAATAAATTAAATAATAATTATTAAAAACCTCTCAATATATAATCAAACATATAAAATAAAAGACATATATAAAATTAATTTAATAAATATATACAATTAAAAGAAAAATAAGACAAACCCAACCCAAAAAAATTTTAAAAAAAAAAGCCAAATACAATTACAATTAGACACAGCAATTAAAACCTACTTAAATTGGGAAAACGAAAAAAAACAAATACAATTATTGACATATCGCATCATACTTTAGTGTTTAAGTGTATGCATTTTATAGGTACACTAGAATTTTTATGAAACTAAATTAAAAAAAAGGTGATTGATATTTCTCAATTTATTGATTTTATGTTGTAATTTCATGATAAATTCTTTTCATGTTAATATTTGAAATGAATAATTTGTTTTTCGAGTTGTTTTTCATATTTTAATATAATTATATTTTTGGGTTATATTTTTCTAATAAATTAGCGAACACACATTTTATTTATTTAACATATTTAATTACAAATTCTCTTTTTTAAGATATTTATCTTTTAGTTTTTTTAAAAAAACTCAAAATTGTTAAAAGTTTTAATAAGGATAAATATATAAAGTGCAATGTTTCATATTACATTTGCACTTGTTTGCTTATTTTTTTAAAATAAATAATCATTTTTCGATTTTTTAAAATAAATTAATTTTTTTTGAAAGTTTTACTCTAAATAGAATATATAAAATATTTTTAAAATAAATTAAAAAAATATTTAAAAGTTTTAGTATAAATAAATATATAAAGTACAGTTTTTTATCACATTTATAATTGTTTGATCATATTTTTTAATAAATTATCATCTTTTGATTTTTTTAAATAAATAAAAAATTGTTAAAAGTTTTATTATGAATAAAATATGTAAAGTGTAACATTTTACACCTCTAATATTTGATGATTACTGATATATTGAAATATAAATGAATCATACTCAAACCTCGAACACTGACATATTGAAAAAGAGATGAATTATACTCAAACCTCAAATATTGACATATTGAGATAGAGATGAAGGGACTCTCGTATTAACTTCGATATGAAGGGAATAAAGGATGGTGATAACAATAATTGTAATTCCATTCGACCTTGAATATTAAGTGAGTATATTTTAAATGGCTTAAAAAAAAAATTTAACCACACAAACATGCAACACCGCCTTTTAAACCATAACAAAACTCTACCTTATACACACCCAAAGTATGAATTAAGATTAGCTCCAATCACACTTAAAACCATAACAAACAATTAGTATGAAACCATAACACACAATTAGTATGTGCAGACAATAAAGCTATAAATTGAGGCCCACAACTAAATTGTGAAATAGTTAATGGAAATATAGTAATTAAGTTGGAAATTAATACCAAATTTTGTCAATTAAAGATTTTTTTTTTTTTTTTTGAAATCTCAAGAATATAATTTAATTAATGTAGAGGATGATAAGTAACAATTATTAAGCCATCCATTAAAATATAAAATTTTAATAATATTTAATTAAAATAAAGAAAATTAATAAATTTAATATTTATTTTTTAAATTAAAAAAAATCAATATGAAAAATCATCATAATTAATGTTTTTCCGAATTTTAAAATCTATTTTAATTATAAATGTATCTTTAATATAATTCAAATATTAATTTTAAGATTAGAACAAAGAAAAATACTTGATCACTTTCATTATTTTAAATTTCAACATTAATATGAATAAATGGATTATAACTAAAATTTGATATCAATACTCAATTACTTTTTAGTTTGATTTTAATTAAGCTAAATTATATGTAAAAAATAGTAATCACCCTTAATTAATTAATTAATTCTAAATCTATAAGTAGGGTAAACATATAGATTAGTTTTGATAAGGTCATGGGACTTGTGATGTTTTGCATAGATTAAGAATGCTTTGGAACAAGCTCATCACTTCTTTATCACCAACATCTGCAATGCCTCCTCTACAATCTTGTTATTTGACTGATGGAAAGAGGATGAAGATGAGACTAGATGGGTGATTGGTCTCGATGTCTCTTAAGGATTCTTTAGATTCCTTTCCTTTTCCATTGCCTCTAGTTTTGCACGAGCCTGTGAAAGCCTCTGCTTTTCAAGAATGGGGTAGGTATATTGAATCCTATTGCATTTGCTTGGCTTACTGCCTTCAGTTCTTCAACTTTGAGACCAATTTCAAGGTGCAAATACATTGAACAATAAATACAATTTGGATTTGATTTGTAATAGATTCCACCCATTTGTAAAAATATGGGGAGGTGGGAACGGATTAACCAAAAGAAGGTGAGTCATTACTTATTTCAATTTTAAATAATTGAGGGAGTTAGATCTTTATTAAGACTTTAGATTTATCTGATTTATATTGTAATATATTGATAGTCATCAAAGGTAACATTGGAAATGCATGCCTAAAAGTGATAGAACTTGGCCCAAAAAAATGGTGATGATCAGAGAAGTCTTCTAAGAACATCCTTGCCTTCCCTGAAATGCTAAACTGATTTTATGATTGTATTCACCTTGTCTTGATTTTCAAAAAGTTTTCTTAGACTTTTAAGCTTTGACTTTGATCATCATTAAATTAGATTTATTCTTTTTACCCTAATGAAACAACCCCCCAAAAAAATAGAATCGTATATCAAAGTACACTTTGGATACGTGTTGGACCCACTTGCTAACGCAACAAAATGTTCAACGTACTATGCACTAACGTGACTGGAACCAAAGGAGGGGAATTAAGACAATTTGCTAGAGGTAAACATGTAAAAAAGGTACTATGGGGAAGTTGGTTATTGTTTAGAAGGATTATGGAATTCATGGCATATCAGTGTACACATACAATGATAAGTTTGAGCACCATAAGTGGCACTCGTACTTCCTCATAGGATAGTTTCTAGGTCCTTAACCCTAAGTAAATACCTCACTCTCCTCGGAGAGTTTCAATCCCATTTGAGGATGGTTAAGTTAAAGGATAATGAAAAAGGGTAGCCTTAAAGTCATTAAGTTATCATTTAGGTTATTCATATGTTCAAATCAAGATACATGTTATATAATTTAGACAAGCACTAAAAAATCAACAACCAAATTTAATTCCACACTTACATATTTTAATTCATTCAAGCAATAATTATATAAAATCATAAGAGAAAATTGATTTAGTACCACATTCTTTAGTGCTACCGGCTAGGTCACCACACCTTACATCCTCTAAGGTCATTGCACTTATTTGTACATCTTTCATATCAAACATGGATATTTACATAATCAACAATGCCATTCCATAGTCTATTCAACTATTTTAAATTGGCATAACTAATGCTATATAAAAGAGTTTAAGGTTTAAAAGCAATTAAATATGTGCTTTCTATATATAAAAGAATAACTTATGCAATATAATCAAATATCCATCCAAGAAAGAACACTTTTTCATTTCATACATTGTTTCATAAATGAATACTTTATAAACATTAAGATGTTAAGAATTTATTTCAATCCAACTAGAAACATCAAGCAAAATTCAAACAACAAAAGCAACAAAGTTCATTCAAGTGTCAAGACGATTGGAACCTAAACAAAAGGTTCCTCTCAAGGAACTCTTACTAATCTTACTGTTGGCAACCAAGGTAACCAACCAAGCAGATTTATTTGATTTTTAAAGATGAGTGGAACCCAAATAAAAGGTTCCACTCAAGGAGCTTGTTGAGGTCAATAAATCCCCAATCCTAAAAAATGGGGACCCTTGTGTTAAATTGTGTAAATTTTGTACCTTAAAATTGAAAATTCACTTGATTAGATTTTCATTAGTAGGTTTGCACATCATCTTTATTTGAAGATCATCCACACCATGGTCTAGTTCACTTATTTGTTCATAGCTCTAGTTTGATCTTATCTAAAAATGCTAACATTTAATATATGTGTTTCAGATTCCAGGTTTAATAGAATCTCATTTGAAAATAAACATGCTCAAGATTTTGTACTTCAATGTTAAATTAATCTTTTACTAGCCTTTGGTCTGTCAAAGATTAATTAGATCTATTTTAAGTCATGTTAAAACCTTGGTCTAATGTTTTAACCTAGGTCCCTTTTAAATTAAATTCTAATTTATGCGGAAGTAATTTGCATGGGAGCACTTTAATTTTACCCAAAACTTAGTTTAATTTTTATACTAAAGTTTAGTCATGTTTATTAACATGACCAAACCCTAGTCTAAAAATTTATACTTGGTCTTTTTCATGTCCCATGAACCCTTGGTCAATTTTATCATTTTCATGGTATAACTACATGAAGGGTCCATTTTCACTATATACTTAGCCTAAAATCCTTACCCTAAAGTTTGTTGTATTTTACAAACAAAACCTTAGGTTAAAATTATATGCTATGTCTTTTATTATTCACAGGTCCCTTTTATCATGTTTAAAACTTAGCTTAAAATATTTGTCCTAAGGTTTCACCCATGTTTATTAACAAAAAATAAAACCATAGTCCAAAAACTTTATGATAAGTTCTTTATTTTCCCGAGCACTAGCTTAAATATCATTTCATTCGTAGGATCAATGATTGATGTTTGTTCGGGTGATCTAGATCCAATGACACATGATCAGAGTTGAAAAGTCAAGATGCAACCCCAAAGTTAAAGTCTGAGCATGTCCCTAAAGATCTATGGTACGTGGTCAAATTTACATATTTTGATCAACAGTGAGTAATATGTCAAAGCTTCAATAGAGCCTCAAGATAAGTGAGAGGATGACAAATGTCACACTCATAGCCAAAGAACACTCAATAACCAATGGCATTCAACCTTGAAGATCAAGATCTAACAATGTGCATTTACTCAGGTGAAGATGATTGGACAATGTATAATGAACATTGAAAAGTCAAGGATGAATGTGAAGACAACGTGCAACATAACTGCAGGGCATAAATTAAAGCTCGAACATCTTTCAAAGATCAATGGTGCACATAAGAGTGTACACATTTTGATCAATGATCTGTAGAGCAAGAGGTATAATCAAGCAAATCAATATCAATGGAGGGTGATTGATCTATACAATCAAGATCAATAGTGTAAGATCAATTTTGATATTTCAACAAAGCTTGGGACTAATGGTATTCAAACTTGTGGATCAAGATCAATGAACTATGTTGATCCATGGAAATAAATCTAACAATGTAGGAGCAAGGTGGAATTTTCAAAACATAACGATCACTTTTTAAATATTAATGAGTAAAGTGCCAAAAAAATGCCACAATGATGCCACATCAGAGCCACATAAGTTTAATGAGCCAATCCAAATATTTTGTGGACCTGAGTAATGCAAAGGTATAAATACAAAGATCTAAGCATAATCTAAGTCACAAAGCTCACATAATTTCAAATAGCTCCCACCATGAAAGCACTATAAAAAACCTTCAGGAAAACCCTAGCATATCTAGAAGCCCTAGTTCAGCCTTATGATCATCATAATCAAGACAAAGAAGATTGGATTGTCATTTATGCAAGGATAATTTGATCTAGAATTGAACTGGAAGCCCTAATAAGCACTTAGAAAAACTTATAGCCATGGCAATAAAAAAGTGTCTCTAGAGAAGATGTAAAACTCTATTTGACCTCAAATACAAAAAGAAGTGTCTTTAAGGACATAATTTGATGCCACAACTTTAAATATAGGGGAAAATAATTGGTCGAGCTTATTTTATATCATTGAGAACCAACAGCCCATCACAAGAGAAGAGGAGAATAACATGTCTATGATGAGGCTCTACTATGACATAGTTTCCATTTAGATGACGGGTCTCCATTATGCTACAGTCAAACTTGAGGTACTGCATTGTATAAATATTCTCTCTCCTATTTTTAAAGATGGAGAAATAAACAAAGGCATGATTATTCATGAGGGTAATTTTATAAAGATTGATTCTATCTCTCTTATAGCATTTGAAAACTATTACAAGCTACCTAAGTCCCAACTAGACCAAACCACTATCAACAATTGATCTAAAAACAATGATTTGAAAAACATCCTTTCCCTATGGCTATATTTTATAAATTAGGTATTTTTAGACTTTAATGGCAACATCCCCATCGGTCAATTCATACCTAGAATAAGAGTGGTAATGATTATGATGAATAGGATATGAAGAAGTTCAACCCTATCTATGTGGATAAAATTTGGGTGCCCTTAGTTTACTTTATGATTGAGAAGCAACTCACCCCTCCTCTTGGTGAATTTATCAACACCTACTTAAGTAGATAGTTTTTTTTAGTCAAGAAGAAGACTAGGAACTAATTCTTCATGATGTCCTATATTAGAGATGCCTTTTTTGCCACAATAAAGATCCCCAACCTTAGAGAATGATCATTTGATGGGACATAAAGAGTTTCCCAATACTATTCAGAATTACACATATTCAAATATAGGGACCACATCCAATTTATATGTGACTATGTTTATCCAACCCTAACAGAAGTTATAACTAGAAATTAAATGTCTAGAGTCAACCCCTTGATCAAAAAGTAAATTGAGGCCATGGGGGACATCTAGTTATACCATGATTGTACAATCATCAGGATTGAAGGAAAACAATGCACTCCCCTTAGACTGCTTGTCCATGTACCCATCAAACTAGCAGAGTAGGAGGTAGCTTATCAATTATGCAATGGAATAGATAGTCTTTACAAGACCAAAAGGAAGGGACTGCTTCATATCTTTGCCATAACC
This sequence comes from Torreya grandis, assembly GCA_037957365.1. Classification (NCBI taxonomy): domain Eukaryota; kingdom Viridiplantae; phylum Streptophyta; class Pinopsida; order Cupressales; family Taxaceae; genus Torreya; species Torreya grandis. The sequence goes on from JARHVA010000149.1 coordinate 2,125,489, forward strand.
ATTGGTAGGACTATTTTTTCACAATGGGACAATATTGAGGTCGATTCCAAACACATGACCTCCTTCAATCTCCAAATTTATGAGATTAGGTAGAGAGATCCTCATAGAAGGGTCAAGAAACATCTAAAAGCTAAAGGAGTCAATATCCCTTATGATCACCAGCTTGGTCCTTTGGACGCCATATATAAAAAATCCTCTTCATTCTCAAAGTTCACCATTAGATTGAAAAGGCACAACATCACTCCAGAGTCTAGAATGCAGAGGGAGCAAAAAGGGAATGATGATAGATGGAAATTAGGGCCAAGGTAGTACCATTTGCTAAGTATTACACCTTCTAGACCCCCACTAGCCCTAATGCAAATAGAGTCTAGACTTGAGGCACAACTTGAGCAAAGGCCTGAGGATAAAAAGCTTGATGAAATTGTAGCTTCTTAAACTCAAGCAGAGGAGCAAAGACCACCAGTGGAGGAGGTTCGTATGGTAGCATTAGACCCTAGTGAAATAATTAAAGATGGCCTCAAAATTCTATCATTAGCCTATGAGTCTAAGGATGAATAAATGGAAGAAACAAAGGAAGATAAAGGGATGAAGAGTTGGATCTAATTCTTATAAACCCCCTCAAAAGAAAAGTTGAATTATCCATTATTCTAGTGAAGGATAAGAATCCCAAGGTGACCTTCACTCATCCTTTGAGTGAAGTTAATCTCTTCAGTGAGGAAAACTTGATTTAAGGTCCAACCATTCTTGAATGGTTCATTTATGTCAAATTATAGAAAGTACCAAGTGCATAACATCCATGAGCTATGATGATGGCCATCAATATCCCAATTCATGAAGAAGTTAAGCCATGGATAGTTTCCATACAATAAGAAGATGTAAGAAAAATGTCTATTCGAGGAGAATCAAGTGAAGCATAAATGGAGAACCCAACTCCAAAGGTGATAAAATCTTTAGTTGGTATCAAATTTGAACCAACCTTTATCAGTTTGCAAATAGTAATTGAGAAAAAGACCATGGTTGGTGGAGAAGATTTCACCTTCTAGAAAGTGGAACCTTTTTTTAGATTGACTCCAGTTGGAGGACAAAACCTTAGCAAAGACCCAATATTTGAAGATACCATTCTTCAAATGGCTTAAGCTTAGATAGATCAGTTGTAAATAATGATCAAGGGCATCTTGCAGCATAACAAGAATTTGAAAGAACAAGCCATTTTTTCAATCCCAGAAGACAGATTCAAGTAATTTGAGGACACCATGGCTGATTTATTCAAATCTTCAAAGTTAGTCAAGACTAGGCAAGATGAAATAAATAAACAAATTACTAAGGCTACAAGCCAAGTTGGCTAATGGAAGCCTTTTGAGCTACCAAGTGAAGGATCTGATCAAGGTCTTGATTAAAAATCAAATCCCTAAATTTAGGATAGTCAACCTATCCCACCTTAATATGGTTATGGCTATATTAATTGATAATATCAAGGCCCTGAGTAGCTGGTCCAAGCAGATGGAGGACATTTCTAAGGACCTCAAGTAGTAAGAAGATAAAATGTTTCACATATTGGATAGCTTGATCAAAGAGCCAACCACACTTAGTCCCTTTGGTCTAAAAACTGATGAGGAGTTCAAGAACAAAACTACTCAATTCATGCAAGAAGTAAGGAATCAAGGATAAGGGAAAACAAGGGATGATGACAAGAAGGTTATGGGTTTGCTTTTATCATCAGAGGAAAATATAAGAGATGTTAGGGGAATAAAACAAGTTTTAAAAAAGGACAAGAGGGATCTCAAGGGCCTATAAGATCAAGAAAAGGAATTATTCATGAGACCTATCATTGATCTCTGGCTTATTAATGAACAACATTATAGAATTACGATCATGCAAGGAAAGAAACAAATTGTAACACAAAAAGGGTATCTAAGTTATTTAAGATAGGAATATTATCTTGTAATTGAATTTGTATACTTTTGAAAATAGAATATTATTTTGTAAAGGCATGCGCAACTTGTAAATCACATTACCTATAGCTTAGTTATTTAGAATGTCTAGAATTTTCTCAAAAGGTTGTAAAAGATAATTCTCCTTAAATTTTGACATGACTAATCGACATACCTCATAGAATGTATATATAAAGAGGTATTTCCCATTATAAAAATTAGAGGGAGTTTTGGGATCCAAAACCAATAGTAAATTTTAAGCAATTAACATAATCAATGAATTTTACAAAGTTTATCCGAATTTGCTTGTGTCTTTTGTTATCCTCGCTTTTCTCACTTGTTTGTTTTAAATTCTAGATTTGAATTGTTCTTATGCATTATTGGTGTGTACATTTGAATGTAGAGCTATTAACTTATGTCAATGCTAGGTTAATTGAAAGTTCTTAGGTTCATTTAATTTTCTTACTCTTCTTGTATTTGGGCTAAATGTTGTTTACTTGTAGGGGTAAATATTTAAAGTGAGCTTAGTTCTTATTTGCATTATTTCTCACATTTATTAGATGTTTTTCTGATGTGTGGTAAGATTTGAGCTTATGATAATTCATGTCATACATTGGTTAAGTGTATGCCTGAATGATATTTTAACTTTGTCATGACATTTGGAATGAAGAACAATAACATTTCTTGTCTACCTTACCCTTCCTTTTACTCCTTTTAACCAGATCACTCTAGCTTGATTTTCACTATAAGTATCCATCCTAGATTAGTATTTAGATTAATTATTTATTATAACTCACCATTATTAGCATAACATACTTCATATTTTGCATAGATTAACTATTTGGACATGGTAGCCCCCAACCACCAAACATTATAAATATTATGAAATAGTCCACTTGCTTTGCCTCTATTCCATCAATAGATAAAAAGATTATCACAACCTGCAACTCATGCTCTAAATTATTATAATTATAAAATGAGAAGTGTTCTTGAACACTCTAGGCATTTATGATACATATTTAAGCATCAACAAAACTCTTATAAACTTTCTGTTGGTAGCCTAGGCAACCTGTATAGCAAGTCCAACTCATGGGGGATAAGCATAAGTATAATTTTTTCACTATTTAAGATGATATGATAACTAATTATCATTTTTGGGCTTCATTATAGTTTCATAGAATATATTCATTTAATTAAGTAAATAAGGAAAGCATTGTGCATGATCATTCATTGCATTTTAAGAATTATTAGCTTTTTTTACACGCTATAATTGTTTACGAATTACTTTCATATTTCATAATCATACATAAATTAGATAAATGATGTTTTATAATTGAAACATACCTTGAACGCAACCCATAGGTCTGAAGTGCATGATATAAGGAAGTATTTATTTCATTTTCCTCATAGCTAAGTTTATCAAGCTTATGCATTATTGCAAGGGTTAGATGCTCCAATGTAACTATGTAATTATAAATGACAGTAACCATCTATATAATTAATAATCTATCTAAAGTAAGTGATGTGACACTTACTTCTAAATTCAAGTAACTAATGGAGAGTATCAATGTATATGCATTCCATGTAAGGCAAAACATTTAAAACTTATTCATTTTGAAATATACAACTGTAAAAAAAAATCTATGTAAAACATATATTGGTTTATATTTTCATAGAATGACAACTTGAAATAAACATTAATCCTCATAATAACATAATGCATATCTATTTAACTTTTAAATGGAACTGATTTCTATAAAATAGATTTTCCATAAAACATCTAAATGATTCTCCTTAAAAAATATAATTAAAGATGTTTATGTTTAACATAAGTCAAAATAAGACCAAATCATTTTTGTACCAAAATATTATAACGATGATAATTAGTATATCAATGAACAAGTATTATCTAAACCCACTTTTAGATCATATAAGTTAATAACATAATCAAACCATTCATGTTGACTATGATCATAAGGAATAAGGTTAAACAATACAATTTAGAGTACCTGTATAACAGCTTCAACCAATATTTATTTTATCCTATCAATAATTTATTTCCAAAATCTATCCACAATGTTTGTTAGTAGCCAACAGTATGATTATGATAACCAAAATCAGCATTTAAAATCTATACTAATCTATAATCAAATCAATAAATACATTGGTTACCATCTTCCATATGAAGTCATCAAAACAAAATTCAAACATGAATCAGCTGATCAAGACAAGCCCATCCCACCAGCCCTATGAGCTTCCTATCAGTGGCCCTTACCACCCCAACCATCAGTAGGTCAGTGGTTTTGGTAATCAAGAATAGGTACTAAATTCTGAGCACATCAATTTTTGGACACAGTCATGACAAACAAAGACACACATAACAAACTCTATTCATTCAAAGGTGAGATGGGAATAATCAAACTATCAAAGTATAGATTAAAGGTGAGGATGGTTGACTTAAACTATTGAATGATATAGAATAGATTAATCTTAATCCATTATATATATTTCATGTTCATCCTATTAGACCTTGTCCAATTTCTTGATCAATCTTTAGACATCTGAATCCATAATGTATACC